>VZDJ01000301.1:8219149-8433678 GCA_008694505.1 Cyanoderma ruficeps | reverse complement strand
AACAGAGCTGGAAAACATTAGGCATTGGGTTTTACCAAAACCCAATTTTTAACTTCTAAAACCAAACTCTGATTTCTACACTAAATACTTTTCCTTTTTTTTTTTTCTCTTTTTATGGGCACATCCCTGAAGTGCAGGTGGCCAAAGACAAATCCAGTTCATCCTATTCCTCTGTTTTCCATGTAACAGAAACTACAGCACAGCTTGCCTTGGGAAAATTTCTTCCTAATGATCATTAAAGCTCTCCTCAGAGCAAAGCCTACCTTGACATCCTGGAGCTGGGTGTGAATGTCTTGGTGAGCTTTTCTCAGCTGCCTGTTCTCCTCCCGTAAGTTATACAGGGATTCTGTTTGAAAAGAAATGAGAAGAAATTAGAGTTTAGACCTGGCTGGATTTATAACACCAGGCTAAGCATCAAAATTAAGACTGTAACACAACCTACATAAAATCCCACATGAGTGCTGTAATAAAAATTAGGTAGAATAATTGTATGGTTTGTTTTTCTTGCCTCTCTCCTCAGCTCTATTAAAAGCTTTCCATTTTCAAGGAGAAAATTGTAGCATTTGGTGAAATTTTCTATCAGTGCACTCAGCCTGCACCTGGAATTCTGCATCACTGCTCCTGCTGGGTGCTGCAGATGGCAAAATTCCCCATGGAAATCTGAATCCTGGAAAGGCAGACAGGAAGGCACCCTCCTCTCTTTCCCCACATCACATCTTGCAAATGAGAATTTTCTGTCACATGGCTCCAAAAGCTTCTGGGATCAGGGACAGAGGCTTCTATTCCCACTTTTTACATGATGTTGACGTGGAGCCAACAAACAACCTCTGCCTGCAGTGCAGACAAAGCTGCAAACAGCTCCAGAACCAAGCCCTGTGTGAGGGACAGGTGGCAGAGGAGGCTCTGATGGACACAGCCCCATCCTTTTGCTCTATGGAACTGTGTAATGAGGATGGAAGAGGCCTGAAAACTGCCCAGAATCTCCAACAGGAGATTGGATGCTAAAAGTAAAAACTGAATTCATCACCCAAGTGTACAGGTGGAACGTGCTCCAGAGGAGCTGGTCCATACAGGGAAAAAGGAAGTATAAAATGTAAATAAAGTCACTTCAGAAAGAGGCACAATTACATCTCTGCTAGCCATGGCAAATATTTTTACAAAAAAGAAGAGGCAAACCTTGTTTTTCCAGGTTTATACCAGTCTTAGAATTAAAAATTAAAGACTGACTCAACAACCTCTGACACTCGACAGGATTTTAAGTGCTGGGTTTTGCTATTTCTGTAACCCAGACAGAAACACAGAGCACCTATGAACAGAACTCAGAGAGAGACCTCAGAAATTCATCAATAAAATGTAACTTGTCAGGAGGCAGAAGATGTATGAATGACCTGTGAGTGAGAACAGAGAAAATGCCTCCCTCACACCACACAAAACACAATGCCAAACACCCAACCGAATGTGGGCAGCCAGACACAGGTTAAATTTACCCTTCAGCTTGGAGATCTCCTGCTCCTTTTCCTGCTGCAGCTGTAGGTATCTCTCCTTGTGATCACTGAACGTCCTGCTAAACTCTTCTCCTTGTTTCCTGTGATCCTCCTCAAGGTCAGCGTGCTGCTTCTTTAGTTCTTCGTGTTGACTCTGCAAACACCGAGTTGGGACACTGGCACAGCTCTGTATCTGCAGATCTGGCTAATATTGTCTTTGGCAATTTGTTTAGTAAGTGCAGATGAATAGGAAGCATTCATAACAGGAAGGTTATTATTCAAAGCATGCACATTGCAGCTCCTTCTGAACACAGAATGATCTCTGTGATGAGCAGGCTCCTGTTCCAGGGCTGTGTCACCTCACCCCAGAGCTGCACTGTCCCCCTGGGAGCTGCTCAGTGTGTCTCAGGAAATCCCTACGTGCCAAACTACATGAGGGCTGGTAAGTCAGCATTCCCTACAGGTAATTGCACCTGATAAGATTAAATCACCCACTGGAAAGCCTGACTAGGAAAAACTGCAGGAAACCATCTTTGAAAAGTCAGAGGAAGGCACTGCCCACAGGCTGACACTCTGCAGGGATGCCAGAGGCCAGGCAGGCCGTGTGTCCCCACACAACCAGTTCCACAGTTCCTCTGTCCCAGTCACCCACCTTCAGCATCTGGTGCTGCACACTCAGGGCACTGTATCTGCTGTTGGAGTCTTGCTGGAAAACAAAAACAGTCGTGTGAAACCCCCTGACACTGCCCTGAGCTCTGCACATGCAGCTTCTGGGAGCCACCAGCCATGGGATGGTGTCCCCAGGACACAAATCCACCTCTCCCCTGGCTTTGGAGCAGCGCAAGCTCCCACACTCTGCACCTACTGCACAACAGCCTATTTTAACTCCTGTTCCTCGGCTCCCAAACTGCTCCCCAGTTTCAACATGAAACAGCCATAAAATCTTAATTTACTTGCTTTATAAAGACTTCTCTACAGGTCTCTGGGTCCTCTGCCAGACAGAGGTTTCCTTCTGGCACTTGGTATATAAAACAAAGTTTCTTGATGTTTTTATACTTTCCAGTTCAAAGCCCATGTGTTAGAAAGCTGTCACTGTTCTTTTCCCTGGGGGCTAAGCTACAAAAAGATTTCTAACACCTTCTTATTCCCCCTTTCCCCTTAAATAAAACAACATTACGTTTGAACTACCATAATATAAACAGGGGATTATTTTCTAAATTAATTTTCTGGAGAGGTATTAGTATCTCCCACTATAGCTCAAATAATTAGGAATTGGAGAGCACTTATGAATGCAGAGTAGAACTGGGATAAGTGAGAGCTCCTTCAATTAATATTTTGCAAGATCTCTTCCTTTGAACAGTCATAATTGCAAAGTATTTCCTTTTCCTTGCAACTCAAATAGCACCAGCTATTAAAAACTTGTACTAGGAATGATGACTTACCCTTCCTTTATTTAGTGTTTCCTGTGCTTCTAGTTTATAAACAAGAAAATCTGCAACATAAAAGGGAAAGCACTGATGAAAAAAAAGCACCAGGAAGATAAGAATCTGTGCTTGAATAACTTGACTGTTGAGTACATAAATTCTCTTTAAGAGCTGAATATTCATGCAGAAACCATTTTCAAAGAATCTTAAAAAAATAAAAAGAACCTATAGAAAATCTGACAAAATGTGCAAATTTTAAAATGCACAAACTTTACGAAGTTTCGTAAAATATTTTCACTTTCAAACCATAGTGAGGGATGCAGAGTTCAGGCTCAAATCTGCAGATGGGTGATTAAACCTGATAGATGAACTCTCTCAGCAGAGAGGCCCAAGAGCATCATTCCAAAGGAAAAGGGCATTTATAAATGGTGTACTCTTGGAAATAATAAACCCTTTCCTCATTTATTTCTCCACCTCTCTCTTTCCAGGGTTTGAAAAGGCGTCTCCCCCTCGGGCAGCAGCAGGGCCATTCTACACTAGATGGCACCAGAAACCCACCGAGACCTGCACGGTGAGAAGAATCCTTTCTTACTCCTTGTCAGCTTTGCTAAAGTCCTATTTTCAATTCAGCAGCTGAGTCCTCAGTTTTAGGAACAAAGACACTACCCTGAAAACTGCAGTGAATTTAGAGGCTGAGGAAACTCAGAGGACCGAATCCTGCTGAACTTCCACGGAGGTGTAAAAAACACAATTTGTGTCTGCCTCACACACACCTAGAATTTAGTTTTAATCAGCAAAAGGTGTATAAGCACGTGCTTACCCTAAAGTAAAATTACTGATTCTAAATTTAATTTCCAGTTGATGGAATGCAGGAAAAGATCCCATGGTTTTGCTACAAGTTTTGAATTTTTGGCACGCCAGGACAGGATGTACACATGCCCATACCCCACATACATGTTGGGGTTTTTATGTGCATGGATATAAAAATATTCTCTGTGCATATTACTTCATATGGCAGTCATCTGTAAATAGCATTAAAAAGATGACTGCTTTTAAAAAGATCTGGTTAAAAAGAGATTAAATAAAAAAGAACTAGCAGAAAGAGCAGCACAGCTCTGTCAAGTGGATCCTAACACATTGCTTATACACTACCCAACTGATTTAAAATTGAAGAAAAACCATTTGAAATTACTTTCTACTATAACCAAGCTAAGTGTCCAAGTGAAAAGCACATTTTTACCTTCTTTTGCTTTCTTATGTTCCAGCCTTTCCTTTTGCAATGACTTTTCTAATCTTGACCGGTGCTCATACACAACTGGAAAGAGAAATTTTGTACACAACCCATTTAAAAAGTCACACACACAAACCTCACCACCCACCCCAACACACCCAGGGAGTGTTGGCACAGGGTGCACCGGGAAAATACAAGTGGAATGAGGTCATGGGATAAAGGGCTGTTTGTAAGCCTTGTGTCAGTAACTTTCCCCCTTTTTGCACCCTTTACCGATCCCAAATCCTGCCTTGTTTGCATTGTTAAACACCGAGTGCGATCACCAGGTAAGGGATTTGTGTGTGGAGGCAGCCAGCTGTGGTGGAGCCACCAAACCCTCTCTGCTTCTCAGGAATGCAGGGACATTTTCCATGTTTCCATCCTCCCCTGCCTTGTTTGCACAGAGACAAGGAAATGAGACAGGACAGCTGCTGTGCCAGAGGAATTCCTGGCAGCACACGAAGTGTCACAAGGAGGGAAGGGAGATGCCCGAGGGCAGGACAGCTCCGGGAGCTGCTGCAGGGCACTGCTGCCCAGGCTGAGGCATGGGGAACCTGGGAGCCACCCCAATTCTTCCCAAAAGTGGGAATGCAGTATTCCCCGGCACAGACTCCCAGCAAAAATGACTCCCAAAGACTGTCCAAGCAGACATCATCCAAAATGGGGTTTACATTTAGGGCTTAGTTTGTTGTATCCAGGTGTGTTTAGGACATCCAACATCCTCTGGCACAAAGTTCCCCCATCTGGCTGCCAGCAAAGCAGGATTTCATTCAGCCTGTACTTTGGACACCAAGTTTGGGATGTGGCACATCAGTCCCTATTTACCCTTTCCTCACCTCTCATTATCTGAAACAGCCAAGTTTGCAGCAAAGATATCAATTAAAACTCATGGAAATATACAATTATATGCGTTTAAGCTCAGTTTAAGGCAAGTATCTTTCAGTGCCCAAATTACACTTTGCATTCTTTTAATGAGTTATCAATTGGTATTGAAACAACGAGTGATTTTTCCATCAAAACCACACAACTCAGTTTCTGAGAATAAACTGGTGAATGCAAGCCTTCAACAAGAAACACCAAATAAAGATTTGTATCTTGGCAGCCACAGAAAACTCCTCTTGCACCTCAAAACGTGTTCTTAATTCCACCAAGGTGCATTCTGCAGCCTTATCTACGAGTGTTTATGTTTTAGCTCCGAAGCTGGATCGCTAATCAATCCCTGGCACCTATCTCCACTTTGCTATTTATCTTCTAAAGTCAAGGGCATCAGTCAAGACCAGCCAATGTATCAAACACCCTCTGGAAGAAAACACGCAGGCAATGAATATTCAAAAAGTCACCAGCAGGCTTGGAGAAAGGAGGGAAAAAAAAAAAAGGCAGCACTGCACAGCACTACAGTGATGGTTTTATTTAGGCCCTGAAGGTGGTGAATGCTGAATTATTGTGCAAAAGGAACAGTGACAGCACAGCAGCTCAGGAGAGCAATGAAAATCCATAATGGGCTTCCCCTCCCATGCAATCAGGGTGGAACAGGGGCTTTGGCAAACACACAGAAACCACAAATGGGTTTGGAGGGAACATTTTCCATCCCACTTCTCCGTCTGCAAGTGCACCTTCCACAGCTCCTCCCAGTGCTTTAACAAGTGTGGGGGGTAGGGGGAACCGTGCACGGCAAACCCATCACAGGGGCAGGGGGAAAGGGGCAGGAGAAGGCAGGATTTGGGGTTTAGGGTCCCCCACAGCTCAGAGAATCGCTGCCAAATTGAGGGTTTCACCCTGCACTTGCAGGGTCTGAACACAAGGCAGTGCATCCTCTCCTCTACCTGCTGAGTGCTACTCCTTGAAACACTGGGACAAAGCTGGAGAAATCCTAAAACAGCCCCTCAGGTGACTAAAAAGGGCAAGGAAAAACCTCCTCCCTCACCTTTGGCCTTTGAGTTCGGTTACTGGTTGGCCTAGCACGTCTCTCTCTGATAGAAGTCCATAAAGTGCAATGTACTGAAGGTGCTGATTAAAAAGAATTATTAACAAAACACAGCTCCCATGTTTTCTCACTTGCTCATTTGGGGAGCAGGTTGCAGGTCAGATTTTTTAAGTACATATTGGAGTTAGTCTCCCAGAAATCTGAATTATTTCCACCAGTTGGGAACTTTAGGAAGAGCCCAAACAAAGGGCTTGTTACTAGAGCAGGAATTTCTCCGTCTTCACTGCCAACCTGGATATAAGATACCTGAGCAAGACTCTGAAAGAAATAAATACACTGAAAAACAGGTTTTCTAGAAAAGTCCACCCCAGCAGGGGGTGGAACCTATGTAAGGAATCTGACAAAATCCCATTGCTGGGATGCACAAATCATTTTTCCTAGGGTAAGCTTTAAACTTTGCATCGATCTTTGCACAAATAATTGAGCTTTATTTCTACATTATATTTAACAGAATGGTAAAAAAGGGGGAAAATGTTGTCATTCAATGGTTAATTGGCATTATTCCAAAGCTGGAATTACTGCAGGTGCCAGCTTAACTCTTGAAATTACCTACAGAACGTAACCCACACAAAGGAACAAAGACCCACAAACTCACAGAGCCCAGAAACTCAACTGGTAACCTCACAGATCAATGAAAGACCTTTCACCTTCAACATGGAAACACTGATCACTCTTGGAACTCATCCCAATAAAATCGAGTCCTCAAGATTTTCCCCATGAAGAAAAGGAAGTGAGGGAGAAGGGAGCTGAGGAATGCCCAGTGTGTTCCCAGATTACACCACTCGGACCGGTGCTGAACGTTAATTACAGCACAGGGGGTCGGGGAGGTGATGAAACTGAGATTACTTCACAGTCAAGGTTCCTTCCCTTATCTTCGCTCTGCATCTCTAAGAAATAAAGTTATTATTAACCAAAATAAGCCATTATTGTACATTGAAAAGAAAGCCTTTCCTAGTTTACACTATCAGCAATTTTGTGACCTTGTTACTTTAATCATTTGGTCTGTCAGAAGGACGATCCAGAGTTTAAAATGCCTCGGCTCCCTGGAAAATTAAGATTACATTGGGATTTAAACATACGTGATACAAGAAATATTACTAACTTCAACATGAGTGCTCGTTACACAATTCTGAAATCTCTCTCTGAGCTTAGAGTAATACCTTTCACTTAAAACCAGCAGATTTCAGTAGTCTTGGCAACGCTCAGCGTTGTTTTCCCTCACACTGTGGCAGAGTTGAACTGAACCAGCAGCGTGGGGTGAACCACACTGGCACCTCTCTAGTGACACTGAGAACACAGATTCTCTATAAAAATAGTTCATTCCCCATTCTTGTCCCTGCAAATAGAACCATTTAAAAAGTGAACCCATTTTAACCCATTTTTGAAAAAGCTTTTCGGCTGAGAGTAAAGTATTTCCATGAGTCAAAGAGGAGTCCCTTCAACATGGGGCGTAGGATAAATTCTCTAATCCAATGACAATAATTAAAATTTTGACCTCAGATGACATTTCATGACTCCTCTGACACATTTCATGCTGGGAGGAGATATTAATATAACAAGACCTGCTCCCCAAGCTTCCAGCCCTGTATTTAAATCAGTGAATCTGCTTTCAAACAAGATCCACTGATTTCACTGCTGATAATCTTATCAGAACCAGATTATCAAACTGCAGCAGCAGGATTCCTCACCACCCTGGCCTCAGTATCACAGTGTGAGCTCCATCTATTTGAGAGACTCAACTGAGGGTTTAGTAATAAATGGATATTCCAGTGATACTGCAAATATCTTGGAAAAAACAGAAGTATTCCCACAATAAAGACTAGGAAATCTCTGTTTTAAGTATGGAGCAAGAAAACAACATTACAAAAACCATCTATTTGTCATAGAATGGTTTGGCTGGGAAGGGACCTTAAAGCTCAGCTTGTTCCACCCCCCTGCCACAGCCAGGGACACCTTCACTTCCACTAGGCCAGGCTGCTCCAAGCCACAATATCTGCAATATATTGAACAAAATATCGAAGCCATTTAATAATTTATACCCTTGAATTTTTCTGGTTTGAATTTCCACAAAAAGGACAGAAATATAAACCAAAGTAATGTGAATGTGACTGTGTGTGAGGCTTCACTGTGGAATGTCCAGGGATAGGCCGCTCTCATCCTGCTCTCTGCAAACCACAGCTGGCCCTGTGTGGACTATGAGAATTACCTTTATTTCCAAACAAACTCCTACACTTCACAATTTACTCACATGATCAAACAATGGTCTTGTCTAATTACAGCCAGTCATGTCAAATTCCTCCTGGAAAACCACACCATGCATTGGCAGTTGTGCTTAAAAATGACCCCTGCTTTGACTGAATGCCCTCATCATTTCTTTTGCTCAGAGTAGTAATAATTTGAAAAGTTTGTATTTAATATCTGGACCTTTACATTCAGGGGAGTTTTTTAAAGAGAAAGCATAACGTGCTTTCAGAGATCCTGCACCAAAAATCAGCTATCAATTAAAATAAACCTGTCCCTCTCACTTAGTGTTCCAGGAAGAAGTTTGAACTAAAAAGTTCCAGTAAGCAGTTCTAGTTTTGCCTTCACTGCAGTTCTGAAAAATGAGAAATGCTGGAGAATTTGGCACATTAATGCACTTTACCCCAGAAACACACACTTGTATTTCTAAGAGATGACTGTGGCCTCTGTTCAATTGTAAGGATGACAGGAACATTAATTTCTAAACTGGAGGAAACATCTACATTTAACAGAATCCTTTTACTGCACCCTGCCTCACGTACTGCCTTTCTTAGAAGTCAATAACACCTCTAGGAAACAACAGATTTAAGATAAATTGGGACAGAAGGAAGGATTTATCATGTTCAAAGAGTAAACTGTAATAGCTGCTGCTAAAAATAAGTTGGAGAAGGGGTATTAAATGCGATTAAATATTTAATCCCTCACAGATAGGCTGCAGACCTGGCTTTTATCAGGAAGGAGATCATGTTTTCCAAAAATGATTTCCAGTGCACTCCACAAAAGGTTTCTTCCAACCCTTGGTACCACAGGTGGGATCAGCATCCCACCTTGCATTGCTGTTTTCTACACAACAGTAGGTGATAAAAGATTTTTTTTTTTTTGATGCTAAATGCAAATTGTTCAAACAAAACCTGTGTAGTGATTTCAGACTAAAATTAGCAGAAAACCACACAAACATTGATAGAAGCTGCAGCGACAACTGTTATTTTCTCACATCACCTCTGAAACTCTACGTCTGCTCAACCCTCAGCTCCAGGAAACAAGAGCCTGTTCTTTCTCTCAAAAAGTGTTTCACATTTTTTTCAATTTTATGAAGGTCTAGAATGACTGTATCTACATGGTGTCAGGATGCACATAAATATCTAGATTTGGAAATTAGTAAAAAATACAACTTGGAAAAAAAAAAAAGCCCAACCTGTAGATGCACAAACTGCATCCGGAAATCAAGAGTTTGAGTTAGTGATTCATTTTTTGACTGAAAATGGCTTAGTTGAGTGTGGTGGTGTGGATAGGAGCAGGCTCCTCACTCTGCCCCCTGGGAACTCAGGCAGGCCTTACTTCTCTCATCATCTCTGTAATTAAGCCCTGGAAATGACTGTCAAACTCTGGGATCTGAGTCACCTCAGGTAAATAAAATAGCAGGATAATTTCAGGTAACTTAGTGAGGGGGGAAAACACAGAGGACGAGGTGGAGCAACTGTCGTTTCTTTTACTGCCTAATTAAAAATACACAGTAGAAAATCTCAGGATGTCTGGGTTGTGCTACATAACCACAAAAAGATCAGAAGTGTATTCAGCTCACAAGACCCTCCCTTCCTTCCTTAAACAAGGACAGCATCCAAACAGGTTGAATTCCTCAAGTGCTCACCTCAGGCTCTGACATGACTAGAAATTCATGCCCCTGAATCCCAAAAATCCCAAGGAAAATCACCCAGCGAAGGACTCAGCTTTAATTACTTGCTCTGTAGAGCTCATTTTTTCCAGCAATCTGATTTATTTCGCTTTCATTACCATCAAACCTCAAAGCAGCACCTGACTTTCAGCAGGGCAGATTAAATGACTTTTCCCCTGCAAGGATCCCGTTCCAAAAGGAGCAAAGTGAACTCTGTCAGCCACAAATTGCTGCCAATATCCTCACCAGCACATCAGAGAAGCTGTAATGGCCACTCCAATCTCCCAGAGGGTGGAAACCTTACTCATAAATTGCCCCACCCAAACTCACAGGCTGACAAGCAAACAGCCAGCCCAGCGAGACAATGTGCTTGGAACATCATTTTTTAAGGCTTAGGAATTCGATCAGGCAGGAATGTGTGGCAGGAGATGACTGTCCAAGAAGCCAGAATGCAAACTCACCACCATCAACCCATCCTGCCTCCCTCCTGCTGTCTCAGCTCCATCCCTGACAAGCTTTAGGAGGTTTAAACCATAATCAGTAACAAAGATTTGGATCTATTTTTTTTGCATCGTGTTGGCTATCGGGCTTTGTGCCAAACTGGGGAGGGGGAACACCAAAACCCAGGGAACAAACCCACCCCATTACCTCATTCTGCTCAATATTCCTTCAGACTGCCCTGTGATCCTCAGCCAGGCTCCAGCTGGGGTGCAGAGGGAATGCTGCAGCCCTGGGAGAAATCTATCCTGGAACTGTTATATCCACAAGGAAAGGGCACTTGGGCATGGATTACAGCAATGAAAAAATATCAATGTGGGCACAGGCTCAATTTATCTTTCAAGGCAGAATTCAGCTGCTGGACGTGGAAATTCTGCTATGGACTTGGAAACAAACTCCCCTGAGTTAACTGATCTGAACAGATCAGTTCTTTTCTGTACTTGGGTTATGAGTAAAAGCTCACAGCATTCCAGATAACCCAAAATCTTGAGGCTGAGCTGCAAAACAGACACATACCCATCTAGTTTATACATACTTATATGTACATGCAAATGCATATCCATATAAATATACATTGCACCATATACCTCTTCCAAACTGAAATTCTGCACAACTTCATGCGTTTCATGTGGGTTTAAGTATTTAGAACATTAAATATCCATTGAAAATGTGAATGGAGATCCAAGAGCCAGGTGCTCAGAGGAGGTTACAAACCAAAGCTTTCCATTTCAGGAAGCCAGGCAGCAGAATTTGGGATGCTGCACTTGGCCATTTCAGGGGAAGTACACACAGAACCAACCTCTCCCCTTACAGTGCTACCATGGATCTCTCAGGCAGCAACAAAACACTCTCAAAGTGCTGCAGCGTTATGTGCACCCTAAAAGTCACAGGAGTAACAGGAATTCAGGATTCTGTTCTTAGGAAGAACAACCAAACACACAGGAGTTGCAGCAGATGCAGCTCCACTTGTCTGATGCATGTGAAAAAAAAAAAGCCACTAAAAGCAGTGCTGGTTCTTCCCAGCTGAGGGACTGTAATAGTGAAGTACACCCAGAACTGTGTGATGTCAGAGCAGCTCTGGCATCTGTGCAGTTTGCATGCAGAGATGATAAATATTAACCACTGAAGTGACACACAACTGTGATCTAGCACTGCAGTGCATTGTGCAACACCACAGATGTAAAGCTACCACAGACCTGAGCCCCTCAGGGAGCCTTGATTTAGGACAACTGCCACAACAGGCACAACAGAATCTACATTTGCTTTACAGCTGGTCCTTTCTAGCACTGCATCAGAAACTTTTGATGAAATCCACACCTTGTCCACAGCAGGGAAAACTCTCAAGCCCAGAGTCCCTGCTGGGCTGGCTGCCAAGATCACAGGACAGTCTCAGGCTGCACAAAGCCATCAGACACGTTAAGACTCTCATAGGAAGAGCAGAAAAAAATTAAGGTAGTAAGAGGCACTAACTGTAGGCTGTTGTTAGGATTAGGGATTAAAACAGATTAAACAGATTAAAATAGTACACGAGGGGTTACTTAACACCCAGAGGATGAGAAGACAGAAAAGCTGCAAGGGCTAAAAAGATGTCTGTAGACACTTCCAATCCTGCAGCAGCCACAGGTACAATCAGGCCCACCTGCAGCTCCCAGTGTGGTTCTGTTCCAGCAACTGAAGCCTGTTCCTGTATGGCAAATAGCTCAAGACTTAGTTTGACAGAGTTTTAAAGGAGGCAAAGAGCATCAAGTTTTGCTTTTGTCACTTTAAGAAACACTAAGTAAGATTATCTCCATGTTTCAAATGTATATAGTGCTCAGAGAATGAGACTTTAAAATAATCGGCTTACTGGGAAGATCAGCTTCTCTACGAGAGACCTTGGAGATAACAATGACTTTAGGTTTTCTCAGCAGTGCAAAAAATTTGTGTCATCTCTAAATTCTGCCCCTGTGGATTACAACAGCAGCTCTACTTTCTCCATGCCCAGCAGAACTTTGTTAGAGAAAAATGCCAAAAGTTTGGTTTTCTTCTACAAAATCTTCCGCAATCTGAGCCTCGAAAGGGGGTGAGTTTAAGATCCCAGCCTTTCTAACTCAATTGTGTTTTCCAGGTCTGCCATCCTTCCCTTTGCGCCCTGGGCTTTTTGCAAGGGGCACAAACACTTCTCAGCAGAGTGGCTGAAGCTGTGAACACCAGGAAGAGCAGAACTCCCCAAAACCAGGGCCATGAGCAGCTCTCCTCAGATCAGGTGCGTGTGTCAAACCATTCTGAGACTCTTCCTGCACCATTCCCCAGTGACCTGTGCATTCTGCCTTGGTATTTTCCCACATATTCCCAGGAGATTGAGCCTCCTTCATGTCTTGCTGTATTTGAGCAAAACAAGGCAATGAAAAAGATAAAAATCTAAGACAGCTGGCTTTTCATGGAAAAACAGAAAGAACAGCTCATTCGGGCATGAAGAACTGGCAAGTACCAAAAAGAAGGTTGTTACTGCCTACAGAGATGAAGAAAACCCACCAAAACATGAAAAATAGTAGAGAGGACAGCAGGAAGTGAAGGGAGCTGCACTCTGAGCTACAGCTGAAGATCTTGATTCAGATTTTGGACAGACCAAAGGCATTCAGGTCCTAAACTGCCCCTGTGTCCATAAACTCAGGAGTGTCCATGAACCTCAGGCATTCCACAAATGGACTCAAGTTTCACTCACAAGACCTGACAGGGGCACTCCCAAGCTCCTCTGTGTGCAATCAGGAAAACAAATGCCTTTGTAGGCTCCAGCAGTCACAACAAAACCCTACAAAAAGTCAGACAAGGGGTGATACTTCACTGTTCTCCAAGGGATTCCCTCCAGTCAGACTTCCATGGGTACAGCCACCCTGCCACAACACAGCCTCAGCATCCTCAAAAGCACCACTTTCAGAAGTTGCCTTTTATTTTTGCAGTTTACATTTCTACCTACAAAAGCCTCCTGATGAAATGGTTGTTCAGGACATAGAAGTCCAAGGAATCCTTTTCTGCCCAGCTTTAAAGTCTTATTCAAACACCCAGGAGAGTTGTGAACACCAAGAAATCAACCCCTGTTCCTGTAGCACCCTCCTTTCCTTCAACTTTCCCCTTTAACTGGTTTCTTTTTAAAAGATTTCAGACTGTTTCCATCACATTTCAGGCCCCAAAGTTATCTCTGGTCCAGGATCTATAGAGAAACTGGTTATGCTGCATGGAAAAGATAAGTTGCATTACTTTAACCAAGGCAATGCTTTAATTTTATGGTTCTCATAAAGCAAAAAAGTAAAAGAATAATTTTTGGACAGCCAAGAGATGTAGCTCAGATATTCATAGTTGGGGTTTTTTGGGATTTTTTTTTAACTTGGCAACAGGAACATTGTTGATTTAAAATGCAGGTCATTTAAAATCAAAAGTTCAAAGTGCAGTCAGTTATTGCACCTGCAAACCGGATTTGCTGCCAGCATTTTATGTTGTTTCCAAGCCTGTGCTTAAAGAAAATTCCTTCCTGTAGCTCCATAACAAAGAGTTAAATAGGGCAGGCTCAGGAATGGGTTTGGTGGTGGATATCACCACTCAGCTTGTGTCTCTCCCCTGAGCTGGGCCTAGGCACAGGCTCTGAATTCCCTGTGTTCTCCTTACTAACAAACTCCTACTGCAAAATTCCGGGTGATTGTGCAGGGGAGGCCATTGCAGAAAGACAGGGAAGGAAAGTTTATTTTCCAGATCCCCTGGAGTCCTTAGGAATATAACTTCCCTTTATTTTAGTGGGACATTAGGCAGCTAGGGGCGGCTGCTGCATTTAATATTTCCCTGGGCTCTCACCCTCTCTTAGGTGCAACAGCTACTTCCAGAACACGGGAGAATTTAAAGAACCTTTTTTTATTGTTACATTTTATTTTTGCTTCTATTCTGTGACTTAATTGCCAGCGATTATTTTTTTTAAACAGGGTTTACTGCTACCATACTTGGCATAGATAAATTCTCCTGCTTAATGGGCTTGATAAACTGGCCTGGATCCCAGAACCATGTGAGTTTATTGCATGGATCATCAAATCTATTAATGTTATCAGATCCTGGTCCGTACTTCACATTTCCCACTGATACACTGAAACAAGCAAGAGAATTCCACAAAATGCAGCTCCCACAGCTGCCTGCTGCTTCCATGAACATGCTTGGATAGATGATGGCTGCTCAAAATCACGTTTCAGACATGAAAAGTTCAAACCAACAGCCCAGACCTCACATCTCTGATCCAGAGACTCTCCCCTCTGTATCAGGATAAAGTTTGTTGCACGCTCCTCTTTGGCAAAGCCGGAGCAACAGAGAAAGCCAACTTGTCAAATTGTAGCTTGAGAACAAGATGTCCCTGTGTCCTCTGCTGGCAAATGCACAGCCTAGCAAGAGTAGCCCTTCAGCCATCTGCCACACACCCCCTTGCCAGCCAAACATTTACACCTTTTCTGTGACTAAAACCAAGGGGTTTGGCAAAGAGCTCCCTGCTATTACCTGGAAATGGCCTGAAATTGAAATACTAAGTAAGGATGGTGTCAGCTGAACACGCTGAAGGAACAAACCACTGTAGGAATCTAACAGCATAAACCCAACTCTGTGCTCTCTGCACATAAACCGTGTGCTGCCAGGCAGGCTTTGATGGATGCTTCCACAGGGAAAAGGATGGCTGAGGATCACCCTGAAGTTTAGTGCTGCTACAGCAGGTCCCTCTGATTCTTCTTTCATGCTATTTTGAGAAAGAAAACTTCAAAGTTGGCTCTGGGCTTTGTCTGTGCTGCCCTGATAATCTTGCACTTGACAATCAGAGAGGTGCTAAGGTCTTTCCCTTCCCAGACCATTGATGTTTCAGGTACATCCCTGCCGCTTTGCTTCTGATTTCCTGGCATGCAGATGTCAGACATTGACAACTTTTCATCTTCAGCTACAAGAGACCCACATTTGCTGCATCCTTAAACCAAGACACACAAGGATCTGTATTTATGTGGCACCTTTAAGCCAAGATATTCAAAGTTATTCCAAAAGTAACAGAATAGCCTTACCCAAGTAACTTACTTGAACTTTACTTTTAAATCACCCTTTAAAACCACTTTATTAGAATACTCCTCTCCTCCATCCTGGAGCTATTTAAGGTTTATGCTGCCTAGGAGCTGCAGATGGATGCTCAACATAAAACCCTGCAAGACAACAGAGAAGCCCACAAAAATCCCAGACTGGACACGGTCTGCACTGCACGCTTGCCTTTCCCATTTCTGCCAGGAACTGCCAAGTCTTGTTCAATCCTTTGGGAGTTAAGAGTCACTGCGGGATGTGTGGGAGCCAGAGGGCACGAGAGCGCTCTAGGAACCCACGACAAAACCTCACCCTGACCTCGGCGGGGCTGGGATCCCAACGCGGGGCGACCCTACAACCCCACAGGCTGGAGGAGAAGAAGGGGGAGAAGGAGCAAAACTTTGAGAGAGGCTGGACAGCCGGAGGAGGAGGGTGTTCTGCAAGCCTTGGGGAAGGGCAGCAGAGGCTCCTGCCGAGGGAGTACCTTGTAACTGAGCCGAAAGCGACTCCTGATGCTGCTGGTACTTGAGCGCCGTGGCCTCAGCCTTCCTCAGCTGGCCCTGCAGCTCGTAGTAGAGCATCGCCCCGTACAGGAACCCGAACACCACGGTCAGCAGCAGCAGCGTCTGGAAAATCCGCTTCTGTTTCCGGGAGCACATCCCGTTGCCCATGTCCCCGGCGGGGTCCCGAGGGCCCCCGCCCGTCACGGCTCAGCAGAGGGCGGGAGGCGGCGGCATCGGAGGCCCCGGGAGGAGCGGGAGGAGGAGGAGAAGAAGAAGGAGGAAGGGAAGGAGGGACGGCGGAGGCGGGGCCGGCCCAGCGTTTCAGCCCCTGGGCACGGCCGCGGCGCCCGGGGCGGTCTCTCCGGTGCGGGCAGCAGCGGGGCTCATGCCGGGGATGCTCCGCGTCCCTGCGGCCGTGTGCGGGTCCCTGCGGCCGGGGAGAGCCTCGGGCCGGGGCTGCGGGGAACAAAGGCAGATCCCGGCCCCGCACTGACGTGTCCCCGCTCGGCCGCGGCTCCCCCGCCGCGGGATCCCCGAAGGAAGTCCCGCTCCGGGCGCGGCCTCATTGGGTCGGGCCGCGGGGCTCTGCCCTCCCTCCGGAGCGCATTGGGTGCCCGCCGCGTCCGTCCGCAGCGGGCCGCGCTTCCCTGCCCGCCCCTCCAGCTCCGGCTTCAGTCCCTCAGCCCCGCATCCCCTCAGCTCTGCATCCTCTCATCCCCTGAGCCCCGCATCCCTGCCTCCCATCAGCCCCTCATCTCCTCAGTCCTCATCCCTGCCTCCCCTCAGCCCTGCATCCCCTCAGCCCTGCATCCCCGCATCCCCTCATCCCTGCATCCTCTGAGCCCCGCATCCCCTCATCCCTGCATCCTCTGAGCCCCGCATCCCCTCATCCCTGCATCCTCTGCATCCCCTCAGCCCCGCATCCCGCAGCTCCACATCTCCTCAGCCCCTCGTCTCCGCAACCCTCATCCCCGCATCCCCCGGTGCGGGGCCGCCTCGGGAACGGGGATGGTATAGTGATGAAGGGGAGCTGTGAGAGCGGGGCTGTGACACCGGGGCTGTAACAGCGGGTCTGTGACAGTGAGGGCTGTGACACCGGGGCTGTGACAGTGAGGGCTGTGACAGCGGGGGTGACACACAGCGCCTGCCCCAGTGGCCCCGCCGGGACCGTCTGGGGCTCGGGGGCACCGACAAGGCAAAGCCCCAAAGATCCTCTTGTAGCCAAGCACCGGAGGTGTTCATGGAATCGCAGGATGGTTTGGGTTGGAAGGGACATTAAAGATCGCCCAGTGCCATCCCTGCCGTGGGCAGGGACACCTTCCACTGTCCCAGTCTGCTCCAAGCCCTGTCCAGCCTGGCCTTGAACACTTCCAGGGATCCAGGGGCAGCCACAGCTTCTCTGGGAATTCCAGCCCAGCCCCTCCCCACCATCACAAGGAAGAATTCCTTCCCCAATATCCCATCTAAACCTACTCATCGCATGAATCTATTTTTTCATAGTTTGTTGGCTGCACTTTGTTTTGGATGCTGATTGTCACAGCCTTCACTGTCCTTGGTCTTTTCTTCTCCCAGATCACCAGGTCACTGGTGCATCTCAGTTCAGGCTCCCAAAAATGTGCCATCCTCACTCAGTGCTCCCAAATCCCTCTGTGGTGCTGAAAAACGTGAGACAGGTCACATATACTTCATCGGCATAAATTCAGGCTTAGCCTAAATACAGCTCCCTCTCCTCGTGTGTTCTATTACAGGACAAACAAAACCCCACCAACTCTCAAGCTAAACTAGAAGAATGAGCAAAAAAATCAAATTAATATGCCAAAGTTGTTTTTTCTTTTCCTAAATACCTTTAGTCATAAATCTGTGTTTTGCGTAGGCGTTATTCTGGCCTTAATAGAAAAACATCATCAAAGAAGCTTAAGAAACTCTTAATCAAATATTCTGCATGTTTCAGTAATTAACAGCAGTCAGTACCACAAGCTAATATGATTTCTATGTGTATTTCAAATATCTGTTTGATATGTTTTCATTTAATAGAATCTCTTGCTCTCAGTTTGAGAACCAAAGTGTTTGAAATTCTGAGTTAGACACCCAGGAAGGAACTGTAATTGCTTTGAAACAGTGATGATTAAATTTAAAAAAAAAATAAATCATGACCTTTTCTCTTGTCTTTGGGAAGCTTCCTGGGGTACTCGAAGTTACATTTAAAATCTTTTGTTCCAACCATGAGTGTTTCAAGAGGTATTTTCATGCTGGTTTAGAGTATCCATTTCTCTCAGAAAAATATTTCCAGGAAGTTCTTGGTATCACCCAGGCTCCAGCTCCCGTCCCTCTACCTGACTCCTTCAGAGCTGTCCTGTGCTTTTTCCATTTCCAGGCTCTTCAGGCTGAGCTCTGCTGAGTTAAATGAGATAATTCTTTATTTTTGGACTGAGACTCCCAAATCACTCGAGGTGATTTATACTTCATATTACAGCTCTTCAAATGATTTAATTTTTTGTGTTTCCACTTGTTGCTTACATCACCTCTCATAAAACCAGTCTGTGTCTTTAGTTTTGATTACTTTGCACTGGAGAAAAATTAGCTGACATTTTAAAGTGATAAAATGTAAAATTAAAAGGACATTGAACCCACTGTGTTATTTAATATCCATTCCAAATAAATTTAATTGATTATGGCGTAAATATACTTTAACTGCTTGTAGAAATTGGCCATATCATTAACAAATACTAGGGGAAAAAAAAGCAAATGACGATCTCATTTTGTTTAATCAAATATTACTTATATTCAGTAACTGCTAGTGATAGATCTCTTCAGCTCGTGTAAATTGTGATTCTCCACGAACAAACCAATTAAAGTTGAAATGAGGAATTTATTAGGAGCAAGGGACTATTATGCAAAGCTATTAGGCAAATTTGAATTGGAAGTCCCAAAATAGAAAGGTTTGGACCTAAAAGAGGCCGTAATATATTAGAAAGCATTAAATTAGTTGCTAGGAGAGAACTGTTCCTTGGCCCAATCTCTGGATACGTTACTGATCCAATCAGGAGAGATGAGGGATGAGCGGTTTCCGAGCCATGGGGAGCTGGGAGGCTGCAGAGGGAATTCGTGGCAGGAATTTTCACTGAGCCATTTATCAGCCCTGCTTTCATTTCCCAGAGGCAAAGGAGGCTTGTGCAACCCAACTGCTGGGGAGTTTGTGCTGCTCAGCACCAGCTGTTGGCCAAAGCATTGGCCAATTCCATCGGATTTGACCAAGAAATGTTGAGCACAATCAAGTTCCTCTAAGTTTTGAGAAATGTTTAAATTGTAGCCCTGCAAGTTCCTCTCCGTGTGCTCAGACCTGGATAACTGAGAACCTGATCAGGGGAGGGATGTCAGAAAAATCCCATTTCCTTCGGACACAGGTTCTCATCATCAACCACAAGATGTGGGAGGTGCACCCCTCTGTAATTTGGACACCACAGAACTACATTTTTTTGTTTGCTTGTTTCTTTTGCTTATTTTCCTCCTCCTTAGATCATTTTCTTGCATTTTCTGTCATTTTTTTTCACTGTCAGCTTCACTAAACTCGATACCACAATTATTGTGTCTCTAATAAAAATGACCATTGAACAGCTTTGAGCTTTTCCAGAACGGTGTAATGAGCACAGCAGATAAACACATCAGGCAGCAGGTCTTTATTTTTATTTTATTTTAATCTTCCTAAACAATGGATCAGGGATCCCAAGTGATGGAAATGCACGGTGAAGGTTGTCCCACACGAGTCACAGCCCATTCCTTTGGTTGCCAGAAGTTAAGGAATGTCCTGGCAAGGCATCTGTTATTACCTCTCCAGCTACAAAGTACATTCCAGCTGCAGATGTTTAACCTTTTTGTCCAGTGGCTAAAGCTTACTGAGACATACAAAGATTGTTTTAACATGCCGTGTCATCTATTGGTGATCAGGAGCTGCAGGAAAATAAGATTGGACTTGAAGAGGTGAATGCTCCTGGGAAAATTGAATTTACCCCTGCTTGAGCTCACAGTTTGTGACATTGGGGGAAGGCAGGATTTTTATAGCTGAGCTATGTCTGAGTGTCCAGCTTGAGTAATCAGTTGAGCTCTGTTTGCTGATGTCCAGATTGGAGGTGAGAACAGGAGGGCTGTGTTTTGATAGAAAAAGTTTTATGCCATTTAATATTCTGAGGGAAAAAATAATCAAACATAAGGCATCCCAAACTGGACATTCCAAGTTATCAGAGCTTTGACATTTATGTTCTGGTGCCCCCAGTTGTGGATGTGGAATAGGAGATGATGATGATTTTTACTTCCTGGATGCACATAAAGACACCTTTTTGTAAATCCTTCAGCATTGATGGTAGGAATGGGGATGAAACACTGGCGAGAAAATTTTGTGAGGGTGCAAAGAGCAATTTAAACAATTCCCCACTGAGGTGAGAAATGTGGTTCCTGGCAGAGATGGCTGAGGAGGCTACGCTGCGACTTTATCTTGTTTCTGGCGCTTCCTGACTTTAAACAATCTTGTCATTTTACTGGCTCAAAACCATTATCTGTAAATAATTCATGCAGGTGAGCAGATGCATTCAAACATAAAGCTGTTGGAGCAGGACTTGGAGGCAGTGGAGCTGCATTTGCCACAGAGCTACAAATTCACTTTACACGTGACACGTGCAGGATGCTCTTGGAACGGCCCGACGTGACTTTGTGTCATTGCCGTGCAGTCACCACAGCTGAACTTCACTGTGTGCTGTGCTGGAGACATTAGTTGCCTGTCAAGGCAGAACAAACTTCTAAGAAACACTGAAATTTGATCAGCCTTTTGCTGCAATCCCCAGAGGGGAAAAAAAAAACAAACAAAAAAACCTCTCCTCATGCCATTACATGCTCCATTGTTCTTAACATGACAGCTTCCATAAAAACAGTAGTAAACACCTAAAAGTAAAGAGTAGGGTCCCATATCTTCTGAACAGTGGATTGACTTTGAACAGTGGTCAAGTGATCCACCTGATGAGAAGTTCACAATTGGAAACCCACGTTCCTGAGGAACAAAAAAGAAAAATAATAATGATTGAGGGCTAATGATAATCTGGATACTCCTACAATTAAGGGGCAGGATATTTGAGCCTTTGGGCACTGATCTAACAGCACATTTTGTGCATTTTCACAGGGATCTGTTTGTATTTTGCTTCTGTGTGGTTTTTTGATGCTGCAGATCCCTCTGAACCAGTGGGTGAAATACAAACAGCAACTCGGGCTGCCCCGAGGATGAACAACTGCACATCAAAGCCCTGGGGCTGTGCCTGCGGCCAGCTGGGAATGGGAGGGGAAAATCCTAAATGGGAGGAAAAATCCCTGACTCCTGGGGCAGCACCACACAGGTGTAAGGACACGGGAGTCTGGTGGGTTTTCTGCTCCTGGAGTGTTGGGGAATTCTCTGTCCCATCTGCAAGGGAAGGGGCCTTCCTTACGTTGCTGTTTCAAAGGACAGCAGTTGCATTCCACTTTTGATGAGTTAGAGGAAATTGTTGAGCTTGGGAAGGCTGACTGCAGACACTGTTTCTCCCTCATACATAGGATAATCTCCAGTGATTACTTTTTCCTGGTGCATTTCCCGTTGGGCTGTCCACGCTGGAGGCCGTGGCAGATGCAGGAGTAAATAGGTCAGTGAATTTTGAATGATTCCATCCCCTGTTTTTTCTAGTCTTGTCACACTTATCCACTTTTTTTCCCCCCACAGTCTTTGTTTTTCCAGCGCCTGAATAAAAGCCAGGGTCTGATACCTCACAGCTGTAAAGCTGCCTGGCCTTTCCAGAAATCCCATCTTCATAATTGTTTACATTATCACTGCGCTGTGAGATAGTGAGCGATGAACTAACATACATTCCTGGATGTTTATGTCTGGGAAATCCTTGTGATTTTTAAAGGATCTGAAATGGAGACTTTCAAATGGAGTTTGGAAACTCTCACTTTGTAAAGTTAATTTGAGGAAGGAAAAAACAACCACTCAGGAATTTATGTTTAAAATCTGAAGAAATGTAGATAAGGAATTTTAAATGAGCTTAAAATGAACTCAGGACTTCAACAGCCATATCCATATTCATTTTCATGGGACTGTTGTTTCTGTTAATGATATTATCATGGCCTGGCAGACTCAGAAACAGAAGCTGTTTTTCCAGTCAGTTACAGAGTTATCCCCAAATAGTAGTTTTAATTTAATTAGAGTTATTGACTTCCAGCTTCTTCCTATTCACCAGGAAAGTGTGTGCAGGCTTTTTTCCCCAAACATAACTATCTTTCCTAATTGTTAGTCTTGGAAGGGCTTTGCTGTTACATTACAAACTAAAATTAGTTCCAGTCCAAAGGAATTCTATGTATTTGTTTGGGAATGTATAAGAGTATGGAGGAGTGAAGAAAAGGGCTGAATTTGAGCAAGACCTGCTGAAAAATCTCAATCTCTTCTGAAAGATATCCAAAATTACTTCAGTCCTATCAGTGAGAATTACTCGACTACTTCCTGTTGAAAGAATTATTGTGTTTTATTTGCTGCCAAAGCCTCATTTGAGGCATTTTCTTATTTCCTGGAAGATGAATGGCTGCTGGCAGCTCTCAGTCACTGCTCCATCAGTTTTCCTCACAGCTTTCCCTGTTTCCCAGCTCCCTGATCCGTCTAGGATTGGGGGGTTCTGTAGAGGTCAGGTTTATTATACACATAAGTGAGGATGACAAAGTAAAGTGCCTCTAAGGACTCGAATGATGAAGGTCCTAAAAGAAATAATTAATGACTGTACCAGTCAGGCTCCTGAACCAGCTGTAGAAACCACACTGGAAATTGATCTTTTTCGCCTGTGAAAAAAAAACGTAACTTGGCTTTTGGCTTGGATCCATCCAGCACTGTAAGGACAAGAAAAAAAAAAAGATCCCGGGAGCTGTTTGTTTTTGTAGTTATTAAAACCGATGAGCTCAGAGTTTGGAAATGCTTGGGAGAAAAAAAAAATAAGGGGGAGAGAAGACCTGGAGCAAAGCGAGGGGAATTCACACGCAGGGTGGAGAGGGAATGTTGGATATCGGTGCCACCTAGTGGGAATTCTCCACAAGATCGCCGGCTGCTTTTCACCCTAAAAAAATCTCTTAGGGAAATAAAGAAATCATTGATGACGGTGTGGGCGCTCAGCAGCGTCAGTAAGTAAGGCTGGGAGTGTGTGATGAGATGAAGGCTACAGGTGGTGGATGGAAAAAGTAAAGTTAATTAAATCTCTGGTACAGCTCCTTACAAGGGGACTGTGTCTTTTAGAGACAGGTAACAAAAAACCCCCTAAGGGTGCTCAGTGGGTGCAGGGGAGCTCTTTGCCTGTGGAATATTGCCCTGGAAGGTTGGGGAGGGGCTCGAGACACTGCACATGCCGGATTTATTAACCATACCTGGGCTGGAAGTGCTTGGAGGCAATGGAGCTCATAAACTTTTACAAGCATTTACACAGCGCATTTACATTGTGAATAAAGAAGTGCTACAGCTGCTGGTAAGAACCTCTGCACGGAGTTACTGCCTTGTAAATAATGAGCCTTGAGAGCAAAATCTACTCACCTACAGTATCAGACATTCTTGTGCTCTGGCCATGATGATGAACAGTCCCTGAGAGCCACAGAGTCCAGCTCAGCACATGACTTTCCTTGTTTGATTGAAAAAAAAATTCATTTCCTCAGGAAATGATGTCGCAATCAGACAAGGGTGTTGTGTTTGTGTGTTGCCCGCTTTCAAACCTTGCAATTCATTGTCGAACTCAAGCACGTTTGCCAGAGGGCAGCAATCTCAGATATGACATTCCTGAAAGTTTCATGAAAATAAGTGTTCAGGTAGAGGGGAGTCAGCCAGGGGGAAAAGTGCCATCAAGTGGCCCCCAATAACATGGAAAAATACAGAATACGTACTGCTAGCACAGAAAAAACCCTGCCATTACTTTTCATAGTAAACTGCAAACCACAAGATTCTCAAAGATAAGCTTCTGCTGGAAGTATTTGTTTAGGAAAAAGCAACAGAGGAGTGGCAGTAAACCAGGAATGTGAGTGGGATCAGGGCATTGGGCAGCACCAGGGGGTTCAATCCTGATTCCACTCTGCAGTGGGATCCCAGCACACTGACTGGCACCTTGGCACCCCTGAATGCCACCAGGATTCTCAGCAGGAATGCATTTAGATCCTGGCAGAAGCCCCAAGTGTTTGCATTACCTGGATGGCTCCTGCTGTTTCATGGCAGAGAAGCCTGGTGCAGTCTGAACACATCCTTGCTGTTTGCCACTCATTAAATGTGAGATCCCCTTGTCTCCAGCCGGGGCTCAGAACTGCCAGAAGGGGCTGATGGCCCTTTCAAAGGGGATGGCAATTCACAGAGTCCCAGGAAAACCAAAAAGGAAAGGAGTGAACTCTTTATCTCTGTGCTGCACCTTTGCCTCTCTTGTCTCTGGGCTCAGAGGGGCCCTCCCTTCCTCCCCATTTAATGTGGAAAGAGGAGGATTTGTTTCATGGGCGGTTGGCCTTGCATCCGTAGGGATCAAAGATGTGTTTGCAGGAGGTCAGGCCAATCCTTGAGGAGCAGAGGGAGAGAGGAAAAAATCCCAGAAGCCTGGTGATGCAGATCACAGAATCCCAGAATGGTTTGGGTTGGAAAAGACCTTAAAGCCCATCCAGTGCCACCCCCTGCCTTGGACAGGGACATCTTCCACTGTCCCAGGTTGCTCCAAGCCCCTCCAGTGTGTGCCAGGGATGGGGCATCCATGATCAATGGGGACAATCCACATGTTTCAGCAATAGTTCAAACCCCCACAGCTTCAGGCTGTAGAAACCTGATTCTCTGTAGCTTCTCGTTGGATATTTTGTGCTTTTTGGAGTGTCACTTTTGCTGAACTGCTCCAGGGCTGGGACACGAGACTTTGGAGAGGAGCTGTAAATGTTATTTCTTGCACGTTGTTTATTATCTTCAAAAGGAATCTCCTTTTCAAACAGCCCCATGGTAGTTCCTGTATTTAAAATAGCAACCCTAAAGGGCTTGAATTTTCCTTTGGGCTTACCTTCTTCCAGATTGCATGAGTCAAGGAAAAGCCTGAACATACAGGGAGGAAGTGACATAGACATATTGCTCAGGATGAGAACACTCAGCAAATGGGAAACAGAAATTTGGCAGGGGCAGTAAGGAAGATTAAAATACATCTGGACCAGAGCTGTGGTATTCCAAGGGGTGAAATAACCAAAACAATTGGAAATCAAAATGCATTATTGGATATTTTAACATTCAAATGCCAGCAACGAGGAGAGGGAATTTGCCAAATTTTGATAAAACAGTATTTTATTATGGTGAGCTTTGTGCAGTGGCTCAAGTAATCTTCCTGGTTGCTTAAAATTAACTTGTTTTATCTCTAAAATGACCAAAATAATGGAGAAGGCTGATACAGCAAAGCAATACAGCTTTTGAGTTCATGTAGCACGTGTAGAAGAAACCTACTGTTAGGAAGAGCTGATGATTTTTCTCCAGTTTCACATGGCAGACATCTCCAAATCTAAACATAAAATAATTGCTGACCCCTTACCCTTAAGAATGATTGATTAAAAGTGCAATTCCTAATCAAATAAAGTAAGAACTATATTACCTAAGGGCTGCACTTCTCAGAACTGCTATTTAATGTGTATTATGTGCATAGAACAAAGACTGGAATTCCTACAGACACTTTTCTGGGTGACACCCTCCTCCTGTTAAAGCCAACCTCAGGTTATTGACTACACCATACTCCAAATTTCACTTTTACTTTCTTTTCCCTTCACAATTTAAGAGGTGATTGCTTTGTTTTGACTTGACTCATAACCTGAGGCATGACTAAGGCTGATGTGCAGCGATAAAACTTCCTGTTAGGGTAAATCCCAAGAAACTCGAGCAACTTTATTGTCAATTTGGACTCCTACCAATGCTACAGCGGAGGATTTTTTTTTCATTTTTATTTCCACAGTAAAAGTAAGAGGCCCCAGCTGAAAGATGACAGCCAGGCTGCATGTTAGAGCAGTTTAGGTCCAGAGCCAGACCTGTATTCTGCAGCCTGAACCTTTTTCTAATTAAAATACACTTGATCTACTGTTACAGTGTTTGAGAGCTTTTGAAGTCAGACTCTCCCTTTTCCACTTTTGCAGGGTATTTTGAGAAAAGAAGGTTGTCTCTGCTTTGGGACACGTAAATGGAGCTTGGTTAATAGATGAGAGTAAGCACAGGGTAGATGAGCTTGTAAACTTTATTCTGCTTTGATGCATCCATCCTAAAGCCCTGAATTTTTTTACAGCATTTATCACAATGGTATTTGGTGATATATCAGGTCTAAGAGTGGGCTTGCTGTCTTTTTTTTCTCCCTCAGCTCAGTGTCCACTGTTTTTTTAGAGCTGTTTTCATGTATTTCAGTGCAAATTTTGAAACTTGTTCAAGAAGTAGGTTTTATATGATTTTGTCAAGGCATGAAACCTCAGGATCAGACAGGATTACCCGTCCTCTTTGTCACTTATAAATAAATTTGCCAGTTTTTCTCTATAAATACCAAAGGCACATGGCCTCCTCTGAAGCAAAGTTTTTTTTAAATGGAAGATAAATTTCTATGTTTTTCCCATGGGAATTACAATATCAAGGACATTTCTCTTGAAACAGGTTCCTTCCCTTATTTGAAGGGGAGAATTAATGCAAGTCTCACATTGTTAGCAATGTGCTCAGAGCTCACTTCAAAGCCGTGCAGATGTAACATGATATTTGATATATTCATGTGAATGCAACACGGAGCTGAAAACTTCAGCGTTCTCAGAGGCTGGGTGACATTCCTGGTGTTCCTTCTTAGGAAAACAGTTGTTCTAGAAGAGCAGCAGTTGGTTTACACTTGATGTTTGGCATATTAACCTCAGAGGATGTTAACATCAGGCTCATTTGGGTTGAGAGCTCCCCTGGATCCCTGGGAGTGTCCAAGGCCAGGTTGGACAGGGCTTGGGCCAGCCTGGGATAGTGGAAGGTGTCCCTGCCATGGGCAGGGCTGGAACTGGATGGGCTTTAAGGTCTCTTCCAACCCAAACCATTCTGGGTTTCTGTGATAAACCTGTCAGTGGCAGATGTCCAACACTTTCAGTTAGTGCAGGATTTCCTCTGGCAATAGCAAACACTCTTTAAGGTGCCAAAGCTGTTACCGCTGGTCACAACTCCTGCATGTAGACATAAAAAACTGCAGAGTGCAAAGCCACAGACTGATGATCATCTTGGGTTGTTTTCACTCACCAAACTGTGCAGTTCAGCCTGGGTAGAGCAGGCTCATATAACAGGAAACTTTGCCCAAGAGCTCTGGCCATAGATCTTGAAATCCCTGGAAATCTTTCTCGTACTGCCTGGGCCCCAAACCCTCCCATTACAAACCAGGTCCAGAACATGAATCCAAGCTTTCTATCCTGTCTCCATGCCATAGTGCTTTGTTGGGACACAATTTAAATTCCTTTCAACTCAAATTCTCCTTGACTACGAGAAACATTGACTGGGATCCTGCCTTTAAAAACAGGCAAGCAGAGGAGGCTCTGTGCTCAATCCCAGCCTGTCAGGCCTCTGTGATCCGAGCTGCTTTCCACACCAACATCTCCTACAGGAAAAGTGATGGATAACACCTTCCTCAGAGGTGACACATGGAAGTTACAGACCTCTTTGAACCAGGGAAAGGGAGAGTTCAGCCATGGATTCTCCACACTTTCTGGGCACAGGCTGGGGAGAAGCTGCCCCTGGATCCCTGGAAGTGTCCAAGGCCAGACTGGATGGGGTTTGGAGCACCCTGGGATGGTGGAAGGTGTCCCTGCCCATGGCAGGGGTTGGAACAAGATCTTTAAGCCCTTCCAACTCAAACCATTCTGTGATTCTTTTCTATGGTTCTAAGACTAAAATATTGCAGACCCTGGGCTTCTGACAGTTTTGGATACCTTGTTGAAAAGTCTTCTTCTTATCCCAGACCAGGTGGGGGCTGAACTGTAAATCTCCATCTCTTTTTGGTTAGGGGAAGAGTTTCTTCCTTCAAATAATGAGCTGCTTTCACCGAAACAACCAACCAGGAACATGCTCCTGCCAATTTAAGTTATTTTGCTTTGCACCTAAAGATTGAGTCTGGAAAATATTTTTTTTTGGTGTTTTACTGTGATCATACTGCTTCTCTGTCCAATATCTTATAAATTCCTTTTGCCTTGAAGTTTATGTGGACTTTACTTTGAGACCATATTTACCCCTGAGATCAGGAGTCTGTAGTTGAATGGAATTTAGAAAAGGGATTAAAAAATACAGGGTATGAGCACACGTGTAAAATGTGCAGCAAAGAGCTTTTAACTGGTGTCTCTCCATCCTTAGAGCCCCTCCAGAAGTGGCCAACAGTGCTGACACCACTGAAGAGGATGATGAGGGAAGCAAAGGGAGAAACAAAAGAAAGAGGCAAAGAGGCTGATTGATGATCCCCAGCTCATTAGTAACCTTTTTAAAAGGAGAGAAACACACCAAAAATTCCTCACTCCAAGCTCCCTGGTGTGTCCTATTTTTTAAGTTCCTCCTAGAATGCAGCTGCCTTCTGGACAAACGCCACCTATATTTTGCCACATTTTAGGTTTCTGACTCCTATTCATCAGCAAGAAGTTTATCCAAGTTTTTTTTAGGAACCTCCATGTGGATTGAGGGCTGTGTGACCTTTAACTTCATCTTTCCATGACAATAAGCACCACAGAAGTAAAGGACCGGAGTACATTTGTGACAGTATTTGCAGAAACAAATCCAGCAAATCCTTCTGGGGTTCTTAGTAACCTCTCAGATGCTGCACAATAAACAAGCCCTTTGAAGTGAGTACATAATCCTTTTCGGGGGTTTTTCAATGAAATACGACTTCATGTTTCAGACGTGGCAGGGAAGCCTCTGTATGCAAATCACCTTGTGCTGATGAGGTTCTGTTTTACTTTTTAATGAGGGGAGAAACGCTGACTGAAGTGCAGCCGTGTTCTACATTAAAAAGGAGCAGTATATTTGTTAGCCAAACTTAACACCTTGTAACAAGAACATCCACCGACAGAAATATTCCTTGCAAGTGCAGCCTGGTGGGAAAATGCTGAGGTGTTCTGGCTCTCAATTTGCACAGCACAATTCTACTTTCTGTGGGTATGGGCGCTGTGAGGAAGGGTTGGTTGCTCCTAAAACTATTCAGGTGTGGCCCCAACGTAAATTTTACATTATTTTTATCCATTACAGTGTAGGGATGGCACTGGCACCTGAACTTCTCAGCAAACACAGGGGCAGCAGCCAAGTGGGAGTTGGTCTCCTTCCCAGCAAGTGACAGGATGAGAGGAAACACAAGCTGCACAAGGGAAGGTTTAAACTCGATATTGGGGAAATTTCTTCATGGAAAGGGTTGTCAAGCAGTGGGGCAGGATGCTCAGAGCAGTGGTGGAGTCACCATCCCTGGAAATGTTCAAAGACTGTGTGGCACTGAGGACGGGGTTTAATGATGAGCACAGTGGCTGGGTTGGCACTGGACTTAATGACCTCAGAGTTCTTTTCCAACCTTAAAGATTTCATGGCTTTATGATCCCTGCCTGGAAGAAACTTCTCCGTTCCATCTGGTGCTTCTCTCAGACACAAGGGAGATTTTTACACAGTTATTCTCTTCTCTACCGTTCAGAGTCAGTCCGAGATTTTTTTTTTCTTCCTCTTCTTTTTTCTCTCCTTGTTCGATGATCTTTAACCCTGAATTATTTAAATTTCTCTTCTATTTCCACTCTGATATTCCTCAGCCCGTGTTGGGTAACGCTGAGAACTTTGGTTGATGTGTCTGTTCGGTCAATGACGTTTCGGACTCGGTGCAGGGCCCGGACCTTGGATGTTGTTCCCGCGGGGAACAGGAGTCTCAGAGACGCCCTTCGGCCACAAATTCCACTTCCAGAGGAGGTGGGAAGGTGGGACCAAGCGCTTTCCTGGGATTCCCCCGCTCCCGGTGCCTTTTCGGGATGCGACCGCCAGGTGACACCAGATCCCTGATGCTGGGCGACATCCCGGGAATTCCCGCTTTTCCCGGGCGTTCGCACTTTTCCTGCGATTCCCGCATATCCCGGGCAGTCCCGCTTTTCCTGCGGTTCTCCCACATCCCGGCCATTCCCACATCTCCCGATCATTCCCGCAACTCCCGACCGTTCTCGGACATCCCGGGAATTCCCGCATCTCCCGGCCATTCCCGCATCTCCCGGCCATCCCCGCATCTCCCGGCTATTCCCGCACATCCCAGGCAAGGCAGACTGGGAGATCTGGGTCTGGCTCGGACATGGAATTCTGGGCTGAGCCCGGACAGTTTTGGCTCCACCTTTGTCTCCTTTTTGTCCGGCCAAACTGAGCCCTGGGAAGGTAAAACCCCTTCGGTTTAGATTTCAGACTTAATAAAATGAAAATTCCCCAGAAGGTGACTACGGAGATTGAACTAAACTCCAAATATTAAACTTGCTGAAAAAAAAAAAACAACAACTCAAATTGTGGTTACAGAGTTCCCTGAGCCGGCACATTTGTTTTGTGGGGGCCATGGAAGTGCTGGCTCCTGAAGAACTCTCCTGGTCTGAAGGATCCTTGTGAGGAGATCTTGGTGAGAGGTTCTCTCAACTCATCTGCCCTTCGCATTCCAGGAGTCCTTTGTGGAAAGCCTTTTGCTCTCATCCTCCTATCCCTGGCTTCCTTGGGTTTTTGTGCCACAGAATTCCTTCAGATCTGCAGCAGGATGGATTCTGCTCCTCAGGCGTGTGCATCTGCCCTGAGCTCCTGCTGGTTTCCTGTTCCTCTCTCCACATCCCTCCTGCTCCTGTGCCATTCCAGGTGTTGGAGGAACATCTGGAATTTTACAAGGCCTAAAGAACTTTGTTACTGAAAGGAACCGTGTTTTCTCCTGCACAAAGTAGTAAATACTACATTGACACTCTTGCACTCTTCTGCTCTCTTCACTGAGGGTAGGATCTGCCCAAGGAAAAGTTAGTTGGGAACAGCTGTCATGTTTTATTTCAAAGGGATCTTTTTATGCACCAGTTTTATCTCAGAGCTGAAAAAAGAAACGGAAAATAGAAAATAGGAAAAAAAGAAATCCTTGCCCAGTTTGTGAAAACTTCTTCACTGAGTTCAGAGATGTTCATGATGTCACAAAACATAAAACTGTGTTTGATAATGCTCTGAGCATCCCACCTCTGCTTCACTTCGGACATGTCACAAGCTGCCTTTTCCTCCCCTGGGAATGAGGGCTGGTAATTGTCTTCTTCCAATGTGGGATTTATTTCAACTATAAAAATGTAATCTCCCGCTGTGTATTTTTTTTACAGCTGATTTTGTTTCGGTGGACATCCCTCAGCATTAATATAATGAAAAAAGAAAATTGCTGTGGTTTTTTGTAATCGATTTTTTTCTTTCCGTCTGTGAATTGATAGCATCCAGGAAAACTTTTCCAGAACTCTTAGGCAGCCTTTGCCAGAGGTTTGTAAAGTGTTTTGAGATCTGCAGGATGAACACTCAAAAGTGCCAAGTGAGATGATTAACAGTGGATGTTTATTACCTCGAAACAATCCACAGAGTTTCATTGGAAACAAGAATAAGGTGTTTGTAGCCAGCTGATGGAAACTGGGGGCTTGCAAAACATCTTAATTCCCTTCTTCCCCCCTCTGCAGCTCCCATCCTGCTTTTCCTTGACCTGCTGTTCTCAGAGTGCTGCTGAGTTGCTTATTTTCAGTGCAAATTTCATTCACACAGCCCAAAGTCTGCACTGGAAGTGAAGCACTTTGGCTCATGCAGCCTCATTATTTTCCTCCTGGCACAAGGGGGGTTTTGCAAAGCTTAATTGAAACCAACAGGTTCCTGTCTCCTGCACTCGTTAGAAATGCCTACCTGGTACTGGGTTTGCGTACTTGGGCTTGTACAAAAATATTGATGGCAAATTGGTTTCAAACTTATTAAAACGGAGTTGCTGTGGCATCATAGGATTGTTTACATCTCAGAATTTCGCCCCTTAAAGCCCAGGTTTTATTTCACAACTAAAAATGCATCTGTTCATCTCTGCTAAGTGGGATTTTTACCACTGCACAGCCCCACGGTCACTGGGAACTGCTCAAACTGGAGGCCTCAGTCAGGGCCCTAAAAGGAGAGGGAAGTGGAAATCTGAGTAAATGGGATTCTTCAGGGGAGATCCAGATGGGGCTTTGGGTCACTCACTATTCTCAGAAACAGCTTTTATGGGACATGCTTGTGGAGGGAAAATCCTGGCACTCTCCAAACATTGGAAACGTGTTTTTCTTTTCAATGGACATCTGTTGTGCTAAAAGCAAAACAGGGTTAGAAAATGATGACTCTGTGGCTCCAGATTATCTTCACTGTTTGTCCATTCCCAGAACGAACCAGATTTGTCAGAAGCCTTGCTGAGCATTAGTTAAGTGTCGATGTAAGTGCAACACTCTGAAGTGTTCCTGGAGAAATCCCATCCCAACTCAGGGAAACGTGAGCCAAAGGCAGAGCAACCCCAGCAGCCTGGAGTCCACCCTGCTAGAGGGGAGCTCCAAATTCTCAGGAGAAATTATAAATACTCCTGGAATGCAACTTCTGCAGCTTTGCTTTGTCATCTCTGAGCACGTGGGCTCTGCTGGATTGTCAGTTGTGGCACGAGGAACGTGCTGGACAAGGTCAAAGCATTTCAGCAATTTCTTTCCTTGGTAGCATGAGGCAGAGATGTTTCACCAGCAAAGTGGAGGTCGGGATGATTCAGGGTCAGACTTAAAAGTGCCAGCCTTGAAAGAGTGATAAACACAGAATTTTCCACTGTTCAACTGGTTTTACAGCTGATTACTCCACAGTGAGCACAGGTAGGCAGAAATGATAAAAAACCTGACTGCTTTTACACCTGAGGGGAGGAGAACACAGGGAAAGTTTCTCTGAATACCCATTTTTTTGGGGTATGTTGTAAACATGTCAGAAAAGCTCTTTGCAAGGGGAGATTTTCCCTCTGGGCTCCACGAGTTGAAAACTGGCTGGACTAGGTAGTGACAGTCTTCCTGGAGCTTCAGCACAAGCTGGACACGGGCCCTTATTCTGGAAGACGAGATTGTGGGCATTTTGTTTGTTAGAAGCAGGAGATCCACTGAGTGAGGATAATTCGTGTTTCCTAAGCATGCCACATTTCTTTAATATGCCTTTTCTACAGGCAAAATCTGGCTGTGTCCTGTCCATCATCTGTCCAAGAAATGGGAAAGTGAGTGACAGAAACTATTTGTTAAAAATGCTTTAAATTGTTCCACAAGTGCTGCGGGGGAAGAAACATTCTTTATGTAGTTGCACTGTGATCTGTACTTAAAGTGAAATATACTGGGGGGAAAAAACGTGGTCAATGGGGTGTGTTAAAGGGCTTTTATTTGCATGGATGATTCACTTTGCCAGCTCTGATTTATAAATCCGTGGATTCTGACTAAATATTCATTGGAATAGGATTTTCCCCTCATAACCACACAGCAGAGCTGGAGTTTGCTCAGCAAAACTGTCACCCCAGCTCCAAAGATCAGAATCTTTCTCAGCATCCTGATCTGTCTAGAGCTTAATGGTAAGAAATTTATTTTACATATCTAGGGCTAATAAAACAAAATCACTGCAGAAGGGAACAGGTGGAAACATTCATTTTCTCTGATGTTTAGACTTGTGTATCACAACAGCCAGTGATTTCTAGAGAGTGATGGTTTATTATTAGTTTATTTCTCATAATTAGGCTGTCTGTGTGCTCACACGGACTTTGTGAGTCACATCTCAGCTCATTATCTTGGGAAATAGACCTATTATTTTTGAAAGCCATCCAGTCAATAAATTAGCTCGGAAGAAATGATAGTCCAAAACACCTTTTCAATAGATTGCTGTCATGCTTGGCTCCTATCAAAGAGAAGGCTGGATTTTTTGTCATGACATATGGATTAACTGAGCCTTTCCTGCTGGGAGAAAACAAAAGGCAATTGGTGATGCATGGAGCAAAAAAGATCTTAAAACAGAGACATCAACAAAGAAACACGACAGCATGAAAAGACAGAGTACAGTCTGCTGTCCACGTTTACAGAGTCATCCTGCCTGCAGCTCCACCGCGCAGCTTTTGCCTCAAACTGAGTGACAGTGTTCCTCCACTGCAGCATCTCAAACCCTGCACCCCAGACAGGAGGAGGGAGATGTTAACCAGAGTTTTTCTGGCCTTGGTGGTGCTTTCATGCTCGCTGCCGAGCTACAAGAAGCTCACCCAGAGTCAACACAGGAATAATTCTCCAGGCACAGCTCCTTCCTCTGCTCTGGCTTCCATTTGCTCTTCCACACCGCTGGGGCCACATGGAAATTTCAGTGTGACACAAGAGAACAAGCTGACTGCTGTATTTCCCCCCTCATTATTTATGCATGAATATGGCTTTTACCGGATATAATTTTGTTTCCTTGTGTTTTATGCAGTTCTGATGTATTTAAATAGCTCATTACATAATGTTTAATGTGACTTTGTAATTGCCAATTACATCTTGATGCTGGATGTGGATATAATGCAGAGATTTAACACAGCTGGTTCTCATCTGGTGTGAGACAAAGGCTCTGTGCTGGATCAGCTCACATCCTCACCAGATCATAAAACCACAGAATATCCTGAGTTGGAAGGGACTCACAGGGATCATCCAGTCCAAGTCCTGGCCCTGCACAGACACCCCAACAATCCCACCCTGTGCATCCCTGAGAGAGTTATCCAAAGACTCCTGGAGCTCCCAGGGGCCGTGCCCATTCCCTGGGGAGCGTGGGCAGTGTCCAGCACCCTCTGGGGGAAGAATCCTTTCCTAATCCCCAGCCTAAACCTGCCCTGGCACAGCCTCATGGCAGCTCCTGAGCTCAGGGGTTGTTTCACTGTGGCTGAGGGAAGCCCTTGTTTGACAGCAGAAGTGACACAGCCACGAGGATTTTCTTCCTGAATGCAGCTTCAGGAATTCTGTACTTTTGTGACATTTAAAACTGAATCAAGTGAATCTTGATCATTATCTCATGTCCTTGCTCAGGTGGTCTGAATTGATATTTTGGCTTTTTACCCCTTTAGGATCTGAGCATTTTTGTTTCAGTGTCTTCAGTAATAAATGCTTGGTATTTCCTTGGTTTTCAGAGAGGCAGATATTTTATCTACTCTCTCTTTAAAAGTGTGTCGCTCCTCTGAAATTCGGGCTATTTGTGTGAAAAATTATTCATCTATTGTGCAGTTGCTGTCATTTTGACTATTGCTTTTAAGTGTGATTGATTCTTAAAGAACAGCTAATAGAGCTCGTTGCCCACTATCCTCTTGTCATTGCTGGAGATAGAAAGAACCCTTTCAGTGAGGGAAACTATTGATTTTATTACACCTTTTACAGACTGCCATCAAAACAGAGCCGGGGAGCTTGATCCTTCCCTTTCTAATCCCTGTTTTACATTGGTAATTCCTCCAGCTGGTTTCTGTGAGGAATGAGAGAGGCTCACGCAACCCCTGCAGATGGAAGGCTTGGAGCTGCCATCCCTTAAAACACCGCCCTTTAACATTATTCAGAAGAAAATATAAAGACTGTGGGGCTTGCCCAGAAACCCTGAGAGGGCAGAAGAAAAAAAATCCTTTAATTATTGATGAGCTCTACCTGCTTACATAACTCCCATAATGTAAACAGACCCACACATCACACGGATTAATGGATTTGTCCTTAGGCCACCTTGGCAAGGCAGGGACAACTTAAAGGGAGATTTGAAATTAAAGCTCAGCCCCCCCAGTGCCTTAAGACATGGAGGTGAAATACAAGTGCTTTAATCCTGGCAGAGCAGTGAGAATTGCCAGCCCAAAGCTCACAATGGCCGTGATTTTGATCGTGATGTTCCCCTGATGCTTTTAACAATCTGTTCCAGCTTGTGTTCAGAACTGCCTCTGTCAGAGCAGGGCTTTGCCTGCCCCTTGCTGACACTCCTCTGTGCTGCCTGAGATAACCTCTCCAGAAGTCATGGAGGCAGGATTTATCCTCACCAGGAATGATGCTGGAGGACACAGGGCTCTATTCTTGCCCAACAGTTGAAAAGGAAATATCTTCCTTCAGTGTTTCCTGTACTTCTGCCAGCCTTCACCTTTGGAGGCACCTGACAAAGGAGAAACTGGGATGAGAAATTGCTCATTTCTAGAAAAATGCTGAGAGGAAGAGGGAGACAAGACAGGGATGGAGGTAGATGGAGGTGCTCAGAGCAGGAGGAGAAGATGAAAAGAAAAAGAGGTAACTCGGCCTTGACCTCTCATTAAAAATTGCTAAATTATCAGTGATCACTCAACGTGAAGGTCAGGGTAATCCCAGACTGCAGAGCCCAAACAGACAGGAATTTGTTCATTGTCCAGTATTTAAAGCTGGAGGAAAGTGAGATTTAGGACACATCTCTGTCCCTTATGTTTTCCTATGGGATAATTTCGTGGCTTCCTTGTGGTGATGCTGTGGATCCATTTCTCCTCTGCTCCAAGCTGAGATACTGCAGCTCTACTTTAGGGGCTAAACAGCCTGAAGTGAGCATTTTTTTACAACTTCACACCTCTTCTCATGACTCATTTCAGCTCACCTATGAGCTTTGGGAGCAAGAAAACAAACCCAATTCCCATAAACTTTTAATTCCTAAGCTAGCAAATTCTGGTTCCCCATGCTGCATTTGCTGACCTTGCAGTGAGCAAAACCAAGCCTTAAGAGGGACAGAATGGTTTATCAGTAAATAATGTATATCTGAACAATATCGCTGCTGTGCTCAACACTTAAACAAACAAAATGCAAAAAAAACAACGCCTTAAGTTTAGAGATTTTGGCTGCAACAGCCAAAATCCATCCCAGCAGCTGGGAGGCAAATGCCATTTTCACTGGATATAATGTACACAAAGAGAAACTCCTTGCAAACTGGCTTTTCGTGCATTGATGCAATTCCTGCTAACAGGAACAGTGTCCCGTGGGGCTGCTGCTTAGTTCAGCACACACAGAGTGAAGTGACAGGGGAGGAGCCCCTCAGCTGCAGAGGAATCCCCTTTATCCTTAGGGCATCCCCTTTATCCAGGTCACGCCCACACCAAGCTCTGCCTGTCAATTTTATGTCAATTCACGTTGCCCCGGCCCAAATTATCAGCTATAACACTAATTGATGTTAAGTGAATGCTGTCTGCCGCACCAGCTTCATGAAATTAAACGTTTCTGTCCAATTTTCCTCTCGTGAGTTCAGAAAGTGGGGGAAATGCTGTTGCACAAAATGTTCTGCTGTTGTTTAGCTCCACAAAATCAACTTCGTGATTGCTGATCAACCCACAGCCTTTTTTTTTTTCCTGCATGCATCGTTGCTGTGGATAAAGAAAATTTAGGAGGCAACTTGCTGATGTGATAAAGATGCGATAGAAGCGTCTGACAACCCTGCAGGGATAACCTCCAGCAGTAAATATGTGGTTAAAAAAGAAGGTGCTGCGACACTGATAAGAAAGTTGGCACGTATTATTTTCTAATTCCAACTAAATTGTAAAAACTGCTAATTTCCCAGTGTCAGGAACACTGCAAAGAAGCTCAGCCAGCAGGTTTGGGCTGCCTTGGCCCCGCTGCTGTAGCCACCCGTGCTATCGTGATATGGGCACAGGCAAATTTGCCGTTGCAAATTCCAGCTGCTCTTTGCATTTATTCAGCTTCTGGGCGTTCTTCTGTGATCTAAAAGACAAACACGTTTCTCTTAGAGAAATCTTCATGGCATGCTCTAATGTTAGGGTTAGTTGTCTGTTTTTTGGTTATTATTTAGATCAGCACAAGGCTGAACATCCCCAAGCAAGGTGCAGGATTCTCTTGCACCCAGACACAAACCAAAAGGATTTTTCTCATTTCATGGAGCAAAAGGCTTAATTGTTGGTAAGTCACTGAAAGTCGCTTAAATTGGCCTCCTCCAAAGCTATTTCCTGCAGTTACTTGAGGCACAGCCCCGTTTTGAGCACAGGAATTAGCAGAAGAAGATCAGTGTTGTTCTTGTACCTGAGGCTGCAGCACACTTTGGTTATGGTGATAGGATTCAAAATTAAACAGCTGAAACCCAGCAAGGAGCGAGGGCTTGAAAGGCACTGCCTGGTGACCAAATCCAGTTCCCTGTTATCACATAAAAACATATTTGAGAATTCTTTTAATGAATTTACAGATTTCCTCCACGCTAGTCCTTTATTTTGCTGCTATTGCTTGCACGAGGCTACCCCAGACACTCCCTGCTCAAACATCCGTGTGCCTGCTCTGGGCTGCCTTGTTCTCATGCCAGATTGAGCTTTGACTGTGCCAACATTCCTGGGTGTCCCTGAAATTCATCCCACCCCCCTTTCCACAGAGTGCTTTAGGAGAGCACTCAGGTAGCAATCCCTCCTTCCCCCCTCACCTTCATCCTGCTACTTTAAACAAGCCTTAATTTTGCTCTAAACAGATCCAATTCCTTCCCCTTTCCTGGCTCTTTGCTTCATAGTCCTGTTCCATCGTGTTGAATTCTCCTCTCCAGCTCCTCAACACTCAAAATTGGATGAGGTGGCTCAGAAGACCCCTCAGTAGGAGAAATTATTCTTAGTGCCCAGGTGCGTCATCCAGCTTTTCATGGCTTTAGATTCCATCCATGTTGTCCACAGACTTCAGCCTCGAAGTAATCTTGTATTTCCAGCAGGAGATTCTCATCCTCATCAGCCTTTTCCACAGCAAACTCCACGAGGCTGGGCCTTTCTCTTGTGCCAGGGGCAAAAATACTGCTATTTTTTCCTTGAGACTCATCGCTGGAAGTTCATTAATGAGCTTCTCATAACTGAACAATGTCCCCTTTTGACACAACTCGCCATTATATCCTCCTTAGCTTTACCTGCACAGAGAACTGCTCCAGGTTAAACAAGTAATTTCCCACATCTAAGAAATGCCTTGCTGAAGTCTGTATAGATCAGAGCTTGCACCTAAAAAGTCAATAACAGAAGAAAAATGTTGAGTTAATTTGGCGAGGTTTAGCTTCATAAACTTTTCAGAACTTTACAGCATTGGCATTAATCTTTAATTATAGTAAACTTCAGAAATATTTTTGATTTTTGCGCAAATTAGGAGGTCAAGTCTAAAAAGCCTTTAAGTGCTGACATTGCCTTTTCCCCCTGCCTATCTAGGTGCTTAATTTATTATTGTCTTGATGCTTGAATTAATAAAACATGCTCAGTTTGCAGTGCTCAGCCCAGGCAATGCAGATTTTCTAGGAGGGCAGGCTGCTTTTTGGACTGCTATATTTCACTTTGTGTAATTCTTTACAGCAACGTGGGTTTCTCAGGCACTTCCTGTTTAAGCTTTTGTAGGAAATGGGTATCTCCACGAGTTAATCACAGAATTATGAGTTGGAGATTCCATCCCAACACCATTAATTGTTGCTGGATGTGGCCGTGGTGCTGTAGATAAAGAGCCACGCAGGCATGTGTGAAATATTTAATTGCCACTTGCCTGCTGCAGCCCCGTGCTCGCTGTTTCCTGGAGCATGGGCAGCACAATTCCCACATGCACCGTGATTTTATTTGCATTTAGCAACAAATACTGCTGATGCTAATATCTGCCTCCCCAAAGAATTTTAAGAGAAAGCTTATTAAACCATTTTCGGTTCATCAGCTCCCTGTGGACAAGCAGTGTTTAAATCCTGCTGTAGAATATGTAAATATCCATCTCTGTGTGCGTGGCTGTGCGGGGTTAACTCTGTGGATTAAAAGAGCCGTTCCAGGGCATGTAGAATTCCTTGAGAATAAAGGAAATTAAATGACTTTTCACATTATCAGAGTTATTACAGTGACAAGAATACTCTATGCTTCTTAGGTATCCAGGATGAGGAAAACAGCATTTGTGTACTGCTAACTATTAAACAGCTCATTTCTTCTTTTAGGACAACTTGGTCATTAACATTGGAATATTTTTCTTTCAAATCATGACCCTGATGAGTATTTTTGGAATATATGTTTTTAGCATGGGGCATTCCAGAGAAGCTGTGGCTGCCCCATCCCTGGAAGAGCTCAAGGCCAGCTTGGATGGGGCTTGGAGCAACCTGGTCAGGTGGAAAGTGTGGAACTGGGTAATCTTTAAGGTGCCTTCCAACCCAAACTATTCTGTGATTCCCTGTTCTCACATCCTTGGTCTCAGGCTGAACTCAAACTGTGTGGTGGTGTTTAAACCATATGTTCAGGCACTTGAGCTTGACCCCTTTTGGTTAGAAATGAACCTGGATAAATTTTGGGGGTTGCAGATCATTCTTGTCTATGGGGAGCAGAGCCAGCAGGAAGGAAGGAAAGAAAAAAAACCCTCTTTTTCTATAAAATATAACAAAGTTATCTTAATATTAAAACATCTGTTTAGTTCTGAAACCATCTGAAAATCTGAGTCAGGTCTTGAAGTTGCTACTCACTCCAAATACACATTGCAGTCTGTGAGTGTTAATAGTGGAAAAACAAATACAAAATCTTAGATTTCTTTTCTTCTTGGATTTCAGTATCGCCATTCCCACGAAATTCTCCTGGTTTCTGTTGAGAAATAGATTTATAGTAGGTGAACTGACAGGAGGAAAAAGCTCAGACAAATGCTCCTTTATGCTATGGATAAAGCACCTTTCAGAGGCAATAAAAACATCAAGAATAAGGGAAAAGAAATCTCCTTTTTCATTTCATCCTTCCCTCCAACCCGCTACATTAATTAGCTCTCTGACTGATTACTCAGTCAAGGACTTAAAAGATCAATGGTGACAGTAGCCAGGCAGGTAATTTGGAGGAAAAACCAGTAAAGCAATGCTCTAATGTCTTTGGGAGAGTGAAATGTGGTCTAGTTGTGTCAGCAGAACAGACAGGGAGGGAAGTTCCACACAGGAACAAACTATTGAGTTTCAGCTCTGTGACAAATCACCTGGAAGTGTATTCCTGGGGTTTCATTAGCTCCTAATTGGGAGCAAACAAACAAAGCATTTATTCCTTTGAATTTTAGTATTTTCAGTCCCGGTGATGTGCTCAGCAGTGCGTTAGACAAAGGAGGAAGCTCAGGCAGCTCACATCTGAGATCCACCAGCAATTCCAAAGGGACGGGGAAACCCTGAGGAGAATCCGACTTCTGAGCGCTTTTTTTTTTTTCTTTGATTTATTTTGCAGCTGCATTTTCAGTGATGTAGATGAGAGTTACCAGCTCCAACATCTAAAACCCAAATTTTGAGGGGGCTGCCTACCCCGGAGGATAAATTAGAGTGATTGAAGTATCAGTGCTGGTTGAGGCTGAGGTTGCTGGAGTGTTGTTACTGCCTGGTTTGTGTGATTGACTTCATCCCTTTAGAGTTGTCCTGGCACTCACTGAACTGTGCTATGAACCGACTGAAAAATTCATCAGGGGCAGCAACCTTCTTTTATCACATATTTTAATGTTTTTGGGTTTGTTTTTTTTTTACATTTATTCGCTTCAATTTTCTTATAGGATAACTCTTTGAAATCTCCTGTCCTCTGGATGGACCAGGAATATTTGATAATCAGATTATGCTGCCTACCTCTTATTGGCCAAGTCTCCAAAAGTTCTTGGTCTCTCCTGACTCTAGGAGCCTTTAAACACTCTTAGCACAAATACCCCAATTTTGATTTCTCTGAAAGCACGAGCATGAAGATACTCTGCTCAATTTTTGAATGAGTTGCTTGTTCAGCTGCTTGCAGGTTTTTCAGGTGGGCATCAGCATGGCCAAAAGAAGATCACTGTGAAAAAAAATCATTAAAAACCAAATAAAACAGTTCCCCCTAGAAAATATTTAGTAACACACTGCTCTGCCAAACAATGGATTGCTCCAAAGTTTCTAAGCCCTAATTCTTTCCTTTGTGTGGAGATGAGGCTGGAATAGCTGCATGAAATTTAGAGTTCCATCTGGCTCTCACCTGTGTAGGTCAGAGAAGATGTGACTTGCCCCCTAATGTGTGATTTTAATTTGAATGTACACAAGCACACCAGATTAGCCACTCATTGGAGTGTCGTTATCCCGAATCCAGAAATAGATGGAAGTGCTCCCAGTTGCTATTGCCTGCCAACATAAAACTTATTTTAGGATTATATTGTCAAGAGCCTGCTCTTACCAGAGTTTTGGTTAACTAATGTTAAAGAGAAAAGCTCAGGAATGAGATCAGTGGTCTTTACAGAAGTAATTGTGGATGTGGGTAACATTTTATTTTCCCAATCAGATGTAATAGGTCCCTACAGAAATATCCTCCTGACTTGAATATCAATGGGCTTCTCCTCATTATGTCAAAAAGAAATACTTTGTTTGAACATTTCTGCTGTTTGGAGAGACCAAGTGGAGTGAGGGGACACCTTATTGCCCTCTAAACCTACCTGAAGGGAGGGTGTGCTGAGGTGGGGGTCAGGCGTGCCCCAGTGACAGGACAAGAGGAAAAGTTTTGCCAGGGGAGGTTTAGAGTTGATATCAGGGAAAATTTCCTCATGGAAAGGACTGTAAGCATTGGAACAAACTTCCCAGGGCAGTGCTGGGGTCATTGTCCCTGGAGGTGTTCAAAAAGCCTGAGGATGTGGCCCTTGAGGCCATGGTTGAGTGGTGGATGGAGTGGTGGGTGGCAGTTCATTTTGACGATCTCAAAGGTCTTTTCCAACCCTAACAACTCTGTGACTCTATGTCTCTACTGCTTTGAAGTCAAATTGTTCAGACCCTTTTTATTTTCCCTCCTTTCCCGCCCGTCTTGCCCTCCCCTCCCAAGGAACACGACCGAAAACCTCAATTCCTGTTACGCTGGGACAGTGTGGCTGGTGACTTGGGTTGGCAGGGAAGGAGTAGGATGCTGACAGAAGATTCCCACAGAATGCAAACCTAGGGAACAAACATTCCCTGCTCCTCACCGTCCCCTGGGTTGGCAGGGAAGGAGTAGGATGCTGACAGAAAATTCCCACAGAATGCAAACCTAGGGAACAAACATTCCCTGCTCCTCACCGTCCCCTGTGCTGGCACTGCCCAAGGCCACGAGCAGTGTCCCAGCCCCCAGTCCCCAGCAGTTTGCTCTAACACTGACTCTGTCCTTCCTCTTGGTGTCTGTGGATGGCTCTGCTGCTCCCAAGTGATGGCAGAGAGGCTCAGAGGGCAGAAATGCTGGGAAAGATAGAAATGAAGCAGGAATTTCAATTCAAAGCTAATGGATGGGGTTCGGAGGCTGCTATTAGCAGAAATTATCACTGTGTTAATGTACTCCAGGCAGCATTTTTTACAGTTGAATATGGTGTTATTTTCCTAGTTATCCATTCCCTGACAAGTGGTTATAATCAAAGCTGTCTGTGAGCACTATTATCAGAAACTTACTATTATGTGCTGGAGGAAAAAAAAAAAATATCACAGGATGCTGCAGTGCCAGAAAACTATTGTAGGTTTTAAAGATCTACTGCAACACCGAGTATTTATTTATGTACTACTTTTACCTCCTGTGGAAGAAAATAATTTTAACTTAATTTTCTTGTCTCCCCCAACTACTTTAGAAAATGCACCTCCCAAAATAAGTCCATAATTATGATTAACAACACGGGCTGGAGCCACAGTTGCCGTAAATTAGCATTCCCCCATTCCTTGCAGTGGAGCAAAGCCAATTCCTTGCAACAGAGAAAGCTTCCCGTGCCCTTGGCATGCTGCTTTACATCTTTAAGGGTATTAACAAACCTTCTTTAATGTGGCATTGTAGAGAATTTGCTCTGGCCAGAACAAACTTTTAAAAAATTAAAAAAAAAAAAAAGGATCAGTTTGGCATCATGGTCCTAAAAGTCTTTAAAATTACCTCGTAAACAAAATGAATCCTTTCAATATATTCTGTTGATGAATTAAATCAATGAAAGTGCTCTTGCTCTGTCATGTGATCTGGCTTCAGAGAACAACTTTATTTTCTTCTTAATTTTCAGGTTGGCCATATACTTAATAATATTACTGCAATTCTGGCACAGCTCTGTGAAGGAAGGAGCTCCAGTGAGACAGCACAGAAAGGAAGTAATTAACAAAAGATGTTTATATCTATAGAGTTGACTACAAAACATGAAGAAAAAAAAAATCCCCTGCCACAGGGATTTTGAGGTTTAAGGGTATGAATAGGCAATGAAAAATTCTGCACTTTTCATTTAATAAATCCTCAATAGTGATCAGATTAATTTGAGCATCTGAGTAATCATTTCTGAAAACATTCTCTGTTTTAGGCTGCTCTGCCATGCTCTCCCTTCAGTCAGTGCTGATGAAAACGATGGTCCAAGGCTAAGATTAGTGAAGAAAAATCCAGAATTCCTGAGGATACACTGATAGACACTTCACATCTGAAACAGGTACTATCCCTGCAACTTCTTCTTCCCAGATCTCCCCTCCTCAGCTTCCCCTCTCTTTCATCTTACACCTGGGAATTGAACAACAGAGTCCAAAAAGGGTTTTGGAGCAATCCTAAATCAGGGATACTGTGAAGACAAATGGTAAATGTCTGTTACCCCAGCTGCTAAGTTAATTACTGTAATGGGAAACATCTTGACAGAAGCATTGCATATGGTTATTAGCAATTAACCCACCACTCCAAAAATCACAATTCTGCTAATAACAGAACAGAGCTCAGCCTTCCTAATTACAATCTCTGCACGAAAATTTCTTTATGTCAGAAGGGACTGTTAAATCCTGTAACTAGCTACAATTTAAAAAGACTGGCAATGGAGATACTGAGAATTAGAAAGATGAAAATAGAACAGGATGGTTTGACACTGACTCAAAGTTTTGGGCAACACTCGTTCATGCTTGGGGATACACAACAACTGTCACAGCCTGTTTGCAGGAAATTATACATCAAAATTAAAATGCTAATGAGGGGGGAAATATGCTTTAAAGTGGAGAGGATGGGATGGAACATTGTGAGAGATACCAAATCTCGTACAGAACTCACAATCTGGACAGCGTGGTAAATAATGTGCTGAATTTGGATTGCACTGGAATCTGACAGAACAATTTTCTGATCAACAAGAGAGGAGAATAATGCAATTTCCATCCCCTGGAAAGTCCTTCAGTACTATATGGAGGGCACAAGCTGTTTTTTTTTTTTTCCCCCTAACCATTTGTACTCTAGGCAATTGCATCCCATTATAACTGCACAAAGCCACCAAGGGGAATTGGCACTTTACCTGCTCAGTTCAAAAGCTGGTTGAGCTGAGCAAAATGCAATTTAATTTGCTCCTTTTCCCAGTCAAGGAAGGGAGCTCTGGTCAATGTGTCCAGCGACTGGTAGTGGCCAGGGTGTTGTTTGTGGATGCCAAGGTCAAAGATGCAGAACTTACAGCAAATAAATTTCAGGAGGGCAGGAACGTGCCTGGTTGGTCATGGCAAGGATGTGGAATATAAAGAAGTCACTAATGCTGTTCCCAGTGCCCTTTTTAACCACAGCCCAGAGTAAGAACTGGAATAAATGAGTCAGCTGCTACCTCTGTGTCAGGTCTGAAGGTTTAACTGGCTTGGGATCCCAGCAGATCAATTATCTCAGGAGGCTTTGAAACTCCTTCCACCAATGCTGCAAACTCTACCCATGGGAATGGTCCCATTAAAGTCAACAGCTCTGCAGGATATTCTCAATAAAAACACAGCAGAGGAGAAAACATTGGATAATATTTGTAAGGGGAACACATTGCACTGGCTGGGTTGGCTTTGGAGCTCAGGACAACGTCAAGGTCACAGCAGCTAAAGCCTCCTGCCCAGAAAACAGGGATTTTTTACTCCAAAGCAGGAATTTTTTACTCCAAAACAGGGATTTTTTTTTACTCCAGGGTTTGGCTGCAGCTGCATTTTGCTGTGTGGTCCCCAGGCAAAGGTCTCATCTATTAAGTGGCCTTCACTCTGAATTTCAGAGCCTCCCAATTTGCATGTTGCTGGTCCATTATTCTTAACAACTGGGTGTCATAAATGTTGTGTATAATTTGTAATGATCACATACGGCTTTGAAGAACAACGTTGAATAGTTTATTTTTAACCTCCTTAAGATGGAAAAAATTAAAGTATTTTTTTAAGACTAATTTACCTCTCCTGGAAAAAGACCCCAACAACTGAAAGGAATGAGATCCTTTGCTCTTTTGCCATGATGTGATCCCGAAAATAATCCAGGTTGGGATGACATCACAGGACATAATGAACACTCAGCCTTGACATAATGAACGTCGATTATTTTACGAAGAAAGATTTTTCTGGGGTTTAAGAAATAAAATGATTAAAAACTATGTGCTCTGTGGGAGGTAATGAGATTAGCTCAACACAAGGTCCTGTGGAGTTAAAACTACTCCAGACACAAGAAAGACTCAGCCATTCACTGGAAATTTCAGGGTACAATTATCCTGCTCTAAGGCCAGATGAGGGCTGTGTGTTTTCTTCCCCATGAAAAAGAAATCAGTTGATAAAATCTCCAAGGGATCATGTCCATGCAGGCTTCAAAGCAATGAACAATATAAAACCAGTCTTCTTGTTATGAATGGTAAATGTTTACCTGCATCAGCAAAGGGCCTTGGAAAATAAAACCATACAGGAAACCACTTGTAAAGTGTGTGTAAAATGAGAAGCGGGTGTATCATGTTACAGGGCTGAAAGGGAGATAAATGAATGCTCTGTGAAACAGAGGCTGCCTGGTGAGGATGCTGCTGTACCCATCCAGTGGTGTCTGTCACAGATCTGTGCAGGAGGACACTTCAGAGCAAGGGGAGCCCGTGCCCATTCCATCGGAGTGGAAAGGAATCCCAGTTTTTAGCACTGGTTGGCTCAGGGCCCATCGGCTGTTCACAGCCCAGTGCCTGGTTAGTCACAGCTCTCTGGAGGGAGGGAAACCATGCCGTAATGGACCCGGAGACCTGCATTAGATCATAAAACGCTTAAGATGTGTTTCTCTCATTTTTTTATTTGTCACTATGCACCGTTCCCTTTCCAGGTCAGTTGGTCTCCCTCCTCTCAGCAGTAAAGGGGAAAGAGTTGTGTTTTGACAGCAGTAGAGGTTTGGATAGATCATAAATATGAGAGGATGGTCTAGAGGACGGCAGGCAGCTCGGGAATTAAAAACCACTCCTCAGTTCTCAGTTTTATCTTCTTGCTGTCACTAACTCTCGGCAGCAGCGGTGTTATCCCTCCCTGGAGACGTTAAATGCGTTTATTTTCACGGTTACCTCTCGGAAGTGCTCAGATACGATAGCAGTGGGCATCCTGTACAGAACAAAGAAGGACCAGAGGAAATAAAGAGCAGCCAAGATACGCCCGTGTCAGCGCAGCAGAAGGCGCTTGGCATCCCGGCGGCGCAGGGAGGGCAGGGCGGCTGGAGGCTGCACATCCCCGCGTACGGACATGGAAAACACCCCCCGCCTGCCTCCTCCGCTGATCTCCTGCTGCGAGCTGCTCCCGGCGGGGCTGCGGAGCAGGACAAGCTCCTTTTGCGGGCGGGAATGCAGCGATATTCCCGAGGGGAGCTGCCGGGACCCGGCGCGGGCGGGCGCACAGCGCTGCGCTCCGCGGGCGGGCGCGGCTCTGCCCGGCGGGGCGGGGATGGGGCCGGGCCGGGGCCGCCCCTCCCGTGGCGCGGCTCTGCCGCCGCTTTAAATGATTTGGGGGGCTGCCGCTGCTGCTGCTGTTTCTGCTGAGGGTGTTGCTGCTGCTCCAGCCGGCGCTCCATCCTCCGTCCCCCGGCAGCGCCATGGGAGCCGGCCCGGCGCTGCTCTCCGTGCTGCTGGGCTGCGCTCTGGCCGCCGAGCCGCGGCTGCAGCGGGGCATGTGAGTGAGTGTGCGGGGCTCGGCGGGGACAGCACGGCAGGGACACGCCGCCCGTGGCCCCGCGGGGATGCTCCTGCTCCTCTCGGGTTCCCCGCGGCTGCAGGGAAAGTTTGGGTGGGTGACTCTCCCGGAGCGAGCAGAGTTGTCCTGGATGAGGCGTGCGGGGCTCCCGGCGAGGAGGGAGCGCTGCGCTCGGCCGTGCCGTGCCGCGGAGATGAAGGCATCCCCCGGGATGCTGCTGCCGCTGCCTTCGCCTTCGACCAGCGGAGCCTGGGGAGAGCGGCAGGATGAAGCTGGGGGTACCAGCCGGGAATCCGTGCGGGGAGCCGGGAGCATCCTCCCGCGGCCGGGAGCGCGCACAAAGAACTCGGGGCCGCACGTGTGTGTGTGCGCGGCTGCTGCGGCGCCGGGGAACTTTCTCTGAGGGGCTCCGTCTGCACGGCACGAGCAACAAATGCCTTTTGTTGTAAACGCAGTGGAACGTTTTGTGTCCCGAGGTGGTTTTCTGGTCGGATTCTAAAAGGGAGTAGCTGGCCGCATGCACAAAGTCCGCGGGTATAAAGTTTTTTTGCGTGTTGAAATTGAATGTTGCTGGAAACTGTTTCCTGCCTTGTGTGCATTTCTCGCCTTGTGTTTTAAGGAATGTTGTGCCCCCGAACCCCCCTCTCAAAGCAATCTGACAATAGGCTTTTCAGATGTCTGTGTATGCCCTAATTTCTAACCTCTCCTATTTTCTGGGTTTTGTCTTCATCAACTTCATCCCGCTCTTTCATAATTAATGTCTTGTATTTGCTTTCAGTGTAGTTCTGTATTCTGTCTGAAAATTGAGATTTCCAAGCCCATTGCTCACTGGCTTTCTATGCAATACATATTTACACGGTATTTACCAGAAGTGCTTTTAAGGTGGTTTATATTACTCCATTTTGCTGGAGCACGAAGTATCCATCACAGTGCTTAGAGAAGTTAAGCTGATTCTGTGGTGAAACATTCTCCTTTGTTAAAAGTGCTGCGTGTTTCTTTCAGGCACGCTTCGTGCTCTCTTTGTGAGCAATTACTCTGCCAGGAGGAGGAATAGCATTGGCCTACATTAATCTGTTTGCATTTGACATCAGTAATAACTATGATTCTGCACTTTTGAAGCTGGAGGTGCTGTTAACTTGCGAATTGCCTCCAAGCAGTTTTTGTTTGCTTTTTTACCTTTTTAAGAAGTTGTGTCACTGAAAGAACAGAGCAAACATTCCCTTCAGGGGGTGATGCTGTGTGTGAGGATGTTGCTGCTGGGCTGGAGTCACTGGGAGCAGCAGTGCATTGTCAGCCAGCAGCAGTCAGCCACCCAAACCCCCAGACCCGTGTCAGAGCCTTGAGTGCTTTTCCCAGGGGTCATATTCCTGAAATTACTGCCATTCTTCCCAAGCTGGGGCAAGTATGAGTATTACTCCAAACTTCCTTGCTGTTTAGGGACTTTACCTTTGGTGTAAGCAGGAATGCAAGATGTCACCACCCTTTAGGAGTGAGTCTGCCAGCCTCCACCAAGAAACAGTGAAATGTCCGGGAGGATTCTTCTCATGAATCACCTTTTTCTGCCAATTCTGGTTTGGTCTTTTGCTGTTGGTCATCTGCAGTCAATGAAATCGGAACAGCAAATGTATCCCTTGGAACAGACCATGCTGAGTGTGTTCTTTGCTGTTGTTTTGATTGAGACCTTATGTGGCTGAGGCTATACAGGATATTCTTCAGAATTGTTTTTGTTCTGTTGCGAACTTGAGGGTTTGCTCCTAGCTAGAAATGAGAGGGATCTGTGTGGATGTTGGAGCCCCCTGAGGAGATTTAATGTGGAACAGATTACAGAATGATGAGATATTTCTATCAACTGCTTTTCCATACAATTAGCCCTTGATGATCCTCTAATAGAAATTCAGAGAACGTTGGGATGACCAGAGAGCAGATATGCCATTTTCATTGTAAAACATATCAGGGCCTTTAAATGAAGAATTCAACATGTGTAATGATAAAAAGCACATTTTTAACACTTTGTAGTGAGCTCTCTAGCCCCAAACTGGGGTGTGTAGGACAATGTAAGTGTGGTGTGTGGTTATCTGGCATTGGGTTCACATGCAGCGCTGGGCTCCACAGAAATCAGGGGGCAGTGCAGAAATGGGAACTGAGAGAAGAGGACTTGATTTGCTGTCAGAAGTGGTAAATCCTCTCCTAGAGAAACGTTCCCCTGGGAGTTTGAGCAGTCCAGGTGCCTGCTGTAGTTAGGGATGTAGGACAGAGCAGAGGCAGGAGTGGTTCTGAGCTGTGTGCTGGGAACCCCCTTGGTGCAATAAATATCACCTTTCAGGGTTAGGGCTGGGACAGGGCTCAAGAATGGATTCTTCTGTTCCCAGGTGAGATGAGTGAGGACTTCTTTGAACAAGTCAGGAGATAAGTTTTGTCAGCATTGAGCCCTCGGACTCACTCTGTGGATTTGCAGGTCCGGGAAGACATCTAAAGGGGCTGCTTTGCTTTCAGAGGATCCAGTCTTGCAATAAAACTGTTTTGCTTAGGGTTTCTCTTTACTGCTCACATGTTGTATCTGCATATTTTCACTTTATCCATGAGCAATCTGGTCACATTCCAAGGAACACCTGCATGTCGAGCTGGATTCCTGGCTGAGTTTTTCCAGCCTCTTCAATTCTTTGGGGCACTTCTTGTGCTCCTCCTGATAAATCACGTTCCCAAAAGCCAAATCCAGCATCCACATGTTATCTGCATTTCCAAAACGAGTAAACTTGGCCCTTCAGCTGTACCAGCTGTTGGGTGCCACGACACAGGGCTGGTTTTGCACCACTGCAAACAGATGTGACCGCGGACGCTATTTTCAAGCGGCGTGAATAAAAATTCCTTTCAAGGTGTAATTACTCTTTTTTTTTGTTTTTTTTTGATGGAATGCATTTAAAGAATTAACTGCTGTTGTGCAAAGCATTTCCATATGAGGAGATGCCTCTGAGTTGTGATTGTTACAGCGGAACAAATTGCATGTCAATGGGAGTATTTGGAATGCAATGCGGAAAACAAAATGAGAAATGCTCCTATAAAGTATATGGAGGTCCAACTTAAGCTTGGAGCCTGGAATTTTGTTATAATACTCTCCAAGTGATGTGAAAAGTAGATTGTGTGATCACTTCTTGGTGAGAAATTGTCTCTGTGTATTGGCTGTTTAGTCAATATGCTTTATTTTCACCTCCAGTGATGTCAATTTGCAGGTGTGAGGGAAGCTTGTCTTCCTAGCATTAAATAAGGGCTTATGGTACGTTTGCTTTTTTGAGCTGAACTGAATAATGCAGTGGAATCTCCTTCCATTTCTTTGGTTGGGTTATCTTATGCTTGGGAGGTTTTGTAGTTAAAAAAAAAAAAAATTGCAGGATTTTCTGGTGAAAACAAGGACCTGGTTTGCTGGTGGTGCATTTAAATTTGTACCATAGTTTAATTTTTTATTAAATTTGTGCATCAAGTGAGATGAAGTATTTCTCTTTAAACCTTGGTTGAAGTGATGCTGGCAGCTGAGAGAGTCACTGGCAAATTTTGATTTAGGCTGCTGAATTTTACCTAACTTCTGTTTTCAGCTGAAACCTCAAACCTTTCTTCCCCTTCCTGTCTGCTCAGAATCCACAGAGTTGCAGCAAACCCTCACTGCACCTTTCCAGCAGCTACTCCAGCCTTTGAGGCTTGGATAATGGGATTTTAGTAAGCATGGTTTAAATGCTTGGGCATAAAAGTTCATGGTGGTCCCATCCCCTCATTTCCCCATCCCTGCCCTCCCCAGTCCTTTAATTTGCAGTTGAAGATCTTTGTGAATGTGAACATCACACTGAACAAAAAAATCTTTTTTTTTGCCTGTGCACTACAGGATGTTGCCACCAGATAGAGCTCATGCTGGTCAGCACAGAATCCCATTTCTCAAGACTTTGCACTTAAAGCCTTCTGTTTCACAGTTCCTAGAGGAATATTAATTTTGAATTTAGTCTTTTAGCAGATGGCAAAGTGCTTTTTTTTTCCCTCTTTTTCTGCCCTGGTATATTCGCTGTCAGGAGACTTAAAGATAATGAATGAGTGTCATGGTGGTACTGTACTTTTCCTGATTTATGGTGTTTTCCTGCTCTTCAGGATAAAAATGAGATCAAGACTTTCTCCTCAACTCTGAAATAGCTGTAAGACCGGGCAATAAAATCTTATAGCCTGAAGTTGTTATATTTATCAAAGATGGGCTCAAACTGTATTTTCAGGTTTTAGAAATTCCTGGATATTGGTATCAGAGACATCATAAAATGGTTCTAAATCTCACAAGAGGCTTAGAAATTTCCTGCTCACAATCACAGTAGCTTACACATACTGTATGATTCTTCAATCTGCACATTTAGGGAGAGAAAGCGAAGGGGAACGCCTCTTCACTTTTAATGGGATTTGATGTCTCACATTTCTCTCCAAAAATGCACTGCAAGAGAGAAAAAACTTGTCAGGTTTCCTTAGGTGTAATTGTTGTGGAATGTTGCTGTAGTTTAGTTATTTATGCAATTAGTTTAATGTGCTTGAAATGTGTTTTTGCAGTATTTCTTGGGAAAATTGCCTGGTCTTTGCTTCGACTTTTCTTCTGCATTCTTTATATCCAGCATTGCCTGTTTTTCCTAGTTCTAGGCACGCCATGATCTAGGCACGACAGGCTGTGGATTTTTTTAAATAAATTTGAAGAAAGCCCCTGGTGAGGAGGGATGAGATGATCTGTGGTGGCAGACCTGGTCCAGAGGTGACTCTTTAGCAGAACTTTGATGGAAGTGAGGCTTTGGCTCCCAGAGGGTTAACAGCCCATGTTGCAGACTTGTGTTATTCACCAATTAAATACCTTCTCTCTTTGAACACGGTTAATAGAGTTCCTTCCTCTGAAATTCAAGCCTGTTATTGCTTATGTTCCCTCTCAAATCTATTGCTTTTAATTTATTTCTGAGGAGAAAGAAATTTCCTTTCATTACTGCGAAATCAAAGCATTTGAAAATGATGTACTGAACGTATGTAGTTTGTGCTTTGGATTCCAGGCTTGGTTTAAAACTAATCATTAGTTGTTCTGGAGGGGAGCTTGGTATTTCTGCCTTTGGTGTGAGATGATGTGGGCTTTAATGTGTACTCTGAGCTCCCTTCCAGTGCCTTTGACCTGTGGGTGAATATTGTTGTGTGGAAAGGGGAATGTTGTTTAAATCAAAGTGTTGACACTTGTTTTTGTGCTCTTCAGTAGAAACACCTTGCTGTCTTCCCTTTGTAAGTCAGAGCAGAACTTGGCACAAAATCTTGTTTAGAAGAGGATGCCATGCCCAGACCATGTTTTTATGTGCACAACCTAATTCAATATTGAAAATCTAGCACAATATCTCAGGGTGTGCCTGAGAAGAGGCTTTATAGGCTGCTCTGTACTGTTTTTTAATGAAGAAATCCCCATGAATTATGAAGCAATTGGGTATTTTGGGCCTGGTCTTCTCAGGTTGGAATATTCCTCTTCAGGAAATGAGTTTTTATCCACCTCAACCCACAGGAGACTCTTCAGTGGTTGTCCTTCTGTTTGTAATTGTGGTGCTCTCCCTGCCTGACCAGTGCACCATCAGGGGTGAAAAATACACCTGTATAAACTTCCCTCATCATTCTATTGCTTGTATCTCGTAATTGTGGGTCAAAGCCTGTCCACCTCTGTCTGTAGAGTAACAGTAGGAACTGTGGGTTGTTTAGAACCTCAGCATAAGTTTCTAATCCAAAAGATACAAATTGAGACTTTTCCCCCCTTCTAGTTTGCCACTGCTGAGCACTAATCCACTAATGCGTGCATGTTTGTCTTTCTGTGACTAAAATCAACTAAATATTTAGCTTAACCAAGTTTTCTCAGTGTTAAAGCAAACAAACAAAAACCCCAAACCACACAAAAGTGGTCATTGGTATCGAGCTAATGATTTATAGGGGTGTGAAAGACTTGGAATATTTGAACACCTAAAATGTTGGCACGTAGGGATTTTTCTCACATATATTGCATACGTTGGATGTAATCACGTTTGTTTCAGTTTGACAGGAAGCTATATATTCCATGTTATTTTAAAAGTAAGCTTAAAAAAAAGGAGTTTTGCTTTGAAACTGTTAAAATCTGGCAACCACCAAAAAAGCAGTTGACGATTCCTAGATATGGTTGCCGAAATAGAACTGAGGATTTCAGTGCCTTGTAACTCATCTAATTGTCAAACAGTGTGGCACTTGCTGTAAACCAGAGTGAATGACAAAGTGGTGGGACACTTTGAATGATTTTGATGTTAATATTTTAAAATCGGGTCCCTTTGTGCCTTTCTGCCGAAGGAGGCTCAGGTGTGTGCACCTGGCAGATTTATTGGGGCTCCTGTGTGGGAGGAGGCGAGGGGTGCAGTTAATTGAAATTACACTACAGGTGCCTGCTGCTACTCGGGGCTTTCCTCTCTCATTTCACACTTTTACATCTTCAATTTAGTCTGGATTTTGGACCCTTATCTGCTTTGTCTTAACAAGTGCATGCCAACTATTTCTTAGCTTCCTTTATGTGATATCCCATATGGTTTTCTAATTAAGAGATAGATCCTTGGGACACTGGTCCTTAAGTTTGTAAAGCTGAGTGTTTGTGCTTCTTTGCAAGCCTGGTCACTGGCAGTGCTGCTGGTGCTCTCCTGGATGTAGCAGCCAAAACTATAAAACTGGATGTTGCTGGGGGTTGAATCTATGTGACACTAAAAGAAATTAAAAAAAAAAATCACTCCCTGATTTTAAAATGAAAAAAAAAAGGTGGCTCGGCTGATCACGGTTAAATGATCTGGATGTGCATGTTTATCTTCTGCTTTTCTTGCCAACCAAAATAGATTATTCTGTCCTGGGGGAGGGAGGAGGATGGTTAAGTAGAAGGTAAACGACAGGCGCTGCACTTTGATAGCGGCAAGAACTAAAAATCTCATTGTTGTTATAATAGCTGAGTGTGTAATTAATCATCTCCTATTGATTTGCTCTTCATCTAGATGCAGGGCACAAAGGCTGAAGGAACTCTCATGTTGTTCAGCTGCTCCATCTAATCAAAGAGAGGATGTGAGCAAGACACAGCAGTGCATTAGTAACCTGTGGGATGAGGGGAGCCTTGTGTGGTGGACCTTCATCCACAGAGCCGGAGAGCAGCAGTGATAATGAGACCTAATCTAAATGAGCCTGGTGCTTACAATCCGCGTCCCAGAGGGGCTATAAACATCACAAATATTGATACAGGATCAGGAGAGAGCAGGGATTGATTAGTGGTCAAGGGAGCAGGATGTCCTAATTGTCTCTGGTAGTGCTGATTAATTTTATCAGGGAAATGAGCCTTAAAATAGATTAAGGGTAGAAAGGGGAGCTTGGCAGTTTAAAAAATAAAAGCCTTTTCTGTCATTCTGGCCTTTGTGAATTATTAAGCAATATGTATGTAGAGACAAAATTTATGTATACAAGCAAATATTTGTGACTTGTTCTTTGGACCTTTTGTTTCTGTGGCCCATTTCCTGATTTGACTTTTCTGAGTTCAAATAAAATGTGTTTTTTTCTTTTTTCCAATTGAGGTCATACAGATTAAAAACTTTAAATCTGCATCTCTTTTTGCATACAACATCCTGCTGCTGGCTGTTTCTCCTCTACAGTGCCACATGTTTCTGCAGGGTGCCACCTTGTCTGTCTAGAGGTCTTTTTCATAAGAAAATGGTGATATTTCTCAGGGATGTTGGAGGTGTGAGGGGATTTAGACAGTTAACCTGAAAAGTTTCTAGCCAAATCCTTTGTAGCAGCGTACAACTATTTTCACATCAACATCAGTGTATCTCTAATGCAAAAACAGTCATCATCACAGCAGTGGAGACTTTAGCCCTGACTGTAATCTTGGTTCCCTTAAGAAAACTCTTATTTGATCTTTTCAAACTAAAACTGAATAAGCAGGCTGTGGTTTTCTTAACTTTTTGTAACAGCATAAGGGGAAGGAGCAGCAACCAATTAGTGTTTTGAAAATACAGAATTCCAGCAAGTCGCTCCTGATGACAGGTTTCATCTATTGACTGATTTATGGGAAGATCAATAGTGTTCAGGCTGCAAATTCGTCGGCTGAGGCAATGCAGGCTGCAACGTCTCGTTTTTAGGGAGATGTTAACAGCTCTCTGACTTAGTGTAGAAGGTGGTGTCATTCACAGAGTCTCTGTGGAAAGACCTGAAATCAGGCAGCCAAATTCGTATTCGTTAATGTTTTGATTTAAAGTTTGTGCTGTTGAAAGAAATCTTTAGGGGTGTCTTGATGTGTGTTTGCTCTCTTGCTACTGTTAAATCTACCTACCTTTAGCTTCTTGTTTTGAGCTGGGCAAAAAGCAGACAGGTAGAATGAGAGATTTACTTCGGCATTCCAAGTGTTGGGCAGAAAAAGAAAATATCCCTGTCACAGAGATATGATGGACTTTTACAATTGGAAGTGTCCAAGGCCAGGTTGGACAGGGCTTGGAGCAACCTGGGACAGTGGCAGGTGTCCCTGCCCGTGGCAAGAGGCTGGAACAGAGTGATCTTTAAGGTCCTTTCCAACTCAAACCATTCTGTGATTTTTGTGGTAGATAACTATTCCTTTTCTTTTTAAAATTCCAAACACAGGAATGAATTACATCCTGCCTGGAGATGCTTTTAATTTTCTCTGAACTTTTCCCGTTGTGCAGCGGTTCACAGGCACCACAGCCACATGATTAGCCCAGGCTCCTCTTGCTCCGTGTTGGTCTAATTATCTGTTCATTAGAATCTCAAGTCTTGAGCTGGGAGTGTGTAGGGCGTCTTTGTTTAAAGGGCAGTCTCCTAATGCAAATATTAAGAGAGCTTTCTGCCTCGCCTGAGTCAGACTGACAAGCTAATAATAGCCTTGGTGTTAGCCTTGGCTGGCACAGAGCACCAGTGCAAAAAGGTTTTAGGGGACCTGTGTATCAATCAAATCGTGGCCCATAACACGCCTTTGAGCCTTTGGCTTGTTTTAACACTTAAACTCCCATTAAGAAACACCTTCTGAATGCAAAGGGCAGGGCAGAAAAATAGGAGCCGTTCTCTAACACACTGCTACGTCCACTCGAGGCTTCAGCTTAGTCCTGGGTGGCCTCTAATTAGCAGAGTCCCACAGTGCTAAATTAAATTGTACCTTCACTGGCCGTAGCCGTGTCCCAGAAGCTGTCCTGAGGTTCAGAGATAAGGTGTCAAGTGGGTGAGGTGGCTCAAAAACTGCCGTGTTGACTGTGTGTGTGGGGAGCTGTGAAGGTGCTGAATTGTTGGAGAGGGCACGTTTGGCTCCCAGCTCTGCCAGCACAGGATTACATGTTATGCAATTGCTGCAATTTAATTATAGTGTTTCAGCAGTTTTGATACCTGCCTTTAAATTATCCCATGGGCATCATGGAGGAATGGCTTACTTTGAATAAATCTTCATAAACATATGACTCTGCTGCTGGCTTGTTTTGTTCTGTGAGCATCATCTGTTCCCATTAACTGGATCCTAGAAGTCAATACTACTATTCCTGGAAACATGGCAATATCACATGAGGAGGAACTTGTGGGATGGGCTCGGTGTGTCATTACAACAATTGTCAGCTCTTCTTCTTTATTTATGGAAGAGCGATGCATATGAATGTACCTTTATCTGGAAAGTTTTAGGCAATTCTAATAAAAGGAGATATGCATGAATTATCAGAACACGATGTTCTATTCACTGGAGGGAGAGTCATTTGAAAAAGCCTGCTAAGTGAGGCATGGTTGCTAAGTAAGGCAAGGGTTTTATTAGACCAACTGACGTAATGGAAAGAGGGAAAAAAAAATCCAGGCAAGATTTTGGGCACAAAAAGATCTTCTTTGGATGGGAAACAAATGGCAGACTTTGTGCTAAGAATGGCTGGGGAACAATGGCTGTGAACTTCAGCTAAATATGTTAAATGGGGAGGTAATTCTGGAGGGAAGGGGTAGCTGGGACACATGGGAGGGATTGATATGTGATGGAGATGGCATTGGAATTGTGGGGGAAGGCTGGTTTCTTGAGGAGTTTAAGGTAATCTGAAACTGGGCTGTGACCATCTCCTGTTCTGTTTTGAGGTGTTGGCACCCAGGGCAGACCTGAGGAATGGGAAATACGGAGCAATATTGAGCTGGGACTGTGCATTAGAGGAGGAAGAACGTGGAGGGATGTCCACTGGCAGTGTGGTTTAGGAAGATGGGGATGATTGCTCTGATTGCTCTAAAGCCTGGGAGAAGGAGATATTCTAGTTCAGGAAAGTAACTTCTGTCAGGGTCAGGTGTTCCAGTACAGGTGGATTCTTTACCTTTTTTCCTATGGTGACACAGGACAACCAGAGCTTACAGCTGTGAACTTTCTTCTCCCAACTTCCTTTTTACACGGGCTACCTGAATTCCTGAGAACTGCGTTTAAATCTGCTCTGTTCCTCCTCCTGAAGGGTCCTTTTTAAAGGTCCTCTTTACCCTGAGATGGTGTCCCAGGTGTTCCCCTGGGAGCTGTGGTGCCTTTGGGATCTCTGGCTGATTGTGGATTTGATCCAGGCAGGGTTTCTTCCAAGCGCTCAGCTCAGCAGCAAAATTGATCATGATTATCGTATTTTCTTGTTCTGCACAGGCTTAATTTAATGATATTTGTAAACTACTTGAAGACCTCTGGATGAAAGATGTTCTCTCGTTAGCGAGGCTGCCTTCTGTGGTGTTCAGGCTTAATAGGGAGGCTCAGAGATAAAAAGCACCATAAATCCTGAATGGGATATTAACAATACCCAGTGTAAGTGATGGTGACCAACTGCCAGGCAGCTCTTGGGCTACAACTGCTCTCTTATTAATGCCACCCCCAGGTTTTCTAGCACAGGGTCATATTCCTACTACCTGTGACAAGTGACAGAGGAGACAAGTGTGACTTGATCACCCTTCAGCTTGGAGAGGGCTCAGACTGAAATCTGGGGAAGGACTTGTCTGCTGAATGGTTGTTGCCAGGGTGGGTGTAGAAGGTCCCTTTCCCCTCCTGTGTTTGAGTTCTTGAGGTTTGGGCTTGCAAAGCCTCACCAGGTTGTCTTGGGGAATTGGTGATTAAATTATTGAACTAACGATCTATGAACTAATAGATTTAATAAAAAAAAAATCGGTGTAATAATTTAATTTGTATCACAACAGGTTCCTGCCTTCAAAGGTGCCAAAACCCCTCGTGCTTTATGGTTTTAGTTGGACCCTGAATGCTTGATGCTGTTGTTTTCTGTCATGTGGAATTTCCTGATTTATACAAGGGCAGAGAAATCAGGATAAGGCAGACAAAATCTCTGCAAAACCCTCAGCATGTAACTTTTTTTTGACCCTCCATGCCTCCTGCAAGCCTGCTATTTTTGTAACTCTGGCTAGGTAGCAGGATGAAGATTACATATCATCCTCCAAAGCAGCGCTTTTATTTTGGTCCTGTTATTTTTAGGAATAATCAGCAGAGAACAAGGATACTTCCTCTTACGAATTTTGTGTTTCCCTGAGGGGACTGATAGCGAGGGGGGCTCTTACAGAATATACAATTTCCCTGGCAATAGTTTAGATAAATCTTACCTGCCCTTGAATCTGTGGTAAATCTTTCACTGACTTGTGTGGAGCCTGAATTTCAGTGCATTGTTCACACTCTGTCTTCCAAGGCTTGGAGCTGCAGTGTGTTCAAACACCAGTAAAAACTCTGTTTCAAACTGTTACACCCAGCACGGTTTTATGTGTATTTCTCTAGATGTCTGAATTTGGTGTTAGAAATAAAAAAAATGATCTTTCTCTTTTCCCCCCAAGGCCGAATGTGTGCCCAGTGTTGGAGCTGGCACTGGTGGGGCACCAAGAGCCCTGCATCCAGTCCTTCAGTCGGATGGTCAAGATGTGGAAACAAGGCTGCACAAAGAGGAGGTGGTGTGTGAGCTATGAGAGAAGGTAAGACATTATGTCTTGGTATAAATGAGTTTTGTTGCTAATCTTTGTGCAAGTTCTTTAATCTTTTTTTTTGTGAGGAAGTTGTGAACTGTTTCATCTGAAATGTGTGGTCATGGGCATAGTGTCCTCCTGAGATTTGACTTGAAATCTGTTATTACTGAGTAGAAAATGTGATTTTTTTAAAATGTGTATTGGATTGCTCATCAGCTTTGTGGCTGGCTTTAGATTCAGAATTTTGCACTATCAGAAAATGTTCCTGTCTTGTTCTTGTTCAGGTGAAGCCCAGCTGTCAAGTCATTGACTTTGAAAAATTGAACTTCTTTCTGTTTCTGTCACATGCTTAGAACTGATGGGAGATCTGCCTCCCCCAACAGCTAACCCCAAAATTGATTGCAAAAAAAAAAAAAAAAAAATTACCCACCTTTGACTAGCCTGAATACAAATTCTTCAGAATAATATGTGGCCGTAGCATATCAGAGCTGTTGGATGTTATCAGGATGCAGTTTGCTGTATTTGCTTCGCTTTTAACGAGAACTTCTGATGGAGGCTCAAAAAAAGGTCTCGTAAATATGAGATATGAGTGCAGCGTGCTGCTGGCGAGGTGGCAGTGAGTGGAACAGGATTTGTGACTGCTCTTTTAAACTTCCTTTCCCCACAGGTCTGGCTACTACACAATTTACAAGCAGGTGTACAGGATGGAGCAGCAGACAGTCTACAAGTGCTGCCCTGGCTGGGCCCAGAGGGACAGCGAACCCGGCTGCCTGCACTGTGAGTTGGGACAAAACTGGGACAAAACAAGGGGTGACACACTCAGGCCTCGTCTCCCTGCTGAATCCCCACTTCTAGATACAAGGGTTTTGTTCTTGTGATTTATAACTGGGATTTCCCCAGTGCTGGAATAAATGTCCTTTAAAAATACAAAAGCACTCGTGTAAGAGTAGCAAATAGCTCTAATTTTAATCCACACAGTGAAACAGTTGAGATTAACAGTCTCTAATTGGAGTTGTTGTAGTGTTTCTGTGCCAGACTGGCTTTGACAGGCCAACCAAATTTATTGCTGTTACCCAAATTATGTGGAGAAATCTGCTGTGAGGCCCTTGTTTCTTGGGTGTAGCCCTCGCTGTGGAGTCTGACTGGTTTTGGCATTTTCACTTCTGCTGTTACCACTGAAGCAGTTTTATTTCTGCCCTGTGGTTCTCCATCTGACGAGAGCCCGTTTCCATCACTAACTTCTAATCATGATTGGATGTTTTCCTAAAAGATGGAATTTAATTGAAGTGATAAGGCAGCACTTCAGCCACTGTTAACAAGACATCAGTAGAAGATGGCAACCTACTCAGTGTTTGGTTTTGTTACTGTTTAGTCAGTAATTGTGTTTTCCATATGAAAGTTAGCATCTGTTCTTATACATTTTTTAATCTCCATACCAACTTCAGGGCTGCATTCAGAGAGCTTGCTTTTATGGTTGTCTCTTTGTAGTTAAAAAACTAAAACGAGCCTGAGAGGTATTCCTGTTAGTTTCAGCCCGAATCTACATATTTAGTGTGCACCTGTTTAGTTGTAAGAAGTCAAAAATATGTTTACAATCTGTGTTTTAATCTCTGGTGTAAAGGAGTTTAAGGAATGTGAGCACCAGTGGCAAAATGAAATTTTCTTCCTGAAAGAGCACTGCAGACTTGCTTTGAATTCTTTAAGGCACCAAAGTGGTTGAATTACTCTTTTGTATTTGATACTCTTTGCGAGTTTGGCTCAAGCATGTGGAATTTAAGTTATTGTAAATAAAACTGTTCTGTGTTAGAGGAAGGGAAGAATCCTAATTTCCCTCCACATATACAATATCTCCCAGTGCATCAGTGGTTTTTAACCATTCCTGCATTATTATCTGGTGGTTTTTCTTATTTTATTTTGGATTCAGGCAGTGCTTTGAGTCCCGTCTTCTGCCTCTGAAGCACCTTCAATTTAAACTGCAATATATAAGTCTCATTTTTATTAAATCTCTTCATATCAACAAGATAGTTACGCCTATGATACCAAGTCCTGCTGCAGTCCAACCTTTGCACTTAAATAAAAATCTGGGTTTCTTCTTATTTGGGAGGTCCTGTTGGAACAGGACTATGTCAAAAAGGCAATTCTGGTACAAAATCAGCTAAAATACCCTGTCCCGTTCTGTTTGTGTGCTCTAGTGCTCTGCACTGCTGGCACTTGCTTCAATGGAGGGAAATGCTCTGAGGAAGGATCCCAGGTGTGCCAGTGTCCTGCAGGATTCCAGGGTCCTCGCTGCCAGTATGGTGAGTCCAGTGGGAATTGTCTCACATGCATCTGGTGTTCAGAAAAAACGCATCTTCAACAGTAAATTGTTAAAACAACAATTTTTTTAGAGTTGACTTAAAATTAAAGATGCCTTTGCTGCACTTTTAAGTGGTTTTTTTTGACCATTCGCTGATTTTCCAGAATTTTATCCTCTTTTTTTCTGGGTTTTTTTTTTGGTGTTGAATTTTAACAAAGCAAGATGAAAACCTAATTTGATTGATATCAGATGAGTGAGTGTCTGTGGTGGATGATCTCATTGAATATCAGCAGCGGTGTCCAGTGGAATATCTGTCTATTGCATCTCAAATTCAGTGTTCCTGTGGTGCCCTTAAATTTCTCAGCCTCTCAGCCTTGCTTTTACCTTTGTGAGAGGAAATTCTGAGTCAAAGCAGGTGAGCAGTAGGTGAAGAATGCAGCAAGTCAGCCACTGTATTTGTTCATGGGATTGTGGTTTTTTTAGTGCATTTCAAAGTAGGAAGGTTTTATAGCTCACTACCAAATATTTCATAGTGTTCCTGGAATAATGTATGCACCAATCTTTCATTTCACTGTGTTCTAGCATACTACAGACTGAATTTTGTGTGACTTAGACTCTATCACCCACTCTCAATGAGAATCTTTTTTGTCTCACACACTGGCTCACGATTTGATAAACCCACAATGGGTTGTCTTGTAATTTAACACACTGTGGAAAGCTCTCCAAAATTACAGAACTGCATCCATTTGGCTTCTTAAGGGAGGGAAGAAAGTCATTCCTCCAGAGTAGGCTGTGATTGGGACAAAGGATTTCTTTTGTATTAGGCAAATGATAATTTCCTTTTCAACTGAAGCATATTGTGCTTTGTTCAAAGGAAGGCAGATTTTTTTAAAGTGTTTTGGGTTTTTTTTCCCTTTTAAATTCTAATATGTTCGTGTCCTCACCTGGCTTGTCTGTCAGGCAGAATGAGTCAGGACTTATAACAATAAATAAAATGCAGAGCTGTTTACAATGGAACTGGCGCTGCCTGCAGACAATATTAGTTCAGTCAAGCTGTGATTGGGTATTTCTTTGCTGCTCACAGAAACAAGTTCATGTGGGTGAGTTGAGATGAACCAGAGTGACACCAAGGCAGGTTGGTTGTGATTAACTTACAGAAGAGCTGCTGCTCCGAGGTAAGCAGGACCACAGTCTCCAGGAAGGCCTTATAATAAGCTTTTACCAAATGGAATACATCCCAGCAAATTATAAATTGGCCTTGCCATTATAAATTGTCTTTTGAGACCCCTTTTTGCTTGGCAATACCTGTGGAACTGAGGCATTCCCAACAGGCAGGTTGTGCGGGTGCAGCGTGTGGATAGCACGGGCCAGGTTTTCAAGCTGGAATGAGATTGTGCAGTCTCTATTTCACAGCTTGGTGACTGCAGCCCCTGCAAAAACAATGAGAGGTATCCTGCAGTCCTTGCTCTTCGCACTTGGGTGGAACTTTTATCTTTGGTCGTTTGTCTGCTTTCTATTGATTCCTGAGGTTTGAATGGAATTCCAGGAGTCATCATTTTCAGGTTTCTACAGCAGCTGCTATCGCAGCCTGGCAGGAGTAAGTTTATAAATTGAATTCTGAAGGGAAAAACCTTCTTTCAGGAAGAATGTTATGGACCATTCACCTGCCTAACAAAAGCAAGGTAATTTAGAGTGTAAGGCCTCTTAACTGTTGTGGGTGCCTCCAGTCAGATTCTTCTGAGGCTTGTATCGTGTTTGTGCAAGCAAAAGGAAGAAGTGTACTGTGAGACTAACAGCCATAGCCTCTAGTTTTCCTGGCTGATGTTGGAATATTGCTCTTAAAGTAGCTTGGATTTAATGTGGCTGCATTAATCAATACACTCTGGGCTTAAATGATCATTAAGCTTAGTCTGTCCCCTCCTCCCTACTTGCCTGTGTGACCTCGCTGTAAATTTCACTGTTTTCCTCCCAACGCTTCATCCAAAAGAAAAATGGGATCTCTTCTACCAGCATCCTTTTCTTTGAGGATTCAGTGGAAGGGACGGATGCCAGGGAAGGCAGTTTGGTTTTGGAGCACATGCTGTAAAATGTCAGTGTCAAAGCTGGTGCTGGGATGTGAGGCTGTCTGAGGGTGCAGGAGCTGTGTCCTCGTGCCTGGAGACTCTGTCCCTCAGCTGCCAGGAGTGTCCAGGGGTAGCAATGTGGGGTTTACATGGTGGTTGCTGCTACTGTTCCCAATGAGCATCTCTTTTGGAAAAGCTGCTTGGGGAGGCACTCAGGCAAAGCAGTCAAGTCCACACACCACAGCTAGCTCAGCAGAGAGAGGCAAGAAGGGCCTTTTGTATGATAAATTCCAGCAAAAGTTTATTCCGGCATGCCAAAGGGGATCAGGGGTAAAATACCAATATCAAAGATGTGCACAGGGTTTAAGTATGTGTAGTGGTGTCAAGTTCGCCGAATTTCTGTTTTGCCAAATTTAGTGTAGTGGTTTGAGTGTCTACTCTCTTTTCCTTCTGGGAGATAGGAGTTGGGAGAAAAAGGCAAAACAGGCCCAACTTAAGGTAATCAGATTTATTTAACACATACTAAAAAGAAGAAAAAAAAAACAAATGAAATTTCTAAACCAACCCCTTCTCCTACCACAGACTGTTCACTTTTTCACACAACATAGAGAGGAAACTATGATTTACAGTCAGTTGCAACCATTTAAACATAACTTTGCATCACTTTGGGAGAGGAGTCTCTCTAGAGTCCCATGGAGACACTGACTAAACTACCAGAGTTTGGGGTCAGGAATCAATGGTCTGAGGGCACAGGGATGGTACAAGGGTAGGACAGAGGGCAGTGCCCTGTTGGGGACACAGGGGCAGCCACCAGGCATACCACAGCCACTGGGAAACAGGGGAAGGAGAAACCATGAGAATTTGGGACATGCAGGGAAAGCAAAACTGAGGTAGATCACACAGTGTTGCCAGGCAGGGTTTCTCCATGGTGCATTCTTCCAGGGCAAAGCTCTGGGGATTCCTCTGAGGGGTTCAAAGGTTTCCACGTCCAGGTGCCCCTCTCGGGGGCTCTGGCTGGGTGTGAGACCATGAGCTGCTGGCAGAAAGCTGCCCCTTGGGTGTTCCTGCTTGTGATCTTGGCTTCTGTCACTTCTGGTATTGTGGCCTCCTGTCGGTCTCCTGAGAGAGGAGGAGCCACAGGCATTCCATATCTGCATCTGAACTCATTTGAGCAAAATTGCTTCATGTGTCCCATTTTATATCTCCCCCCTCCAACCTTTTTGCTTTTCTTCTCTGTTCCTCTCATCAGTGTTGGCAGCTGATTCTAAAGTTTCATGACTCTCATGATCTCCTTGCTGGGTGCTGTGAACTGCCGACAATAGACAAGAAGTTAGTATAAAAATATTACTAAATTCAGTTACTCTAAGAAGTAAACGGGAACATACATCTCAAGAATTTTCTAATCGTTCTTCTTTTTGTGGAGTTTATATTTGCCATTGGGTTAGGGAGTAGGTCAGTGTCCTGGAAATGGAGTTTTGTCCTGAAGAAAGTTTGTGGTGGATCCTCCAGGATGACTGATGGCAGCCCAGTGCCTCACAGTGATCTCAGCAGAGATGATTATTCACAATTGGCACGATTGCAGCTAATGACTTTCTAAAGCAATCATGGGGTGTTCTTGCAGCCTGGGACACGACATATTCCTGATTAGATGCTGAAAGGGTCAGGGCTCCTGTAACAAACTTAATGTAATTGTGTTTAGAAATGTGTTACTGCATCCCTCGTACACGTCACTCCATAGTTTTATTATTTTACCCACACAAGCAGCAATGAAAACTTAGGAGAAAGATTTATGAGTGAAATGGTCAAGTTCTTCATACAGCCATTGCAGGGACTCGGTAACAGATTGAGCTGTCTCCTGCATTGTCTGCTGCCATTTGTCTTGTAATAATGGACTTATATCAATTACAAGGTAAACTTGCAAGCTGGATTTCTTTCCATTTTTTTTTTTTAACTTGTTTGGAAGTTGTGATTCCCATTTGTCCCAGCGAAAGGGAGGGAAAGCCTGTAACAAAAAAGACAGAGGGCAAAACCCAGTGCCAAGAATAAATTCTGCTGCAATGCTGGTGTCATTGGTATTCACTAGTTGTCCTGGTAATCTTGTTCAAGGCCTGGTAGCCACCTGAGCTGGACATGGAAGTAAATTAATTTCATTTAGCTTCTTTAATTCAGCCCTGGGACTTTTACTTGAACATGCAGCCAGTGAAAACATTCCAAATTCTACAAACAAGGGTGTATTTATTTACTCCTCCTGTACATAGAATTGCTCAATGGAAAATGAGGGGATAGTTTTGACTCTTAAGTGTTTTGTCATCAAATCTCGAGTTGTTGCTGCCTTTACCAAGTGCCTCCTGATGGGTTTTAAAACATAAAGTAAAAAACCTGAGTGAGAACTGGTTATGATTGCTTGACTGATACAAAATCTGAGCGTGGTTAATGTTTTGCAAGAGGCTCCCATAATTAAGAAAGAAGAAACACAATTGAGTCTGTCTGAGACAATGGGTGTAATCAGAAGATGTTTAAAGACAGGTGAGGAATGACCAGGGAAGTCTTGTCAGGAAAGTCATCTCATGGTGACGTGGTGCTTGTCCTCTTTAAAGAAAGCTGAATTCACCATTCCAGTGTTGAACAGATAAAGTGTCAATAGATTCAAATTCTACACTGGTGTTTGCTGTCACACGGGTGGAAGTTCAAGCTCTTTTGCAGTGGCTGATGCAGATTATTAAAGACTGCAGGAAGTGCTTCCCAAGCACACATCGTGAGGGGCAGCGTGCTCTGCTGAGCGCACTGCTCACCTGCCAAGAGCTTTCTTTCCCACCTGCCACTGACCTTGGATATTTAGTGCAGTAACTTCTAGCAAATTGCCCCACTCTGCCTGGGCTTTGTTGTACATGAAGTGATGATAATGGTGGCTCATTCCTCCGTCAGGCGCTTTGAGACCCGAGTAATTAAGTGTAAGATAATGGCATTGGAATGTGTATATAAAGGCAAAACGCACACTGCATGGGCAGCTAAATGAAATGCTTATGAGGGAGATATTCATCAGTTCATTGACTTGCTGTCAATCTCTGCCTTCACTCTGGTCACACGCTATTAAGATATTGAACTATATAAAGATTCTGGTAAACAAAAATGTCAGCACCTCCTAGACCAGGTAGATCAGACTTTACACTGTAAAACTGCTTAAAGCAAAGGTGGGTTTTTTTGGTTTTTTGGGGTTTTTTTTAACCCATTGATTAAAATGGCAGGAATTCTGATCCATCTTCTTGCAAATAAAAATACTCTTTCATTATGAAAAAGAATTTTCTTCCATTTTCCTCTAGGAAATGCTTCTTCCTGCAAAGAGTTGTTTGATACAACTTCTGATTAATGTCCTGTCTGCCGTCCTGGTCTTTTGTAGGGATGAAGTTTTTCTTCTCTGAAACTGAAGACCTACACAAGCCTTACAGGGCAATGTAAATCCATGAGCCAGTGCTACAAATTTTCCTTCTTTAAAACAGCAAATGGCAAGCTGAAAGCTCCCATGGATCTGCTGCCCATAGGGATGTTTTCAGTTTTCATGGATCTTTGTTTCCCATTGAAATTGTAAAATGTTTAAATATTTGTGGGGGTAAATTAGTTCTGATAGCTGGGCCCTCATGGTACCAGGGGTTTTGGCATTTTGTTTTTGTATTTTGGCTATGAATCCCCTGAAGTTTGACCCAAGACAACCTTGTTAACTTGAAAATTTGCCATTAGCCCATAGGGAGAGTGGAATAGGATGCCACAAAAGATAATTTATGCTCAGATTGCTCTGGTTTAGTGCATATAATATCTTAAAGATACCAGGTTTGGGGTTTTTTTTCTGTTTTAGCACAGTCATTCTCCTGCTCCAGATGACTCAGTCTCATTAGTAAAATGCCAGCCTGTCATGGCAAGGGAAGCAGAGATGACTGATGAGGCTGCTCAGGGTAGGAAAGCACCTGTCCTCTGGCAGAAAGAAACCTTGTGATCACCCTCTCTCCTAGTGGGACCCTCAGTTCTGCTCCTTTTTGCCTCCCAGGAGCAGTGACCCATCAATCCTGTGCCTATTTTTTTTGGCTACCATGCTCTTGCTGTGATGGAAAAGCTCTGGCAGGCAGCACACAGGAAGGTGGAGATGCTTCTGGGCCTTCCTGCAGCACTGAGGGAGCCCCAGTGAGCTCTTGACAGCTTGAGAGCATCCTGTGGGCTGGGAATGTGCTGCAATCACTTGTTCCTGCATTAGGGACCGTGGTAATGAGCCCTTTCTTAGCACTTGTCAAGCTAATAACAGTGCTGTGTACTTAGAGGCTCCAAAACCCTTCCGAGGAGTAAAATTTGAAAACATGAGCGTGTTTTGAACAGCAGGCAGAGCTAACAAGGTGTGTTGACGTGTTTCATCTCATCAGAAGTTAAGAGTGGCACTTCCTTCCTGTCTGTCTTGTGTGAAGCCCACGGGAAACACCAGCGGTTGTGAGGCACTTTCAGGTGATGCTGCTCAAATGTCTTCACTTCGTGCCTGGCAGGTTGGCTGTGGCCAGCAAGCAACGCTTGATCTTGTGTTAAAGATGTGGCCACTGCTCTAAACTCAGCCAGCTCTAAAGCAAATTGGCTTAATTCAGTGAAAGGATAGGCAGTGTAGGTTTTAAACCTTAATATTAATTGGTCGTTTTGGCAATGCAGAAGCCCTTGATTTGGATGAAGTGATCTGAGAGCCCAGTAAATATTTCTCTCTTTGCTATAATTCTTTCCTACACTGAAGATTTCAGACATTTAAAACTCTTTCAGGTGATTTTTATTCAGTGTTAAGCGTGTTCTACTGCCCAGCATGCATTTCAGAAATACCCCTTATGTAACTTCAGGTGGTTTTGGATTTAAAGCCCGACTTCAGTTGTCTGGACAACTCTTGCTAAAACCAGTCTAAAATAAGGATGACCTTTTCAAATTTCCCCTCTCAGTATCTCATTTCCCATGGAAACATTGCTGTTTTCACTGTATTAGCCCCCTTAGTCTGCATCTCCTGACGTTCCCTGGTGCTGTGGGGAGCTCGCTGCCATCAGGTGAGTTCACAGCAAATGCAGCTTTGTGTCTCTGTGTAATCCTCAGGGTGTCATCAGCCTCTGTCAGCTCGGGCTTGGCAGGGCTGAGCTGGTGTCCTGCTGTCACTGCTGCCTTCACTTGGCTGCTCCTGCTGCCCTTCTCCTCCTGTTGACCTTGGAGCTGCTGCCATGGCCTCTTTTTGCCTCAGGTGGGAGAGCAAAGCCTCACAACCTTTACAAAGCCATTTTGGGCCCTTCCAGAAGCACAGGGAGAAGGGGCAAAGCCTGATGGCTTTCAGATTTTAAGCAGTTTATCAAAATTAGTCAAAATTTAGATGCAGTAAAGTCTGCAATTGCAGCCTTTTAGCTGATTCTGGTCTCGCTGGAGAGTTAGTCCTTCAGCACTCCAGTGACCTAATTGCCTTGAAAATCTGAGAAACAAAAAGGCTCTGCTTGATTTTTCTTTTTAACCCCGAAACCTTAATGAAGCCTATAAGTTACACATTAGATTTTAAAATCATTTAAAGATTAAAAAAAAGATTTTGAGTATTAAGAAAAAAAAATCTGTTTCTAATCAACAGTGCCATCCCCATTGTGTAGGTCTATCAAAACTGGATTTTGTCTCGTGGTGACACACCTTTCTGTGATGTCTCCTGTACTCTGGTGACAACTGACAGGTATCCTGACACTTAAAACATAATGGGATTTGTATATTTAAATTATAGGTGTATATAGCTACCAATTAATAGAAAGGTAGCGCTGGACCTCAATATAAAGTGTCACAAGTCTGGAGCTGATTAGAAACCCACGAGAAAGATGAGTTGGATGTTCTTTTGGGCAGAGATTTGCAGATTTGTAGTGCCCAGATCACTGCAGGAGGCCCAAGCTATCTGTAATCTCTCAAGGAAAAAAAGTTATAGTCGAGATAAAAAATGACGTTATCTGTTCTGGTGATAGATCACAGTTGATTCAGAGATTAATTCCAGTTATGAGCAAGGCCCTAGGCAGGATTCAAAAATCCTGAAAGCACAGCTTCCTCCAAACTTTCCATCCTTTCTTCTTTGCTCCCCTCCTCGCACCCACCTGCTCTTTGCCAGTACTGTCCACAGAAACACCTTTCATCACCAGCGAGACACGAACCTCTCCACATAAAAAGCCCTTTAAAGCAGCCACTAAAAAGCTGTGAGGAATAAAAGCTTTGCCGTCCTGAAACGGGGACGGTGAAAACGCTGATTGAAAAATCATGACTGGCTCTCTCCCAGGTATGACAGGATATAATCACCAGCCCATCTCGCTGAAAGGCTCTGCAGTGCCTGGGCTCTGCAGCCATCAGGAGGAACAGACAGGTAGACAGACAGCAGAGCTGGAGCTGCAAACAAATATGTCAGAAGTAAATGAACCTCAGGATAACCACGCGAGAGAGGATTCACCCCTGTTGTCTCCGCCACGAAAGGCTGTTTACTCTGTGCTTGCTGCAAAAAGTAAAAGTAAAAAAAAAATCATGGGGGAAGAGCTGCTGACTGGCTGCTGGCGTTTATGTGCTGTTGGGTGAGGAAATGTGGTTGGAAGTCGCAGCAAACGGTGTTGTGCAGGTATGTTCTTCCCCCCACACACACTGACAAAGGTGAATGAGCAGACTTGGAGTCTCTAGAAACATCTGGAGTCTGTTTCATGACACCTGCGTGGTGTCTGTGTGGCTATGGGCAGGTTTATATGGGTTTCCAACTTGCTTCAGAGATTTGAGCTGGATCACAATGGATTTGAGCAGGTAATGCTGATGAATTTAATTAGGCCAAGGTACCATGGCTAAGCTCTGCCAAAACCGAGTTCATGCAGTCCTCTGGATGCCACCCCTGTATCAAGGCATCTAGACAGCGTGGAATTGTAACTGATTTGGCAGAATATCCAGCAGGTTATTATGTCTTTAGGAATATTTTTGTTGCATTTTGGTAGCTTTTCACAGTGAGGTTGGAGATGGTCACTGTGCGTTTCATTGTCCCGTCTGCAGAGAGCTCTCCCCTTTTCCAGCCTTTCAATGCACTGAGCCAGAGGTCAAACACTTCTGCTTCGCTTTCCCTCCCATCCTCAGACATCTTTGGGCTGATGTGTGTTTCCAAAGAGGCACAAACAGCAGGAGAACCCTTCACAAACAAAGCTTGGCTGGCTGTTGTTTTCTCCTTCAGTGGCATTAGTGCAGCGTGTCACTGCTGATTGCTGCTCCTGCCATGAGATGTTCTTGAGGCATTGTCACTGCGATGTTTCTTGTGGAAGGGAGGGAGTGGAGCTGCCTTGAGCAGCACTGCAAGGACTGTGACTGACAAAGTCAGATTTGGGCAGCTCATTCTTTTTGCTGACCTAAACACTTTGACAGACGGATATGGACAGATTTGCACTGTGAAAGGAAAGAAGGGACACCTCTAGAGATGTTCAGTCAGGACTGTGTCATAGGTTTGGAAGGGACCTTAGAGAGCATCTTTTTTCAACCCCCTGCCACAAGCAGGGACACTTTCCACTGGACCAGGTTGCTCCAAGCTGTGTCCTTGAACACTACCAGCAAGGGAGATCTACAGCTTCTCTGGTCTGGTACCTCTAAATCTATTTTAAGCCAGGAACAGTGGCCTTTAAAAATTATTTTAGCATCAAAGGAAAGCCTGTGGTGCCTGTCCTGGTTCCTTTCCAGCCCTTGTCTGCAATTCTCTCAAGCTGAGCCTGGGTATGTGCTTTATGCCAGAGGCTGTGTTTTAAGGCTTAAGAGTAGATGTGTTAATGTGTGTCCTGTCACTTTTTCTCCAGCAAACTCCTTCCATCCTGTGCCTTGTGTCTCCTTGGGTGTCCTCTCAGTGCTCTTAAGGAAACAGCTATTTGTTGTCAGCCGTCAACCACCTAAAAATTCGTTTTCTCAGGTGTAATGACTGCAGCAGCAGAATTCCTCAGCGTAAATACAGTTTTACAGTCATTTAACAGCATTTTCAGCGCTGATGTTTATTTCATCTAAAAGGGGCAGGAGAGTTAATTGCATTGTCTAGAAAGGGAGGCAGAATCTTGCCAGCGACCACGAGGCACTGCTGCTCACTTCGATGGAACTGAGCTCACAGTGGTGGCAGCTGGATTTAATTATAAGTTTGCAACCCTGTGGTTTCAGCAGCAGCTGCTGAAGAATGGATAATGCAAGTAGCCTTCGAAGCCATTCACATTAGAGATAAAACCTTGTCATTCACCGAGACAGCTGACTGAACAAGTATTAAAATGAATAAAGATTTCCCCGGGGAGGTTGCAGGATGAGGTTTGTTTTTTTGTCTCGCTGGCTCTTGCTCAGATATGTCAGGCGTGCGCAGGGTTTTACTCTGCTTCCACCCAAAAATATGAGATTACTCACAAATAAGAGTCTTAGATTATCTAATCTGAGCGCTGGTTGTGTGATTAACCTCAACAAGTTAGGAAGGAAATATTATTTACTGGACTTCTTTTGCATTTCTACAAAATATTCCATTTGTAGCAATCTTAAGAAAGCACTATCCCTGCCTGGAACAGAGAGGGATGGGATAAGTCTAAACATGTGCCCAAGATACCTTAAAAATTCACTTTATTGGTCATTTTATTCAATGATATGTCAGTAATAGACTACTACCACAACTGAAATGCTATGGAAAAGTATGTGACTACTGAAGTTATATTTTTAATATTTTATTGTAGATATATTTCAGCTTTTATGAATGGAAAATCAAAAATTCTAAAGTGAATTTGAGCCTTGTAAAACTAAAACCAATAGCTAGAACCTCCACAGGCAAATTAAAATGTTTTCCAAGTCAAGCTGGAGCAAGGGCTTGGTCTAAATGATTTTTCCAGCATCACTGGTGAGTTGCTTCCTAAAATGACTTCCCAGGCTCTCTTAAATTTGGAGATGAGTAATGATTTGGAGTATTGGAAGCTCTTTTCTGTTTTCTCTACCATAAGATTTGGTGTCCTCTGAAAATAGGTCCTGTTTAAGATAGGTTTTGTTGGTCACAGGAAAAGCTATGAAGGTCGGGTAAATTTCAGAGTTGACTGAAAATTGAGTCTTTCTTAAGTCTCCTCTTGGGTGCTTCCTTTTTTCCCCAATAATAATGAAAGCACTGACTGACTCTGCTTAGAGGAAGTGCAACTTTTATTTGTCTAGGCAGATATTTAATTTCTGTTTGTCACATCTCCTGTGGAAGAGAAGGCAGCAGTGGAAGAAGTGGTCCCTGGAGGCACTGGTCCTGTAATTCTTACAATTTCTTTTATTTTTGGGTGTCTTTATAATTCTTTTTTCCTTTTCCCTCTTCATTTTTTTCCATCCTTGCTGCTTCCCGAACCTCAAGTTGTGACTTAAACTTTAGATCCAGTTATTTCAAAATTGTTTTCTGCTTCTTCAGTTACTTTCTAATAATCTAAGCACGCCAAAAGTTGAAAAGGCCAAATCTATTTTGTGACCACCTGGAATAAAAGTGGCTGCTCCTGTTCTTCAGACGTTTGAGAGATTCTTGTGGTGTTACTGAAGTGGGAGAACTGGTGTCTGTGCTATCCTTTTAAAGAAAACTTATTTCTTACTGTTTCCTTTTTTTGTAAAATCTGATTGCTTTTGCTTCACCAAGAATTCACAGGCAATTGCTTTTCTCGCTGTTATCCATACTGCAAGGGTAGCTTTTGTGTGCAGGGTTGCTGACCTGAATCTGTTTTTTCTCTCTGTAATCTCACTGTCTGGGAGCTCAGGGAGCTGACAGGAGTTAGGGGAGGCAGTGCTGATCTGCTGGATGTCTGACATCGTTTCCTTCACCTCTGAGGACTGGAAATCCTGTTACTATTAACATAATGTAACGTGAGGGGAGAAATGGCCCATTCCATGGAAATTTTGATGGATAGATTTTTCACTTGTCCATCCGTCTCTTCTTCCTGCACCTGCTCCAATCTGAGATGTACCTGCAGTGTGACTTGTCCTTCCCCACTGACCCTCTGCAATTCCCACTGAGGCCTGTGTGGTGCATTTATGTTGTAAATAATCCAGAAGCTGTAAATGTGACTTTTTTGGGGTTGGGGGAAAAAAGCAACCCCAACTCAATGTGATGTTAAACTTCCTGGATATTTTCCCATTTTGGATCTTGGTATCCTATGGAACATAGCCTTGAAATTGTGTGTAAATGTTGTTTAACTGAGTATCCATGTTTGCTTGTTGTGCTGCTGCCATAAATAGGGGCTGTTTGTGTAAGTGATGTTTTCCAAGTTGAATCTGCAGTGCTTCCTTTCTGGATCCTTGTACAGGCAAAGAAGTGGAGAGTTCAGTTAAATCCTCTCTTCCCAGATTTCTGTGTTTTGTGGTTAAAACCTTCTTTCATGCACTGGAGGGTGGTACTGTATGAATAGATCTGGGAACTGAATTTGGAGTTATTTTCACATGCAATCTCCACTTGTAATAATCTTCCTTCAGTTTTCTGTGGTGTGGGAAGCAACAGGAGGGAGAATGTGCTAACAGAGCAGATAAGAGAGAGATGTTCATCAGAGGGCAGACTTAATAACTGTGAAATAAGTGAACATATTACAATGCTTGCTAAATTCTTTGCATGGAGAGCAAATTCATCTGTGGCATGACTGTGCAATTATACATTGATTGCAGCAGAGCTGTGCTTCCCATCTCTGGAGAATTTTGCCACAATTTCTCTCGCGTTCCACCTTTGTTCCAGCCAAGTAAACTCGAGACAGAAGAAAATTGCACAACTACATGGGGAAAAATGGGAAAGGGAGAAACTGTAGGTGCAGCTCTGAGTGTTGCTCTCGTCATCATCTTTGTATTGCAGGGAGCTTTGTGTGAGGATCCATTTATCCTGGCAGTTGTTCATTATCCTGCCAGCCACTTGGCATTATCATTCATCCTGACAAGCACATAATAAAGCCAGGAGTTTCAGAGCTGATGAACAACTGTATCTGTGAGTGAATAAATACTTCAGGTTTTATGGGTTGGGCAACTAATTCAGTTTTGCTGAAATCATCCTCTTGGTTTTGTCTCATCCTACGTGGAAATGGGATGGCAAATAGGTTCACCAAAACCTGAAATGCCCTCATTCCTCTCATGGACTATGGACAGCTTGCTGGTGGTGAAGGATAAAGCTAAATAGCAATTTAGACAAGTGTATGAAGAGGAGCATAACTCATTAAAATATCACAGGAAGTTACAGTAATCCACTCAGAGCAGTTCAAATGTAGGTTTGGATGGTACCTGCCTCGTCTCATTTTTCTCAAAATTCCTGTGTATTCTTAGATAAGTCTTTGTAATGTAAGGGCACTGTCTTTATTTAAAAAAACCCAAAAACAAAACCAAAGAAGAACCCCCAAAAAACCAAAAAAGGTGACGTGCTACAATCATGTTGTTTTAAAAGCCTGGTCACGTAATTTGTGAGCTCAGCACTTCAGAATTGTTACTGCATCCCTGAAAATGGTTCTTTTCACTTCCTTGAGTCTTAAAATAAGGAAGACTGTCTAAAGAAAAACAATTGAAATACCCCAAAATATCCAGACACCCATATTTGTGAAGCTTCAGGTGTACCTAAATATTTAGAAAACAGATGCACAGGTTGGAGAATGCTTGGGATAAGAACTGAATGAGGTTAAATCTGGTTAAATCTGCTCTGACATGGTCTTGGTGAACCAGCATGTTTTGAACCAGGATTATTCTCTCAATGCAAGTTCTCCTTATTAATTCATATATTGCTCTCATGGCCTGTTCATAAATGTTCATTCACATAAGCTTTCAAAAATGCAAATTCAATGCCACTATCTCTTCCTTTTATTTTTAATAGAATAATATTTTCAATGCGTCAGGATGAAAGCGTGTATGCCAACAGCACATTCTATCTTACAAATATTAAAAACAGATTTAAAATCTGCTCTCTGGGTAGCACTGTGCTTTGGGATTCAGGAGCAGAAGGTGCCTGTGGTTCATGGCAGAGTGTGTTCCCTTGCACCTGCACCCCTGGCTGACCTGCCCTGCAGTTCCTTCTGTCTGTGCAGTGCTCTGGATATAACACTGTGAGTTTTGTTTGCCCTTTACCCTGACACAGGTACTTAGTAACTCTCACCTGATTTATTTTATTGGGCTTGTTCCTGTCCAGTATCAAATTTCCTGACTTAGGAGTTTTGAGCAGGCCGTATTTTTTGCTCTGTTGGGAGGCCCATATTTCTGTCACCATTTCAAAGGTTTTCTGTGTGGTCATTATTAACCTTGCTCAGTGCTAACAGCAAACCTGTGAGATTTTTTAACTAGTGATGGGAAAGATCTCTTGGCTGCATAACACACTGGCTTGACCGATGTGCCAGTCTCCTCTTAATGACACTCTGAGGCCTGTGGCCTCAATTAATTGGTGACTTACAAAGCTTTGCTGCTCTGAAGCTGGAGAACAAAGGATGGGGGTTGTGCTTGTCCAGAAGCCACATCAGTGTCCATGTCAGAGTGTACACAGTCCTGGGGAAAGAAAATAAATAAATCTGTGTGAGGGCAGAGTAACTGGAAGCTCCTGCCGTGCTGCTGTGTTGTCACCCTACCTGAGGGACACAGAGCTCCTGCTTTATCCAGCACTTTCCTGAAGTCCCTTTCCTGCCAATGGAATTTAGGCTGGTATTTCATCCACTGCAGTGTTTTTTCTCACTTTCCTTCTGTGTTTAACGCTGTAGGATGTCAGTGTGAGCTCTGAGGCTCAGGGTGGGTGGCTGCGATGGTCCCTTGGACAAGGATGTTGGAATCTCCTGGGAAGCGTTTCTCGTGTTTTACTGCACTGGGGTGTGAGTGCAGTTGGTGCAGAACTCCTGCAGAGCCTTGTGAAGCACCTGGTCTGCTTCCCAAGCCGGGAAGGGACTTGTTGCCTTCCTGTAGGTCTCCAGGGCTTAAGGATTATCCCCAGCCTTTGGGATGGAAGGGATGGCTTTAGGTTGTACCCTGCAACACAACCACAGCCGTGTGTGTTCCTCAGGAGCATCCCTGCCCAGCCCAGCCGGAGCTGTTTGTGTTGGCTTTGGCCTCTCATACCCTCTGTCTGAAGGTTTGGTGTGGCAGGTGTTTTGCCAGCTTTAACCTCTGCATCAGGCTCGTTTTACTTTCCTAGAGAAAATGAACTCTTAACCCCACTACTAAGGGTCTGTCAGTCTGTCCTTGGCTTGCTCCGTGTCTGGGGCAAGCAGCTTTCAGATTTTCTCATCTTACCCATCTGTGAAGTACATATTAGAAATATGGATGGTTTATTTATGTTAATAATTGCAAAGCCCTTTGAAGCCCTTACAGAGAATTTCATCTGTGTGGAGAAGCACTCATTAAAAGCCTGTTCAGTCCACAATGAAGGAAGTGAGACTCTGTGGTTTAAAAAAAATACTCATTTCAAAATTCTCTTTAAAGTATTGCAGCAACTACATTAAAACTGAGGTGAGCTATTGATTTAATGCACACAATATGATATTGTGCTGTTGGGTTTTTCTTTTGGTAGAAATTTGCTATTGATTGTTTTCACTTTGACCAGATAGTAATGAATAGTGAAGTAAGTCTACACAAGTTGCCAATATAAAAAAAAAAGGTTTGAAAAGTTTCTTGCCATTTTTGATGTAGTGTGCTTGTAATGATCTCATTCTTTCTCATACTTAAGTAAATGATTGTCTTCATTTTCCTCAGAATAGATTTAAGCTTAAAATGCAAGTTTATATAAATGGCAGTGCTTCGTGACTTGCTGTTACCATTCACAGGCAGGAAAATGTGAATGTTGCAGATACTTGAAGGGACTTTGGCTGAAATTACCCTGACTCAGACTCTTTTCAGCCCTGCTGACCTTGAGGGAGGGATATGAGGCAGCAGAAGACTGGATGCACCATTAACCACCCTAAAATAGAGGACCTTCTTGACTCAGGTACTTGCAGCTCGGACTGAGATCAGTGGGAGGTTTAAATGTGAAACGATGAAAGCTCAGGTTAAGATGGGTGAACCTGAAACAAACTGTCCCAGCAGAATTTGAGAGAAAGCAGGGGCAAAGTGTTAAAATACCGCTTTACATGGAGTGGCTTTGTCTGGCAGGGTCCCTCCTGACTGCACACACCCCAGGCATGTTTGGAAGCTTCATTATTGGTAAAAGATGTGCTGTCACCGTGGGGTAAATGAGAAATGACCACCTGCTGCCACAAGTGGTGGGAGACCTCACACACACGGGGCGTGACTGAATCTCTGTGTCCAGGGACTCTGAGCTGGTGCCAGTCAGCATGGCAGAATAAAAGCACATCCTAGTTCAGGTGGAGAGGATAAAGAACAGTCAGAAGAGAGAAGAGGAGTTTTGACTTCAGTGGATAGCAGTGCTAAGTGATGTGGAGTGGCAGTTCTGCAATTACGTGGCTCTGGGACTATGCAGGCAGAGGGAATAGTCCTGGAGCCAGAGGAGAAATTTAGGAATAAGTGCCAGAAGAATGGATGATTGTTTCATTTTTAATTCTTATTATTTATACCATTAATTTTTTATAGATATATATTTTTTTACCCTGTCTAATGCCTTGAAAGTTAGTGGTTTCTGCTGTAAACTGAGGTTCTGGTCTTGGCAGTGAAATGCAGCGAGAGGATTTTGGCCAGTCGGTTTGCTTAACTCTGCCCATCTGTCATCAGCATCCTCTGCTCTGTGGCAGAGAGAAACGGGGAGTTTGACTTCAGAGATGCTTGTTATGCCTGGCATGTCACTGCTGGTGACAGATCTGATGTACTCGTGTAGCAATTAATGGTGGTGCAGCTTTTCTTTTGGCACCAGCGCGCTTCGTGAGTTTTCATCATCCTGCACTGAGTTTGAAGTGAACAAAACACTGAATATTAGACACAGCAAAGGCTGTGGTTGCAGGTGTCTTTGCAAATAGTGTGAGAGAAGATGGGCTGTGGTGTAGGCCTGGCTGGGCATCAAGGCTTTCCGTTCTGAGCTTGTTCTCGAGATCAGAGAGATGTTTTGCCTTCATCTTTCCCCGATTTGAAACAGAGCAACAAATTTCAAGTGTTTATGGACCTGAAGATCTCCTTTATTGTGCTTCAGGTGGAGAACACCTCTAACTCCAGCAGAGCCCTGCTCTGGCAGGTGCTGACTAAATCTGCAGTGATCACTGTGGCTCCTTTCAGAGCCCTTCAGTGACACAGCGTGACGTGTCCCTGGCTCTGTGCAAGCCTTGCAGCCTGGCTGCTGCCAGCACAGCATCCCAAAAGCATCCCAGTTCTGTGACTGAAGGAAACCCCTGGGGCTTTGGGGTCCATAACCCCTCCAGATGGGCTCTCGGGGTTGCTGCAGACCGGGGATCTCCAGCTGCTCTCTGAGCAGCTTTGCTCTGCACCAGCATATGCCTCCTCCATGTCTCACCAGAGCTGGGCTCCAACTCGTGTTTTCTGTGAGATACTTTTACTTCATTGAATGATCTAAAAGCTAAACAAGCTTGTTTTTCTTGGAAAGGTCTCAATAGCCTTTATTGTAAATTTAATTCTGCTGGTGTTTCTGGAAGATCTGATTGGCACAATCCACTGTATTGGGCCTCTTCTCAGAGATGGTCAGCAGGATGGGTTTAGTACAGCATTAAAATCTCCTCTGCTGAGAACCTGACTGCTTCTATTCTAATGTAAATCCAGTAAAATAAAGCACTAAGTTTAAACTACTTTGCCTCAGAATGTAACTCAGTATAAATATTTAGGCTAAAATATGAAATGTTTTATAGCAAGATACAGTATTCAGCATCTACTCACATAAAAGAAGGTAATAAAACAAAGATAATCTTTATCTTCACCAAATGAAAAAAATCCACAACGCTGATCTCACTTAAGCCTGTATAAATAATTGCTCTGAATTAATTTTGGGTTTATGTTTATTCTGCAATGTGATTGTCTGACAGCTGTTTATATGCAGTTGTAGCTTTATAGCCTAATTCTGCTGCTGCTGATGTGAATGTCAAACTCAGCTTCCTTCAGTGGGAGGACAACTGGACCCATCTGAAGAGTGAAACTGCATGTTTTTACTTTATGGAAGTGAATTGTTACAAAGCCCCTTCCTGTCTGGGTTTTCAGTGACCAGAATGTCTTTTCCATATTCAAGCTGTAACAAGTTGAAGCTTGCATTACTATCTGTGCTGGTTTTAGTGACTATTACAGCAGATTTCCAAAGTGTTTTACAGGCATAATATTCCAGGATTTTGCTTATTGTAGCCTTTAAACTGAGAAATGCCCTTCTAGAGCTGAGCTGTCCAAGTCCAGTTTGGCAGCTGCTCTGCTGCAGACTTGGACCCGTCCCACCTCACATCTTGTCGATGGAGTTATTCCATATTGTTTTGCAGATTTCTTATATAAATAACTCCAGATCTCAGAGGGACTGAAACAACAGTTCTGGGCTGTGACTTTTGTGATCTTTTATGCCTTTGCTGGCAGTGATGTGTGTGTGGATCCTGAGTCAGCTACTGCACTCTTCTGCCTGCTTTTTATTCCTTTTTTTTTCCCTTCTTTTCCATTATTAATATCAGAGGGCGATTTAGGCACCTTAACCTAGGTCTGAACACCCCATTAGCTGGCCAGTTTTGGTCTCCCAGCCTGCAAGGCCTGGATCATCTCTGCTTTAGGAAAAGAATTACAGTAAATCTTTCATATGGGAAAAGAATTCTTGGAGCTTGGACTTTCTTACTTTATTCGCTTTGCATGTATTATGTGTGACAACTAAAGTACCCAGTCATAATCATTTCAAACCATCATTATTTAGCTTATTTTTCCCAAAGGCTATGTAGTTCTTTCTGTTCCTCTGCTGTTGATAGGGATGGAAAAGACAGATTTTAAATGTGGCTTAGTCACTTTACCATTTGCATAACAACAAAAAACATTTGCTAAAAATCACTTTCTGCTATACAATAATTTAATATACGGAAAGAAATATCTTTAAAATACCTTGAAAAGCTATTTATATCCAGAAGACTTTAAAAGTTAATTTTAATTACCAGTGCTGCACGCCAGTATTTTCACAGAGAGTATCCTCTGCGGAAGAAATATTTTTTTAATGCCTTCTTCTGTGGATGGGCCTCAAGATGTATTTGTATGCTCTCCAAAAAAGGGTTTTTACTAAAATATACCTGTAGAAAGGTGGTGATGCTGTCATTGAACTGAGTGATTGACTGATTGATGTCTGTGGTTTTCAAAATACAACAGAGGGTATTCCTTTTCTTAAACAAGTCTTTCTGGTTTTAATAAGGAGGGAATGAGGTGCTTTTGGACGCCGTGAGAAATTCCAAACAGTTTCTGGATTTTCTTTTTCCCAGCCACCAGTGTTACAAGGTGGGAATCTTGGTGTATTCCAGTTTTCAGGATGGCCTAAGGCACTTTAGTAAAGTCAGCATTGTTTGTTGCTAAATCTGGTGGGGATAGAGGTCATCTCTTAATGAATATGTAATTTTGAGGGGGGTGTGTGCATGTCTACATACTCATGTTATCAAAGGGTAAGGAAAAAAAGGTTAATTCTGTAAATCTGTAGAGTTTTTTAGTCAATCTTAAAGGTAACAATGCTGTTTCCCTGCTTTGCTTAGAAATTGTGTTGATATACACGGACAAATAAACTCCGAGTTCAGTGTCACTGAATAGTCCGGGCATTGTGAATGCACACAAAGACATTCTTTAAGGGTAGCTTCTTCCCAGCTATCCTCCTTACAAATGCTCACAGGAAGAGCAGAACCTTTCCAAGACATGCTTTTTTCTGAGGATCTGTGTCTCAGCTGAAAGTCCTTTAGGACTAATGCTTCGGCACTAGCCTGGATATTGAAATCTCAGCACCATTAGCTGGAGTGTCCCAATTACTTTAATTGACACAGACATATTTGAGGAGAGAGGCTGTTTCCAAGGTTACCAGGATTTGAATTACAGCATCACTTTTTAAAAAGGAAAAAAAAAAAAAAAAAAAAGGAAAAGCCACCTTCCCTCTAAACTCCAGTCCTATTAAAAGTCAAAGAAATTGTTGTAAGAGTGGAGTAGGCTCTTCCCAGCCCTAGTAAATATGGTCATGAGCAAAATTATTCAATGTCTTCGCTAATGCTGCGGCCACTTTGATTTGATTTATTCAAAAAGTACCAGTGTTATGACTAAATGCTCTTAAAGGATCAGTTTCTGGATCATAGCTGCAGCCACTGGGGAATACCGTGAAACACTTTCTTCGGTGTCAGGTCCATGTGCATGTCTGGCACTGAAAGAAAACACATCTTCTCTCATCACCTCTTTTCAGGAGAAATGTGTTACAGTCGATAGAAATGAGAGCTGAGCCTTCAGCTCTGTTCTATATTAATGTTAAAAATGTTCATCTTATTATGTGTTGGCCTAATTCTAGAAATATCGTGTCTTCCAAACGCTTTTAAATAATTCTTAAAAATCCTCCCTGCTCCGTGATGCAACTCCTAGCTCCGCTGCTGCACTCCAACATCTGTTTCCCTTTAGTGGGAATTTCAAACACTTACCCTCCATGTGCTGTGTGGAGGTTTGAGAGTGATTTTATCCATTTTCCAAGGGCCTAACGCTGGAAATGGCAGCAGGGCGGGTGTGGGTTTTAGGCTGTCCTGGAAGAGGGAAGAGGTGCAGGAAAAGTTGATGCCTAAAGTTGTCCTTCTGCCCCACTGCTGCCACTTTGTTGTGAATATTGCACCGTAATACTCTGCTGTGACATCTGGGGCTCCTTGTCAGGCTGGTTCCTTGAGCCACCTCCCACTCTGCCCTGCAGACTCTTCTCTCTTCCCCGGGCTCATTCAGGCATGGAAACCTGCAGGACCTGGCAGTGATGGCTGTAAATGAGGACAAAACATTGGAGGGATAATGCAGCAGGGGAGAATCTATAAAATATACATTATTCTTTTTTCCTCTGGCAGTCAGTTCTGCTTTTAGCTTCGGAGATGAACACTGGGAATTGACTCAGCCAGTGCTGGAGCTGAACCAGTGCTGTTGTCTCCCCTTCTGTTGTCTTGTGGACTAAGTTGTGCTCAAAAGTTCAGGGGATCATCTTGTTCTTAATTCTGTATTTTCTATAACAGTCTAATGCAGAAAGTCCCTCTGCTTGTAAGTTCAGCCAATTAACTTTCTGTGAACTCTCCTGCTAAATTTTCTTCTATTTCCATCACTGTAAATCAGGAGCAGCTTTACTGGCCCCAGTCTGAAGTCTCTTTACGTAATTGAAAGTGGAGAGTCTGAAAATCAGCCTGCAAAAGGTTTTGTGGCAGAAATTCTCCTAAGAGAAGGAGCTTTTATTCCTCCTCCTATTTTATTTTATTTATTGACTGATGCTATGTCAAGCAGTAGTAGCCCGTGTGTTGTGGAATGAGGACAGGTACCCAGTTAATTTACACCTCAGGGTCTCCTGGGGATGAGATACCTCCCACTGCTCTGGTTGAGCAGGTCCAGTATCATTTAAAACCCATTTTAAAGGATGCTCTGGCAGCCCTGCATTCCCTAAATCCCTGCCTGTCTGCAGCACAAAGCAGCAAAAGGCACTGAGAGCCTCAGCCTGGTGAAAACCCATCGATCAGCATTTGGACATGGAGCCAGAGGAGTTCCATGAGAATTCCAGAGCAATTCTATAGCTGAGATGAGTTTGAAGAAAGTTCAGTAAGGCACAGTGGACTCTCATATCATCAGTCATCTGTGTGGATGGGACTGCAGTTGTTGCAGGCATGCTGTCCAGGCTCTGGAATACTGTGCTAAGGAATCATTCTCGAGACAGGTTCGTAATCAATTTTTATTTTTCAGTGAAACCAATTTTTTTTTTTCTTATTGGACCAGACTGAAAGATCTGTGGATCTTATCCAACAGATTTATTCATTTCAAGCCATTCTGGATTATGTCAGCTTTATTGAGCTATAACTATTAAAGAAAATAAAAGGCTGTTCTCAGAGCCCAAGATCTTTTACTTAGAAAATTGGAGAATGGGTAGGAAGGGCTTGGGATGAATTCCCCTTCTAGTCTGTGGTTCAGGTGTTTGCAAGAAATGATTTGTGTGTGAATCCAGATTTCTGACTGTGCTTGGCCAGGAGAAGAGGCGACAACCCCCTCTGAACAGCATAATGAAAATAAGGCATTTAATTTTTCAGTATTTTCATTAAGTGAAGCCTGCCAGTTCTAGCCATATGTGCCATTACTGTTTTAATCATACAAATGATACGTACACAGAAATGATACACAACTCACACACTTGGAATTACTGAGCGTTCTTTATGCCACTCCTGTGAAAAACAGCCTTTTATTTTAATCTTTTAGAGTTCTGAATAGAGAATTGCATTCCTTAGTGCTGGAATGGGGTTTTTAGGCACTGTGACTTGTAGCAGGAGGGTTGTGTTGAGGACTGGACATGTGATGAGTAGAAAGTCTGTAGAGAGAAGGCTGACAAAAAAAAGACCCGTTTTCTTTGTGAAACCAAACCTACCAAGAGCATCTTCTATTGAGCGTATTTTTCTTAATTTTAAAATTCACTCGCCTCTTTCATTCTATACAGAATTGAACACTTGGAATAAATGAACTGTAGAGAAGGCCAGTTCCTGTGACTGCACAGGTACAGTGTCCTTCCAGTGCCTTCATACTGGGACCAGTTCAGGTTTATGTGTGTTGGGCTGGGACCCAGTGCAAGCTCTGCCAGCAAGGAGGTGTTTCTGGATGTGTCTGCATGTTGGAATTCTGGAAACGTAGATTTTGGGATTTTAATATATAGTAATACATGTGAGTTAAGATGGAGGATTTTGGGCATTGTCTAAGTCCTTCTTCACCTTCTTCTTCCTTCTTCTTCACCTTCTTCTTCCTTATTCTTTATGGGTTTGGATATTTTTCTGTAATTGGGTGAAAAAGGTCTGTATTGCGGGCCTTGGGTGCTCATTATTGGGTCAGAAATATAAATAATACAGGTGTCACCTCGTTATTGGGTAATTAGCACTTAAATGACCTTAAGAAGAGTCAAAGGTACTCCACTTTACCTCGCTTCTCTGACTTTAGAGCTCACACCTCGTGAGTCTGTAAATGGATAAGAAACAATAAACATCCAAGTCCGAACTTGAAATCTACATTTCCTGTGTAATATTCATCGTGACCTTGGCAAGGGAAAAAAGAATCTAAAACCTACATGTGGAGGGGTGTTGGATGCACACTGACTATGGCAGTGCGGCCCCACAGCCTGTGCCTGCCTCACAGAAAGGCCAGGTAGGTGCAGAAACACTTTGTAGTCTCGTTAAGGGCTGGCACAAATCCCATCTCTGAAATTGTCCCGTGCAGAACTCCTGTGGTCGTGACTTAAACTGCAGAGAGGTCAAAGGGAAAACACAGAGTGCAGCTGCAGCTTTTATTTTTTTTCCAGAGAACACTGTCTAGAGAGCTCCTTGAGAGAACTTGAAAATGGTAAATTCTCAATGAAGTGCTTAGTTTGACACTGTTTATTTAAGTATTGTCTCTTTCTGGTAAATGTGGTTGTGTGTAGCACACACACGTGTGTGTTCACCTCACAGATGTGCTGTTGGAGTTTCTTATCAAATCCATGGGGGCTCTTCAGTCATCCTTGAGACACCTTCCCACACCCAGCCATGATCTTCTAATTCCAGTTATGCAAAAACCATTTTGGGGACATGGAGTGGGAAGGCAAACTTTTGTTTTATTCCAGCCCGTTGAAGAATTGCTTTAACACACTTTTCATCATTTATCTCCTCATTTATATTCGGCTGCTGTTCCGGGATTTGCCAGACTCAAAGGTTTTTCATTTTACTATTTCTCTCCTTGTTTAAAGGAAAAAGAAGATGTAGTAGTTGGTTGCACGTAATAATTGTCTGGGGGTGAAGTCATGGCTCCCTTAAAATTGATGGAAGAGCACTCATTGACTGTAATTAAACTGAGATTTCCTTTTGAAATCTGTTTTTAATTATGAAAACAAACCTTTCCCTTTTCTTATTTCCTTTGTCATCTTCTCTCTACTTGATGTTTCATCCCTGCTCTCTTACAAAGTCTTCAAATATTTTTAGTTGAAGTTTCTTGTTGTTACTACACATGACATTTCTTTGAATGACCAACTTAGAGGATCATTCAGTCCAACTCCTGGCCCTCCACAGACATCCCACCCTGTGCCTGAGAGGAGCGTCCAAACCCTCCTGCAGCTCTGGCAGCCTCAGGGCTGTGCCCAGCACCCTCTGGGGAAAGAGCCTTTTCTGATATCCACCCCAAAGCTGCCCTGACACAGCTCCAGACATTCCCTTGGGTCCCTCCCTGGTCTCCAAAGAGCTCAGTGCCTTTCCCTTCCCCTCCTGAGGAAGTTGTAGGTTCCTGTGAGATCTCCCCTCAGTATCTCCTCCAGAAGAAGCCGAGTGACCTCAGCTGCTCCTCCTTTGGTTTCCCTGCAGACCCTTCACCGTTTTCATAGCCCTGCATGTTCAGCTTTCTTCACTAATTCCTGTGCCTTTTGAAGAGGAGAAGTAGCCCTTCAAAACCAGTTTTTGTTGCTGGCAGCAAACAGAACATGCTAAATGTCTGCTAAATGGGCATAGGTTGCCTGTTCATCCCTGGAGTTGTTCCTGACTGAAGGTATTAGAGTGCATGGAAGCCTTTAAGGTCTCACCCTAAATGTCTCACCGAGCATCCAATTGTCTTGCTGAAATTAAAAATGAATTTAGCACATGCTGGAAGTTCTGAAGCAGTTGGTGGAGTTGAAGCCTGTTTCAGAAATATCCTGCTCTGCTTCCCCAGCAAAAGCCTTTTGATGCCTTCTTTGAAGAGCTGATTCTGGCTACAATGGCCACCAGGTATTTGCAGAAACCTGAGAGCTGTGTTTTCTAAATCTGCACACTGTAAATAAGCCCAGCGGTTGCTTCAGCCAGCATTGTTGTGTGGCGAGCCCTGGGTTTGTGGGGCCTTTTGTAAAGAGGGAATTGGATGTACAAGTTCCTCCATTGTTAGGTAACCTCAGCAACCAGCTCCTCTGACAGTGAACATGAAAGGGACTCGTGTCTCTAGACATTGCCTTGCTGCAGTTGCGTTTCTATAACAACTTGAGGAATCATTAATAAATTTGAAACACAGCTTCTCCCCCAAAGCGTTCCTTGCAGCAGAATGGGGGCTCGTGCTGGATTTCAAAGAGAGCATCATGTCTACAATTTATTTTCAAAGTAAAATATATTTCTTTTTGCATCGGGATTGAGCCGGTACACTGAATTAAAAAAATCCCTGATGGCTCTGAAATTTGTCCAGTGGGTAGCTTGCTTAAACAAGTAATTATTTCTAACATTCTGTAAATTATTAACTCCTTTAAGATATGAACACATTTATCAGTTGAACTGTTCTTGTGATGTGTTCCCTTCCTATGTTATTTTCCCGCTTCTCTTGTATCTGGAGATTCAAAAATAACTGAAGATCTTGCAGGTTTATGCCCACTTATTTTTATTTTTAGATTTTTGTATTGCTCACCTCTTAGGATTTTTCAAAGATTGCATCTGAGAAAATTCATTAATGATGCTTTTTTGAGATATGTCTTTCATGGGATTATAAAAAGCAGCTTCTGAGCCCGTTTCTTACAACCAATTTGTTCTTGGGGCTGTCAGTTAATTTGTCTGTTCCTCGGTTTCTGAAATAAAACGGAGCTTATCTTGTAATGAGGTGTTTGACAACTGTTACATAGCTAACGAGAATGAGAAAGTGTAGTCACAGAAAGCGCTTTAGGAACTCTGCTAACCTTGTGCATAATATAAATGCATTACTTTTTTTCAAAGGTTGTACCTCCGTGACTGTCATCCTTGGGAGTAAAAAAAAAAAAGCCAGCGTGGAGAAAACTGTTTCCTAGGTTTTATTTGTTGCGTTGCCACCTGTAATCTCCCCAGAAAAACTACATTAAGCTAAGTGCTCAAAGGATGTATGCATATTGCAGTATCTCCTTGTTTGTGGTTAGACTTCATAATGCTACATCTGTTCACTGGTTATCATTTACAGAAGGACCTGATTTAGGGCCCTAATAAATATTGGCCAATGCTCACGTGAACCTGCCTTCCAGTTAAAGTTATTCTTCCAATTTAATTTTTGAGATAGTAGATCTCATTGCAGGTGCGTAGGCCTCCCCAATAATGGCAAAAACTTCCTTGGTGCAAATGGAATGTTCTGAAGAGCCCGTAATTATGACAGAGGCTTGATCAATATTTATTTCCTGGAAGATCTACTGTGGCTTTCCTGGTGGAGGGCTGGTGAAGTGATTTACCTTCCCTTGAAATGCGCCGAGCGCAGCATCGTAAAACCAGATAAGACAGTTAATCTAAAAACCCATTGTGGAATAACAAATGTTATTATTATGGCCTGTGCAGAGCAGCCCAGTGTGTTCCTAGAGAGCAGCCTGGATGATTCATGTGGTCCTTGTTTCCATTCCAGCTGTCCGGGATGAGTAATGGTGTGCTGGCCAGAACCTGGGATTTTCACAGCTCCTCCTCCTCTTCGTGAAAATCTGGTGTTCCACGCCAGCTCTATCTGCTGTTATTTGAATGTCTCAAATCTCTGCTTTCAGAGGACCAAAAATACAGCCACAGGCGTTGCTGAGTGGAGTTGAGAGGAACTCTGCTAATTCTTCTCTGAGTTCATTCAGGCTCGTTACTGAAGTCAGCTCAGGGTGCAGAGCCCAGCTCAGTCCAGTTGCATCTCTGTTGAATATAAAACACCGACTTGGAGCTGTCTCTTGTTTGCCCTACAATTTTCAGCCATTGACTCCGTTCTATGATGCCCTCAGGAGGTTATTAAGAAAGTAACTCATTATGGGAATCCAAAGTGTAGCGATAATCACTCGCCATAAACTGCGTAATGGAAGAATTTTATAGATTGTTAAAGCTCATTTTAACATTCCTTATTTCATCTTCTGCTTTGGGTTAATGCAAAGACATTGCAGACAAAGGAGGGATGATTGCTGCTGGGTTTGTGATCTTGGATCAGGGTGCACAGGAGCCGATGAACAGAAGCAGATGGTTCCTATTGGGCAAACAGGGTCAGGGAAATCAAATTAGTGTGTATTTGTACTCATTTTTTTGCAAATAGTAAGAGCACCAGTCATGATTTCAAGGCCTCTAGTGTGCTTTTACCAGATGCTTCCAATGAGAAATTCTTTCTTTTTCTGGCAGTAGGATTAATGCACGCTGCCTGCCCAGCACGCTCTGTGTACTCCACGGTAACAAACATTTACAAGAATAGAAAATATTGGTCGTAAAACCATTTTAGCATAAGTAAGTGCACTTTCCCTCATTGTGATACTGAAAAGGCTTGAGGTGGTTCACTAGAAAATGCAATACTTGTGTATAAACATGCGAAGGGCTGCCAAATCACAAAGGTTGGGTGGGGGCAGAAGGAGAAAGAGAAGGACGTTCATTGTGATTTGGGGAAAAAAGTGACAAAATACAGGAGGCATCAAACTCTACTGGAAGATGTGATTTTGTAGATTTATTTCTTGTTTGACTTGTAGGGATAAAAAGTGTTTTATTTTTTTTTATGATGTTTCACTTAAACATCGTTACCCTGGAGTTCAGTTATGGGTGAGGTCCTGAGACTGATGAAAATACAAAAGAATTTTGCTTATCACTGCTCAGAATTACGCCTTAAATGCAACAGACAGTAGCCAGGTAGAAAACCAACGAGAATTTAAGGTATTTATTGGGCTAGGTTGTGGTTTTTTTTGTCATATCCACAACCTAACCTTAGCAGAGCTTCTTAGTCACAAAGTTGTTACAGAGGTTTTTAATTTAGCTTTGTTCAGGGAGAGTCGAGTCCCTGGTCCTGCGAGGTGAGAGACAACGTAAGACAATATGCAAGGAGAGTTGTTTGCTTTTATTTTTATCATATGGGTAATGTAGCCTGGCACCTTGATTGATGGGACGGAGCTGTTGGGGACCTTGGAAGGAAGGAAAGGCGAGAAAATAAATACTTGATGTCGCAGAGATGAAGGAGCAGCAGAAGAAAGAGTCCTGAGATCTGGCTGCAAATGCCACTTACCCAGACCGGGGGTTTCCCAAGTCTGTGTGGATATGAGCAAGGGAAATTGCAACACTTGGACTCAAAAAAAAACTCCCCCCCAAAAAAGTGATGTGAGAGTTGGAGGTCACATCCCAGGATAACAAGGAGGTGCCTGGTAGGCAAAAGAAGATGTAGCAGTAGCTTTTGTTCTCTCCAAATAATACCCAGACAGAAAACATGGCAGCCCTGTTCTCCCCACTGCAGGTAAATCCTCAAAGGAGTTGGAGTTTCATTAAAACATCAAAACAATTTGTTAATTGGCTTGTCCATTCAAAAGTGCATGCAAGGAAATAATTGGAATACCTAGAATTGGAGTTTCTGTGGAAAAGTAGATTTAGAATTTTATGTCTCAGCAAGAGCAAGCAGTAAAGTAGCTGCTGCTTTGGGCAGAACCATGGGAGAACTAGGAAAATACAGATTGGAGTTGATAAACCAATTCTCAAGCAGTTCATTTAAGTGGAAAATTACCCCAGGGACTGGATGGGTCCTTAGTTTTCCTGACAGGTGTATGCTCCCTCTTGTTATCTGCAGTCGGGTCTGTCCTCACATTATTTTTCTCCTTTTAATATTTAATTATTTAGTTGCTAAACAGCAATTATTTTGATCTCCATTTTCCCCCCACTTTGTCAGTTTGAGAAAATGAATCAAATGCCTGGCAGTGACCAGAACTATTAATCTTCTGTGCTTCAACGTGGACTTTTTTTGTGTCTTCTTTTCTGAAGCTCAAACATTTTTAGCTTCAGACACGTGTGGCTGACACATTCCCTCTCCATAAGGATTCTTTATTTTGGAAGTCCACTGAGGTTTCCAAATAAATTGAGTTGACCTGTGCAGCTCTGTGTTTGTCTCCTGCCTGACCCTCCCCTGGTACAGCCAGCAGACAGATTGGAGTGAATATGATTATGCAGGCAAGCAAATCCTCTGGCTATAATTGCTTTTAATTGCTGATGCTTGACACTGGAAAGTGCCAATTCTCTATTTTTTTCCCCAGTAATATTTTTTTTCTACGGAGAACTTTTGTTTGAAATGGAGATCTGAGTTGTTGAGTGACTAGATGCCGGCTGCTATAATTAGTAGCTAATTACAGCCTTTGATTGCATGTCTAACACCCCGTTTATTCAGAAGCAAACGCACCTTTTCTCTTGCTCAGGTGAGATGAGTAGCTCCGTGTTTTGTTATTCTGCCCTGTGATCATGCCCCCTGCGCCAGGCGCTTTCCCTTTCATGTGCTATCAGTAGGAAATTTGTCTCTGTCAGCAGCGTTCCCTGCCTCTGCATACCCAAGGATGTGTCTCTGTTTTATCAGGTGCTCCAGAATTAGCCCGTGCAGTGGGGGAAGTCTCGGAGGAGGAATTTGTCCGGCCATTTGGGTCAGGAATCTCTTCCCTGGGCAGGATTTTCAATCCAGCTATCACAACATTAATGCAGACACTTGCAAACTGGAAGCTGGAGCGTGCTGGGGACAAGGGGGATGTTTATTAATATACTTTGCCTGTGCAAGCTGTAGATAACAAACAACAATAACGATGCCGTGTCTGATACAGAGCTGCCAGTAAACTGCCTTTTTTTTTTTTTTTGTTTAAAAAAGATGATCTAGATAACTCCTCACAAAAAAGAAGCCGCAAGGATTTTCAGTTTAAAATTTATGTAGGTCCTATCATCCTTAGATTTGAATCACCAGTTAAATACCTGTAATTTTTTTTTTTTTTGGCTGTGTCACTCCTGATAGTGGTGCTTGCAGGACAGTTTTAATATCTGAAACTTAGGAAACAGTCATTTTAATGGAAAAAATACTTCTTGGCTATAATAAGATACAGTTTTGTTCTTTCTCTGGTTAGACAGTGCTTGAATTATTTTTCCTTTCAAGCAGCCTCTTCTGAAGTAGAAGAAAATGTTAAGTACTTCAGATAGCTGGAGCAAAGGCAAAGGTTGGATGGAAATCTCTGCCTTGCTGCTGCCGCCAGCGCTGACGGTGGTTCTGATATTTCCCTGGCACTTTGTTTACTGGATGGAAATATTTCAGCACTGATATCTTCTTTTTTTCTGTAGTCACAAAGAGGAGAATCGGACTTCATCCCTTTTAATCATGGTTAGTACAACTAATACAAGGAGAAGGATGGTAAAGTTAGCACTTACTTTTTGAAGAAAAATGCACTTCCACATGTGGAAATGAAACTTTTTTTTCTCACCTTATCTTAATGTTCAATCATAGGCGTTGCAGCTCCCATTTTCCCTGTCTGGTGCTTAAGGTTTTGATATGATAACTCACACTGTTCTACAGACTTGAAAGCTCCAGGAAATGCCTGTAAGCACATATTAATGATACAGTTTTTCTGGACTAAATTCACTTACATCGTTCCAAAAAGAGGAGATAAGTCTGAACTGCTAAATCTGCCCAGTTTCTCTCTGCTGCAATGTCTTCTTTATGCCTCTGAGAGAGGGAGATGCAGTTTTATTTGAACTAAAATGACTATTTAGGAAAACAGGGGTGCTTGGAGTTTTCATGTGAAGAGGAGCAGACTGTTACTGAAATAACTTGACTGTCACAGGGCACAAAGGTTGAAGGCTTAACTAGTTGAATGCTGAATTTACAATGTTAATTTAACCTGTGTATGTTTTTGTCCTAAGTGTCGTCTTGGGTTTATTTTAAGCATTTGAATCAAGAAAGTGCTCACAAGCATCTTACCATCTTCCTTCAGAGTGGGGGCATCCTCTTAATTACCACCAAGGGAGCCCCATCAGCAACATCCAGAATGGCCACAGCACAGATCCCAGGGATATTTAAAACCCTGACTCTGCTGGTTCCACGTTTTATTTTATATTCCTTGTAAGCATGATTGTTGTGAGAAGAGAAACAGAGCCATGTGGAACATCAGCTCTGGATCCCTCCATCTGTCCCAGAATGGGAGTAGGGATGCTGCCTTCCAAGTTATTGGACCACCAAATGTGCCTCAGTCTTGCTGTTCCTGATGGAAATGTTTCCAAGCAGGGAGCTGCCTTTGCTCCCACTTCAGGCTTCCAATTTGTGTAAACTGGGGTTATTTTCAGCCTGGTAAGGTATTAGCTGTAATCTGGGTAAAAGCCATTTAACTTTGGAACCAGTATTGGGAGCACAGGATTTATTTGACTGGGAGCCATCGTTACGTTCAGCGTTTGCGGAGTAAAATAAACCTAACAAATGCTGGTTATCTTTATTTCTTGCCACCCTGTCACAAACAGTGGTGCTCTCAGCACTGCACGTATTCAAAGGTTCAAAGGCTGCTTCACATTAAACAGCTTTATCCTCTGGAAATGTATTCTTGTACCATTACTGGAATCTCAGACCTCCCTGCTTGGTCATAAGTCCTCTAAGCTTCCATCACCTCTTTGCAACGATGCTTTTAATGAGACTCTGCAGCTCACATCTGGCTTTTACTACTGTGGATGTGTGACAGAAAACAAAGGGTTCCTTGTTTAAAAATGAAGTCCTGAGGCTTGTAAGAAAGCAGTAGGAGTTGAAAGCGACTCTAAACAAAATCCATTTTAAATGGATTCAAGTCTGTAAGTGTTTCTTGTATATCAAAGGCCTTAATTTCTTGTTAATGATAGGTTAAAACTGTATAGACCATTGCTCAGTATTGTTTTGTCCTTATTTCACTCTATTAATGCTGGTTACTTTAGGGGCAGCATCTCTATCCCGTAAATCTATTTATCTTTATCCACAAAGAGCCAGTGGAGATACAGTCTCTGTTCAGGAGAGTATCTCTGTGTTTACACAGCACCAGGTATCGTTGTCCTTTGGTGACAGATCATGGAGAACATTTGCTGGTGGAACAGAACAACCTCCTGTCCTGTGGGCAGAAGGAAAGTAGGGCTGTGTCCCCTGGAAAGCTCCCAGGCACTGCCAGGGAGGAGGCAGAGAGGGGCAGCTCCACAAGGGGTTTCCTGGCTGGTGGATCCAAGCAGTTGGAAGAGCCCTTGCTGATCCAGCAATCCAAAACCTGTGGTGTTTTGGGAAGGGGGAGGGAGCAGGTGTTGGATGGAACAATTTTTCATCCAATATGCGGAGTGATTTCGGTGCCGCTCAGGATCTGTGCAGGGCTTTGGGATCTCCTGTGCTGCTCAGCAGAAGGTGCCTGCACAAAGCCCCCCTTGCAAAGTGCAGCAATGCAGCCACTGCAGGCATGGGAATTTCTATAAGTGGCTGGTAATGTTGCAGAGTTCCACTGTATGGCAGATCTGTGGGGCAGTCGGGATCGCCTGGCGTGGCCGTGGGGTTGCTTTGTGAGCTCTGTGCTGCAGAGTTCCTTTGGCTTTGCTGTGTTGTTGTTTTTCACCTCCTACCACTCCTTTCTGGTTTGTTTGAACTGATTCAGGATGGGGGCAGTTTCTCACTGCTGTGTGCTCTCAGCTGTGTTAACTTGGAATTTCCCCCAGACTCTGTTGCTATTTTTCTTTTAGCTAATTTAACCACTCTGCTCCTGATACCTGAGCTAACATAACACAAAGTGCGTGGGAAGTGCTGGAAATGGCAATTTGCTGTACCATGTAGGCACCTTCCTTGCTTTTGTACAGATTCTTACAGCTGAGACCTCTAAATGATACCATATTTTTGCTGGCTTGATACAGGCTGATTAAGATCAAGTCTTTTCGTACTTTCCTTTGGTCTCTAATTTGACTTGCTCCTCGTCATTACTTACTTCATACAAAGAAATAAAAAGCGATTGAAATTAACGGCATGTGTAAAGCAATGAGAATATGGTATTAAACTAATGATACTTCAGGGAAAATAGAAAATTTGTTATTGTGGAAATGTGTACGGCCCTACTCAGAGTATACTGAAAAGTACAAATGATAAAGCTAATCCCAGCCCAAGGATTGAAGGAAAGAACTTTTTTTTTTTTGTAAATTATTTTAAGGAATACTGATGTCAACCTCCTCAAGGATTTCATAAAAAAGGTTCATCTCTGGAGAAGATAAGCTCTGGTAGCTGATCCATGAGATTAAGTAATGAGAGAAAAAAAGCAACCTCTTGGTTGGGCCTCATGCACGCACTAATTTTGGTTAACATGAATTGTGAAGCTGGAAACCAAAAAAAAAGAAAATGCTGTGACAAAGTATATACCTTCACAGATGGTTTCAGTTAAAAGGTGCCTCCAGAGCTTTTCTGTCACTGTTGTGGGTGCCAGGAATCCTGGGTCTCTCTTGGCTCGCTCTGCTCAGCTGAAGCCTTTGCTTTGTTTGCAGTGTGGGGCTGATAAAGGCCCAGAGAACCATCTGTGAGGGAGCTGGTGGGATTTCTGGGGCAGGTACCGTGCACTGCACCTGCACAGACTTCAAAATTCACCTTCAGCATAACAAACTGCTCTGCCAGTGATTCAGGGAGGAGCGACAGAGGAACACTGTGTAGATGGACTTGAAGGAAGCCTGAACGAGTGAGCTTCATATTCAAACTGCAGAATTTCCCTGCTTGTGTTTCACCTGCAGGCCACTGATGGGCACGATTTGTAGGTCAGGGTGTGAGTTTTGCTTGGCAGCTCGTTCCTGGTGTGCTTGGCTTGGGCTGTGGCCCTGGCATCCAGCACTGCTGCCAGCCTGACCTTGGCAGGACTGGCAGTCTCCAACCCGGCTCCATCTGTGAGGGAAAGCTCTGGGAAGTCTCTCTGTGCCCACAAATGCTTACTCTGCTCATCCCCGCTTTTCTGATATTTAATAGATGAGGTCCTGCAATTTTGTTTTCTTGGAAATGATGTCACATTTCCTTTTTGCTCCTGATTTACCTCTTGTATTTCTTGCCAGGAACGGAAATTCAGAAGACGTGGTTTTCTAGAGCCAAAGCAATCCCTGTGGTTTGGCATCTGAATCTATTCCAAAGCAAGAAAGGTCTACCCTCCCCTTTGGGTTTGGTCAGAATATTACAAGATCTTTCAACCCAGAGAGGGAGAAAAATTGTAAGAAGAGTTAATTTGAGCAGATTTTTACAAATGCAGCCTGCCCTGTTCTTCTGGCGCAAGTATGGATTTTATTATGCAGATTTTTTTTTTTGGTAATAAATGTCAGAGACTTCCAGTATGCATTAAATTTTGGATTTCGTTGGTATATTTATCAGGCAGCGTGAGGTGCCAAGGGAACATTTCCATCCTTTGTGGTATCTCTGTTCCTGTTGTGCCATATTCTGTAGCATTGGTGTTCTCGGGGACTTTGGTGGGACATAACACTTTGTACAAAATGCTGCTCGCTGCGACTGAGTTTAGTGTAATCTGTCCTTAAAATTCAAGATAAGGAGTTTCAGCACCTCCAAGTCCTGAATAGTTGCTTTTGTAGCACACAGCATGATGAGAAATGGAGCCGAGCAATTGAATGCAGGAAAGATCACCAAGGTCTAAGGGAAACAAATACAGGAAAAAATACTGTGCTGAACCAGCAGAAGCCTTTGCATTGAACAGGCACCAGAAACTTTATCTTCTGGGGGCAGGTTGTGTGATCTTTGACTGGTTATCTGCTCCAGAAGCAGAGAATACTTTGGCCAGGAAGGTTTCTTTTCCCTTCATTCTGTCTCTCATTATGTGCCCTGATTTTTGCCTGCTTAACCTTTCATGCTCACACAAGGTTAGGGCTTCGAGGATATTTTTTTGCTGTTCCCACAAAAGCTGCGGCGTGAGGGAGGTGCAGAATGCAGCCTCATCTGCTGCAGCTCCTCAGTTAATCCAAACTGCTGCAGAGGCACTGGAACTGCAGGGCTGGGTGCCAAATTGTTTTTGCCTGCCTCTCCTCTCTCAGGGCTGAGCTGCAGGCACCAAAACACTCTTGGTTATTAAATGACAGACCCTGGCCACCCCATGTGCCCCACGTGGCAGCTCCTTTGTATAAACTGGGTCATGAATGAGAGAAACTGAGGCACGTTGCTGTTCGGTGTTTGTGGATGTATGTTGGTGAGAAGAACAACAATTAAGCCAAATTTGCCCAATTTAAAGTTATTTTTGTAACTCCTAGGTGCTAGTCTATTCAGGGTTTAACCCTTATCATCAAGGGGTATCAGTTTTGATGGTACCTTGCTCCATTTTCTGAAGGACTTGCTCCTTTTCCTGGAGCTTGGCTTTTCAGAAACCCTGGCACCGAAATCATCTGGGAACTCATTTGGGGTGTGCGAGCTTGACAGCTTTGAAAAGACTTTTGGGTTGTAAAATGTTGTTCACAGCCTCCAAAGTCACAGAGTGGGTCAGGCTGGAAGGGACCACAGTGGGTCAGTGGTCCCAACTCCCTGGCCAGGCAGGGCTGTCCCAGAGCACAGGATTGTGTCCAGATGGCTCTGGAATATCCACAGTGAGGGACACTCCACACCCTCTCTGGGCAAACTGTTTTTCTCAGTTTCAGAAAAGTAGTTTTTCATTTCCTGCTGTGCTGTGGCAGTGGTAAATAATCAAGTGTTCAGTGCTTTGGTTGGAGTCAAGTGCAGCGGGGCAGAAATGAGACCTTAAACCAAACCTGTCCAAAGCTAAAAGCTGAAATACAGTTCCTCCCCCTCCAGATTAATGACACCATAAATTGAAACAAACCTGCAAAGTGCACCCAGGTCAGGGCTTCTTTACTCCTTCTGTCTTCAGTGTGAGCCAAAGACTCTTAAGTCTTTCCACTGCTACGTTGGGAATAGATCAGGCTCTAATTGTCCCTGTAATGAGAAGTTGACCTCTTGACTGATTATTTTTCTTTTACTGAATTAATTTCCTTTTGTGTTTGAACAGAGGAGAGACTTTTCCTGCCACTAAAGTTGACTGTGTTAAATAAGGCGAACTGATATTTTAAAATAACAGTGGTGATGCTTCTCTTGCACTGGGTTTTGATGTCCCCTGTAGGAACATTCTGGCACCATCATGAGTGGAAATCAGCAGAGTCTCCCCATTAACCCCTAACCAAGGTCATAGAAAAAATAAATACAATAGAGTATATTAGAAATAAATAGGAATTTTTCATGAAGCTTAATAAGGACGAGCTATATCTTCAGATACTTTTCTTTTATCTGTTCTATAGCAGCTTGATAGAACTAGTGGCTACAAAGAAACTAAAATATTTTTGTCTATTCCAGCCAGCTTTTTTCCAAAACTGAGGCATCCTAGATTGTTGGGGGGTTTTTTTGTTGAACACTGACACCATGAAAAACTCTGGTTCTAATGAGTGTATAGCTTCTTTAATGAATAAAATTTTGACTAATTATAAGTTAGCATTTGAAAACCACTCAAGATGAAATGTTTTATGAATAACAGACCTCTGCTGTGACTGTGTGACATCTGGATACTTCAGGCAATATTGTTTTCATTGAGACTGGGACCCATACATGTCCTTTTCTGAATTTTTATATCCAAGGAGGATTTAGAGGTCACCCATTTCCTTGGAATGTCTTCTCTTCAGCTAAAGCACAAGCATTGTTCTTTGAAAAGAACAGGAGCAGTAATGAGATGCTGCCTTCTTTCCAAAGAAATATGGAGCCCAGAAAGGAACTCTGTGGGGAAACCAAACGCAACCATCTAATATTTTATGAAGAATTATTTTTCCTCCAGGGTTACTATTTCATGTTTTTATTCTAATAGATCTTGTTAAACAATGAGGCAGGTAACTCTGTCCTTACTTTTAATGACTGCTTTCAAAAAAGTGCAGCTGTTCATCAAGTTAACTGCTTAATTATAGTTCCCTAGGCTATTTACGAATATGCCCAGAAACAGTCTATCAGAATAGAGATTAATTGAAATCTTTTTTGTTGTCTGGGGAAAAATTTGAAGTAATTTTGTTGTCTGGAGACAGTTTCAGAAAGTTTCCCCGATTTTTCCCTGGATTTATGAGTGAGCTCACAGGTGTCAGGGACTCGTGTTGGGGTTGTCATGTGTGACAATTTTTTCTCCGGCTCTAGACAGTCTGTCACTGTTTCTAAAACTATACCTTTGCTGAGGAGCCGCTCCAAAGTCTGTATCTCAGACTTTCAATCAACTCATGGCTGTGTGTTGGCTTCCTGCTGTGACTCAGAGGACCAAAAGAGCTTCCACTTCAGTGATCAACAGGCTCTGATAATAAGGCAGAATGAAGAGACAGTGATTTTTCTTTGAACACCTAGCAGAAGTTGCTTCATTAAACCATCATCAGCGCAAAAAAAACCCCAAAAACTGTTCAAATAGGCAGTGCCTACCTGCTAAGAGGTTGGCATCCTGAACAAGGTTTTATATTTGATGTATATTCTGCTTTTCATCAGTGCCTGTGGGCTTTATGAAGTGTTTATGAACTTCTTTGCTGCTCTCCTTGTGAAAGTGCATTAACTTGCAGGCTGGAGTTCCTCAGTCATTACATCACATGGCAGTAGCCTTAGAGAAAACTGAAAGAGAACTTAAAAAATATTTTTTTTCTCCTCTTTTGGTAGTGTATGGATGTCCTGATCATGCTCAGGCTCCTGTTTTGCTGAGCAATGTAAAGCTACATAAGGGGAAGATAATTTATTTCCCAGATACAACAATAAGATAAATAGAAACTTAACAATAACAGGTGGAGGCAGCAGATTGAGAGAGCACAAGTTAATGATGATGTGGCTATAATTAAAGTATTAGCAGTGGTTATTTTACAACAGCTGCTTTGTTGTCTGGAACAACCTCTCCTGCTAAAGTAACAATGATGTAGGTGAGAATGTAGCTTCTAATAAAAACCCTCCAAAAGGCATTGCCATCTTGTCACTAATGCCTACCATTTCTAGGTACTCATTACTGATTTGTAATAATTACTGGACCTCTTCAAAATCTGGTCCAGGAGAGGGATCTTGTCACACTTGCAGAGCATTTAATGTTGCAGTGAGATGGGGATTTGCTTCTCACCCATGTTACTTTTGGCATGCGTTTTTGAATATTTATTTTAAAGAAAAGTACTTGTTCTTTGCAGAGAAATTTTATTAAGCTTTAAATAGTTATTTTAAGAATCGTCCATTCTCAGCCACATTCTTAGAGTCTACAATTTTAAAAATTGATGGAGAGACCGGGCGAGCTCCCGTATCTGTGGAACCCTCACGAGCAACAAATGCAGGTGATGCTAAGACAGACATCCACATCATTGCTTGAAAAGCTGGGAGTCATGAGGCCTGATGGGGGAGAAAACCAAGCTCAATAATACAGTGACAAATTCCCCTACAAATATATTCCAGCTTCTCAGTTTTGACCAGAACTGTGTCACTTAAGAGGGGCTGTTTTCCATTCAACTAAATCAGCCAAAGAAAGTTCAGGCTGTTGTGGCCATAAAAACAGGAGCAGCTCTGAGGGAAGTTCCCCCTTTGACAGAGACTGACGTGAACTGGATTTTCTTTCTCTGGTCATGCCAAAGCCCCAGTGATGTTTTTAGTTTTGATTTCAAAAGGTAGCAGGTGTAGGCAGCTCAGGGTGAGGAGCACAGGACATAAGGGAGGTGAGTTCAATGGTGCTCTTTCACTGCTGTGGTTCTCTCTGAAATACCTGCTATAGAGTTATGGCATATTAGAGGTTTATTATTGTGGTCCTTGCCCTCATTAAGGTCTGCCTGGGAAGCTGATACCTCTCCATTAAGGAGGAAGGGGTTTTTCAGTGTGAAAAGCACAGAATCTTGTAAAATTGTGTTCCCACCAGGAGGGAAATGCTTCTGTCCTCAATCCATGGGTTTGTGTGTAATGATTGGAACAAAGATATCGTGAGTAACTGAAATATTCATCATATCCCATCCTAAAATAGTGACAGCCACCAACCTGAGCCAGTGGAAAGTGTCCCTGTCCATGGCAGGGGGTTGGAGCGAGATAATCCTTAAATTCCACCCAACTCCAGCCGTTCTGCGATTCCATGATGATTCCTGGAGCAGAGCAGGGGAGGCAGAGCTGTAATACACCCACTCTTTAGTTTCTGCTTTGCTTCCAAGCAGTGCTGCCACAGGGATCTGCTGAAGGTGAGCTGGAGAAGCTCCTGGCATCAGTCCGAGCCAGCAGAGTCAGCAAGTGCTCATTAATCATCCTGACCTGCTCTGTCCTTGCAACTCTTCTGTGGTTTCCAGTGCTCCGAGCTGCACCCTGTCCCTCTGCAAGCAGAGTTGAAGAAGCAGCTGTTCCCAGAAAACAATTTCCTGGGAGAAGAAGCATCTGAAGTGTCGAAATAATTTGGTTTGTTTTTTTTTTTTCCCCAGCACACAGTAGAAAAATATTCAGGTCAACAATTCATTGGGAGAAATTTCTTGAAAAGGGAGTCAGTCTCCTTGGCTTTGGGTGATGCAGCTTTGCAGCCACTACATTCTGCAGTGTAAGCTTGCAAGATCTCAGACGTGTTGTCTTTGCTCAGCACATCACATGTATTAATAATTAAAGTTGGATTTCAAGGGACGACTGGGCTTTGATATGCAACTCCTCTGCCTCCTCCCTCTTCTGTTCATTAGGGACCTTTGGAGTGAGAGAGGAAAAGGCAGAGATTTTCATTCCACTTTTGCTTTGCAAAAGGGAAAGGGCAGTTTTTGAACTGCAGTAACAAATTTATTTTTTCATTGGTCTTGCTGATTGGATTAGCAATACTGCTGGCTTTATTACCCCTGATTAAAGTCAGGGCACTGGGGATCTGACAAATGAATTCTGTCTGTAGTTCACCCAGCACACACTGTTTAATCCTGTTGCTTGCAAGGCTTACCAAAATTGTTTAGTCACAAAGCTGGTTCTGTAAGTCAGCGAGGAGAGAAAAAAGGTAAATAAAAGATGACTCGGGAGGAAATGTGTTTGCAAATTATATAGACTTATCTAAGGTCTACTGAAAGTCCAGAAAATCAGAGTGTTAAAAAGTTAGAGCTCTGGGAGACCTTTCAGTCCTCCAGTCCGTGCCTGTAGTGATGCTGGGTTATTTTCTGTGCTGTACATCTTTTAAACATTACAGAAGGGAAATGATGTCGGAGTACTCTGCTCATGAAAATTACTCAGTGGTAAAACAAAAACAAGAGCAGTACATATTTCACTGCTTTCTGTGTTCCTTGGACCTCAGATCTCCTAAATGTAGAGGAATGATTACATTATTTTGCTTCCATAAACATTTTTTTTCCCCCCATAAGACTGAACACAGTAATGGCTCTTTACTAACAGCGTTAGTGGTAGAAAAATTAGTAAGCTCCTATTTTTGGTTGTAATTATCTATGGGGTTTGTGGTTTTCATTGCTCTCTAAATGCCTTGTGTCTGCAGCCCTCAATTTGTGCCACAGTTTTCAGGCTGAAGCCCCGCTTGGCTCCCACCTTGTGCTGTCAAGCAATCAGGCAGAGCGTAGCCAGATTTTGTGGTGATCCTTCTGCATTGCCGAGGTTTCTGCAGTGCACTGTCCAGCCTGGCCTGCTAGTCCCTGCTCCTGGCTTCTCCTTCACTGCAAGAGAGGCTGGTTTGGTGGAGCTTTTTCAGAGTTTTGTTCTTGCAGCCTTTGGGAATCGTGAGAAGGAAAGACAGGTCCAGGCAGGGGCGGAAGGATAAAAGCTGTGCCGAGCAGCTGGGTGCTGAGAGTGCAAGTTGTTCAGCGAGGATGATGGATTCTGTGACCCCTTAAGAAAAAGCCCACTCTTAAAATAGCTTGCCAAAGCCTAGAGGGGTGTGATGAGCTTCACCTTAAAAAGTGAAGTTTGGAGTCTCTGTCATTCTGCAAGTGAAGGTCACGACTGGTCATTCCTGTGTGGAGCCTGTTTGTGCTCCTGGAGTGAAAACTGGGAGGTGCATGGGAGCTTTTAAAGTCTTTGTTGTGGGCCCTGCTCAGGATTGAGAGTTGGCCTTGACTTTTCAGTGTTGCTGCTTAATTCAGTACAGTAACATTGGAAATCTTCTGTTAGAAAACACTAAATTAGCTTTTGACTGTAAATGGAGGTTATATAAATGAGACGTGATAAATCAAAGCCTTTTTTTTTTCTTTTTAAGGGTGTAATTTGTACTGAATAATCTTGGAATGGGTTTTGTGGATTTGGAAGCGGAATATTACAATTTCAATGTGGCAGAAATATGTTTTGGTGGGAATTAATTCCTGAGTAACAGAATTGTGTTTGTCTACTCAGCCTCTCTTCTCTCCAAGGCAGCATCTGGCCTATTCTCCTTCCCAATTTTACATTTGGATAAAGTCCGAATGAGGAAACTCTGGGCTGTTCTGCAGATCCCCAAGTAACTCAGGGAACCCAGTCCTGCTGCAGTCCTTCCCTCTGCTGGAACAGCTCCTGGGAAGTCTCTGAGTACACAAATAGAGGGATGATGTCTTTGTCTCTCTAATCTTCTGACTTTTGGTGAGAAAGGATTCGCAGATTCACAGAATTGTTAAGGTTGGAAAAGACATCCAAGAATCACTGATTCCAACCTGATGTGTTTATAATTTGCTGCGTAGCTTGACCAGATGTGCAGACCAAAATCCCAGTATGGACTAAAAATCCGGGAGAGTTTTGAAGTGCAGCAGCTTCTCTTGGTGTTTGGATTTGTGTCCTGCTGTGGGGACAGGCTCTTCTGCCCCTCGCTGTGGCCTCCCCAGGTGAGAGCTGTAGGAAAAGCTGGTAGGAATGAGCTGCCTCTGCTTCCTCAGCAGCTCCTGCCTGCTTAATAATCCTGCAAAAACAAAGCAGGAGAGCTGGGAGCATCTCTGCTCCTGTTGAGGTGGGCGGTGGTGTTTTCCCAGCAAAGTTGTTTTCACCTTGTTATCCATTTCCCATTGCTTCTCCCTGTCATGTTCGGGCTCTTGGCTTCTGTGTTTTTTGTTAATAAATCGAAAATACACAGTGGCATTCAGATCTTGTTTAATGATGTTTGGGTTGCCTCATAAAACAAGATAATTGTGCAATCACAAAATGGTTTAAACATCTGATTTGGATTAGAAACAAAAACGCTGTGTAATTGCTCTCTGAAACTTGTAACTCACGTGAAATGGATGTTATCAGGCAGATGTTCTTTTATTCACCAGCACACTTGGAATCTCTGGCTCTTAAGTGCCAGGATAAGTGAGACATGCTCAATTAGCTCAGTAGGCTGTGGCTGATCCTTCTGCCCAGCCTCTGGTTCTCAGAGCTCTGCAGTGGCTCCTGACAATCTCCTCAGGCACTTGATGGTGTTACAGTGCACTGAGCCTGGGCTGCAGGACGGAAAAAATGGTGAAAGTTTGGGAACAACACCTCTAACACAACTGCCCCCTGAAAATGGAGGATTTTGTGAAAAATAGGCTCTAAAATGGTATTGATGTGTAAAACTACGCACACCTTGCTATGGAGTTACTTGGATGGAAACCTCTCAACAAGACTATAAAGATTTTTAAAATCTGAATTCTTTCAGAAGCTGAACTTTAAAACCCAGCTTAATTTTTTTGCTGTCCCAAAATGAAAACCACTCATTTTTGTGCATGCTTTCTCTTAGGTTTCGGACCTGTTTGCATGTTGTGAAGTAAATGAAGTGACATTTCCTAGGAAAGGGTCACAAAAGCCAATGCCACCTCTTCCACCAATCCAAAGGCAAATTCCAAAGAAATTTTAGCCTTTAAGTGGTATGTGAGGGGGCTGTTGACAGGTCTGAAAGGATCATCCTAATAAAGTACAGTCCCAGCAGTCCTGAAATCTCTCTTCTGAGAGACTCTCAAGTGCCTGGAAGTTCTAAGGACTGTGGGGTAGGAAGTCGAAGATGACTGGAAAAAATCTTTGCTAACCAGAGTGTCTTTTCGTGTTTCTGCTGCATGTTAGTGGCTTTCCCCTTGTCCTGTTACATGTCCTGCTCTTGCCAGGCCTTCAAGTCTTTCTTTAAGCCCGGGATGAGGCAAAAATGGCTTTTTAAGGTAGTGTGAGCAGAGATTGTGTCCTTCTGTATTGAGCAAAGGCCAAACCCAGGATGTAAAAGGATAGTAGCAGGTTTTAAATCCAAAACTCGGTTCTCATTGCCCTTCACTGATACATTAACCAGCTAAGACTGGGATGTTTAATTTGCCTGGCTAAATTTCCCTCGAGGATCCAAATTAGACTCTTCTCCCAGCTCTCTGTTGCTGATTGCTGGCAGATTTTTTCCTTCCATCCTTTTGTCACTAATGTAAGAAGAAATTAATATCCTCAAACATAAACTCTTTTTGTTGCATAGATGGGAGCATATTCTTTCAGGTCCATTTTCTTTGTGGTACCTCAGCTACTAAAGGCATTGTACAGGAGTCTAAAAAAAGAGAAAGGCAGAAATGGTGAGTGAAGTTTGCATTGCTCTTCATTCTGAATAAAATACAGGCCTGAGCTGCAGATGAGAGGGGCTGGAGATGCACTGAGGCAGCACAAAGGGTGCACGTAGACACCTCTGTCTTCTGCAGAGAAACTTCCAGGAATCCTCCTTCCTCCAGAAGAACTATAAAGTCCTGTTGCTGAATTAATTAATTGCTAGGAAAGGGAAATTCAGATCGTAAAAGCAAATTAAAACCATAACCATCATACCACAAAGCACCTTCTAATTTTATCAGAAACACTGATCATGCTTAGAAGCATTTATGGGATCCTTTTTCAAGTAAAATTATGACAATCAGAAGAAAGAAGCCATGTGCAAGCAAGACTTCCAAACTAATTTTAGGAGACTAAAACAACGAGCAGATCCCAAGGTGCCGCATGGGACTGTAAAGGGATTGTAACTTGTGTAGTTGGCACTCTGAGAATCCATGTGCAATCATCCTGAAATACTGTTAAATTAACTTGAAGTTGCCTCATGACAAAAATTGATTTTTTTGCCTCCTTACCAGACTTATCTTTCCTACAGGAGAAAAAAAGCCATTATCATATTTGTTGCATTTAAAGCGTGCCTAGGCACCTTGAAACCCAGTCCTTGGGTTGAAATGTACTGGGGGTGGACACAGGTTTATTTCTGGTCGAAACTGAATTTGCCAGCTGAAATTTTGGTGGCATTTTAGGGGTTTTCTCTGGCTGTGCTGGACAAGTCTGTTGAAGACAGCTGGGGCTGTGCTGTGCAGGAATGTTGGGCTCCTGGTTCTCATTAACCTGCCCAGAATCTCTGCACAGAATCTCTGACACGGGCAGTCAGGAGATCATGGAAACATCCTGCCTTGCAGGACCTGTTTAATTAAAAAAAATATAAAAATATTTTCTATTTTTATAATACAAACTTCTGTAAGTTATATATAAAAAATATAACTTGTACTGAACTAAAGGGGGATTTAACCTTTCAGCAAATTTGGGGTTACCTGGCAGTGAAATTGGGCCAAATCTTAGCAGTGCTCTGTTTTGTGCACTGTCACAGCCGCAGGGCATTGGAGGTGGGAGCTCCAGGACTGGGGTGATGAATTTCCTGCATGTGAAGCTCACCTCTGGAATCAGGCTGCAAAACAGGAAGGTGGTTATGAATCCGGAGCAGCTGGAGGACTAAGATAATTTTGCAGCTAATTTTTCTGAGGTTTTTTTTCAGTGCATGATTGATTGCCTTAGAAAGAACTTAGAATTAAAGTTTAGTTTAAGCCACTCTGCTGGTTCCTTTAACACTTTGTCTTCCTTTGGGGTGGAAGAGGAGCAACTGAATTTGAGCACACAGCCTGATGTACTTAAGTTCATGTAAGTTGTTCTGAGGCTTGTGCAGTAAACTGTAAATTCCACGTCAGTATTTAAAACTCTTCCATCCAGAAGCTGTTTCTAACTCGTTAATAAGAGTAGGAAGGATTCAGGAAGTAATTTTGATAGTCATATTGTGTGCTGTGATAAGGGAGTTACACTAATGAGGGCTGACTGAGATGCACTGATCTTGGGAAAGGTAGAATTGGTAATTATTTCATCAGAGAGAAGATGAAACCACTTAGGGGGAAATGGTTGGTGTGGTGAGAGCAGCTCACGTTATAGGGGAGCTCAGCATCCCTCCTGGAGGGCGGAAGGGGTTGAAAATGTGCTAAGTGGGAGAAGGGAAGAACAAGCAGCTGGTATTTGCTAAAGCAAATAGTAATCGAGGTGAGGTTGTGGGGCCTGGGAGGACTTGAAAGCACCAAGTGTCATGGGGTTTCTGACACCTGGGGAGGGCAGGGAGAGCTCTGAAGGCACACAGTGTGCAGGTGGCTGCCAGCAGCCAGGGAAGGTGTGCAACTTGAGACTTCACTGTAGGTAGAACAATGAAGGGAGTGTTTCAACAAGGAGACTTTGAGCAGCATGGACAAAACCGAAATGAGGGATTGTGTGATGGTGCTGAGGCTCTGCTCACTGGGGCAGCTGAATTCTCCTCCCCTGGGAGCCCAGATGGGGCTCTCCAACTCCCCCTTTCCTGCTGAAATGGAAAGATTTGTGTTTCCTTATCTCACAGGAGAACTCTGATGGATTCCATGTTATTCTCATGGAATAACATAAACCTGGGACTGGAAGAAACTCCTGGGCCACTGGCAGAATTTCCAGCTAGAGCCAGCAGATGTGTCTTATTAATCCCTCTATAAACTTGTTAAGCAATTGCTTTAAAAACCTTATGTTCTAGTATTTGTCTTTCTTTCAGATTTTACTGTCATTAAATATTTTTTTCATTGCTGTTGCTGGGACACCATCTGGCAGTGGATGCAGAATTCTAGTTTTTCTAAGGTTTCCTTCAATTTCTCCTGTTGGATTTGGGGTTCCTGGTTTAGTACCAGATGTAACTGCAAAGAAATTAAGAACTGAGGGAGTAAAGCACTATTAATGTTTTTATTTTATGACCCACGTGCAGGCAACACTCATTTGAACCAGACTGAATGTTGAGATGGAAATTTTGCATTTTCATATGTGTTTAGTAAAACACACAGTTCAGAGCACAAAATATTGATAGATCTTGGACTTGTTGTTTAAAGTCCCTGCCTTCTTTTTTTCAGGCAATAAAGTCAGATAAATCTGGGAAGGGCAGTAATAGGAGAGCTGAATCAGGTTGATATCAGGCTGGAAGGAGACCTCAAGAGCCTTGATCCAGCCTTTCATGGCAAAAACAAGCAAAATATTGTTGTGAGGATTAACAGGAATATCGAATGTGAGCAACTACAGCATTAAACAGAAAAGAAGAAAAAGTGGTGGAGAACGTGGATGAAATTATGTTTGAAGATGGCATTTTGGTTGCTATGGCATTTCATTTAAAGGACATTCTGCTGTAGGTGCAATGCAAATTTTTTTTTTAAAATGCAGGCAGAGCTCTGGATTCTTTTGCACATTCATGGCCAGGAGGTACAACTTTTCGTGATGTGTTTTGCTGTCTATTTATGTGTAACTAAACCACAGTGCATCAGTTCTGGTTTCCAGAAAGCAGATTTGTGGTTTAATGAAACACTCCTTGGTACTATCTCACTTTGTTTTATCTTAAATCATGTTTGTCTATGGAAAGAGGAGAGATTAGCCATGGTAGAAGACCTTAGGTCACATTTTTCCCCCCATACAGGCTTGAGTGCAGTTCTTGCCTCTCCTTTTCTCTTTCTGGTTCAAGAGGAAGCAGAAATGGCTGCTGGTCTCATCTCATTTCTCACCTCATCTTTTAACTGGATGTTTTTATGTAAGTTCATTTTTACTTGGGTTGGTGAAGGTCACGCTCCTCTCTGACGTCATTAACTGCGTGACACTTATCAACCTTCATTTCTGTAATAAATCTCAGAAATGCCAGCTGGGATGCGGGATAAAGTCCTTTTGCTGTCCTTCCGTGTTTGCATGTTTGTTTTGTGGGCACTGTAATTATGCTCTCCATTTTCTCTGTTTACAAGGTCAAGGTACAGCCCCTGCTTCCACCTTGCCATTCTTTGGAATTGCAGCTCCAGCAGTTAAGGTTGATATTAGATAGATCTGCTTCCCCTTCAACAGCTCTGAGAGCAGACAAGTCAACTGAGCGCTGATATCAAGTTCTGTTGATGCCACTCTTTCTTCAGGCCACTTTGAGTCACTCTCCAGATAAACATTTCCATCCCAATTATTTGTATGTGGTTTTTATCAGGTAGCAAATTTTTGCTTGCATTTGTATTCCATTTTGATACATTTATTTGAGGCAGAATTGGCTATAAGTGTGATTCTACACCAAAAAAAAAAAAGAAAAAAGAATATTTTTGTGCTTCAGGCTGCATCAGTTTGTTAAGCATCCTGTCTGCCACTTGGATTTTGGATCCTCTCATCCAAACTAACTTGCAGACTGACACCAGGCTTCCGAGAAAGTCTTGGTGTGAGCCACGCTGCCTCCACCCTGGAGCTGCGAGTTGTACAGCTGCGCTGATTCCTCTGTATTTACAAAATGATCAATGTGAAAGAAGAGACATCCCTGTGGCAGCTGCTGCTGTTCTGGGTTCCTGGCCAGGGTGGCAGCAGAAGAGCACATCAGCATCCTTGGCGCCATACGGCTTGAGACTGTTGTGTCGCACACCATGTGCAAGATGAGAGAGAATAATTTCAGCTGAGTGTTTAGGGAAGGCTGCTGGGTGTTTGAGGTGCCTCTGTGTCCTCATCTTGACCCTTTCTCTGCAGAGTGTCTGCTTAGTTAAATCTTGTCAGCGTGAAGGTTTGTGACACAAACCCTTCCTTATATCGGATAAATTAGTCTGGTGAGAATATTACTCCGGTGATTGATTCTACCCCACGTCTCCCTCTCACCGTCTCTCCTTCCTGTTGTGAGCAGGTTTACATCCTGACATCCCCTTTAAGTGTCTTCACAAATGACTGAATTAACTTTCTTTTGTGAGTCTTATCCTGTGTGTTAGACAAGGCTGGTGGTGTTGGTGCAGCTGCTTTCTAGTTAAGCACTCGTATTTGATATCAAATGCCTCTTTTTAAATGCAAACAAACCATATTCTGACAAAATGAAAACAAAGCTTGTTAAGCAAAGACCAGGCACACAGGGCTTGCCTGATGTTCAGAAGTTATTTTTTTTTTCTGCTGTGAACTCCTGTCAAAGCCTAGAATCCATGAAAGTAAAAGAGAACCTTGATTCACTCTTCATGCCCTTGGGGAATATAGATGACAAAAAGATTTAAAATTCTGATCCAGCTGCTTCAGAAACATGCCATCCGAGATAAATTATTTTCACTCCACAGCAGCGAGCAAACTTTTACACTGGAGCTGTTCCTTTTGAACTGGTGAGGGGTGTGCAACACAACTGTCCCACAGCAAACGCCGACTCCAGCGCCGTCGCCTTCCTGGCTGGGGCTGGTCCCAGCAGCTGCCAGACTGCTGTCTGTCCTCTGCTATTGATCACTTGCCTGGAAAATGAGAAGATAATTAAGAGTCTGGAATTTAATAGGGTATTGTTCGAAAAACAAGGCATTGGGCCTAGATGGGAAAGGATTCCTGGTGGAAATCACCTGGAGATTGCGTGTTTCACTTAACTGCGGATTCGCCTCATAAATCTTAACGGTTCTGTGCCGTATTGAGTGAATTTGGTGTCAGCAAATTTTAAAACTCTGTCTAAAGTGTCTAATGAATTTATAAGCCACTAGAGAAGCTAGGATGCTTTGCTTGCAGCGTGGAGCTTAATTCGATATTCAAGGTCAGCACATCAAACTTCTTAATCAGGACCGTAATGAGGAGAACATTCCTGCTCAAGCAAAGGAGCAACAAATAGGATCAGAGCAAAAAAAGGAGCATTTATACCACTGATTAACATGTTCTTGTTTTAGTCTCCTGTCAAAAGTAGTACCAAAGTAGTACCAAAATACTTGTATTTCATTTAACTGGTGCATTAAAATGTGAAAAAGTTTCCAAGGGATTGGTAACTGGCTCTGAAACCACATCACCCCATTTTATCAGCAAGGTGATGGTGTTCCGGTGCCCTACATTTCAAAATGAAAACCTGAAGCCTTCCAGTTTTAATGTATTAAATGCTCTCTTAAATTGGGCCGCAGCAGAAGCAGAGCATGGGGAAGGAACTTTGAGGAAAGCTCTGCAAAGGAGCTGGGAGCTGCTTTGGGGAATTAGTGAAGGTATTCTGTTTATATTAGCAAATGAAGATAAGAACTCCTCAGTTCTTTTGCAGCAGAGTTAAAAATCTCAGTCCTTGGGGCACTCTTTTAGATGGAAAAACAGTCTGATGCTTTAATAATTTTATTTGTACAGCTGATAACAGCAATTGCTTCTGTCTTCACAAGCTGATGTCCAAGGGTTGAAGCAATAGTGTTCAAGTACAGCTGCTTTCTCTGAGTGCTTCAGGCATTTGACCTTCACTCTGCCCTTCAGCTGGGGTGTTTTTGGCTCTGCATCTGCAGACAACACAAGCAGAATGTCCAGAATTATTTCAGGCTGAGATACTGTCAATATGTCATCAACTACAGCCCTACTGGGGAGTTTTAAAATTCCTTCCAACACATAATGGATATATCTGTTTAAACACTTCTTAAAATTCTGAGGAGACAGACAAATCCGGCAGAAAATCAATAGGGTGGTGCTAGTGGCTCTATTATTTATTAATTTCAGCAGCATCCAGGGCTGCTAGGTGAATACCAAAGGCCAGGATTTTTTTTTTTTCTTTTTAGTACATTATGAAGATAATATCTTATGGGGGTGGGAGGATAATTTGAAAGTCTTTTATCAGATAAATATCTCCAGAGGGTCCATCAACACAATTCCATTCCTTTTGAAGTCTGGGGTTCATTTTAGAGTAAAACCTGAGTATATAGACTAATATTTGCATGGATTTCTGTGGAGTTACTTTTCTTCACAGTGTTTTATTTTCTCTGAAATTAGAATATGTAACCTTTGGTGTGATCCTTGTGTCCACGCTGTTCTGTAATCTTTCTAGGAAATGAAGTGAAAAGCCTGGTATATAGAAATACTTTCATTTTCCTCATTGGGCTATCTGGTGCGCTTTATAAATAAAGTTAAGAAAAGCTGCTGCAATAAGTATATTTATATTGACAATAAATCTATTTTATCACAGTACAAGCCATTAATGCTCATCGTGGGTGTCCACTATAAATGGGCAATAGCTTGGGGCAGTTCTCAATGATAAGTTGGGATTATAAAGATATTTAAGCCTGGCACTCTCCTCAGAGTAGTGATGACTCCATCTGACTTGCAGATCTACTTCCTGCAGGTATTTACAGTCCACCCTGCTGATGGAAGAAGCTGAAATAGGTTCTGTTTGCTGACTAGCTCCTGGAAATGGAGCTTTTTTCAGGGCTAAGCAAATCTGCCCATCCTTCTTGGGAAAGCTCTGATAGCAGGATCTTTCAAGGCCAGTAATATATTCAGCATAAAAAAAAAAGAAAGTTGATAATGCATTTAGATTCAAAATGAAATTGCTGTGCTGTTGAAAACCAGTGTGAGGAAGCCAATAAACTGATCAAGATAAACCTAAAGATCTCCTGGGAACGGAACAATCTCCTGGGCCATTCAAAAAAGTACTGATAGGAGGGAAGTGCATTCCTTTGCTGCAAAAATGTACCATTGTAGGGAAAAAGGTGGCAGGTTCTGTGTTTTTTATCTTTCTTTCTCCAAGGTGAGCTGCAAATGTGAATTCTGTGCAGGGCCTGGTCAGCAGTACACAAGGCTAGAAAGGGAAACTGAGTCTAGAACTAAAACCTGATTCTTTTGATGTATTCCTAGAACCATGCTGAGGTAGGATGCAATGGCACTTTTCAGGACCATGGTGGCCAACTGGAAGTGCCCATTGTGGGGGAGTTCAGGGCAGCTGGATCACTCTGGGTAACCAGCTCCAGTTTTCTGCTGCTGTGGGCCAGCCCTGCCACCTGAGTCCTCACATATTTTTGTTTTCAGACCAGTGTTGTGTTTTCATTTCATTCTCTTCCCTTTCCTGTTCCATGGTCAAGTGAGCACTCTTGGAGTTCCCTTTTCTGGCCTCCACCCCATTCCCTGCTCCGGTCTGCAGCAGCTCTCTGAGCCTCCTCCCAGCTGGGAGAGTGTTTCCCGTTTCCCATTTCCCACAGACCTGGCTGATGGAATTCATTGTGGGAATTCTGGAAACTTAGATTTGGGGGATTTTGGTGTATAGTGGTATATGTGGGGCAAGATGGAGACTTTAGGGTGGAGATTAGTTGTTCTTTTCTTCACCACCTTCTTCTTTCTTCTTCAGGGGTTTGGGTGATTTTCTGTAATTGGGTGAGAATGGTCCGCATTTCGGGCCTTGGGTGGTCATTATGGGGTCAAAAGTATAAATAATGCAGGTGTCACCTCATTATTGGGTAATTAGCACTTAAACAACCTTGGAAAGAGTTAGAGGCACCTCCATTTTACCTCATTTCTCTAACTTGCTACTTAGAGCTCATGAGTCTGTAAATAGATGAGAATTAATAAACATCCAAGTCCAAACACGAACTGCAAGTCCCGGGTATCAATCCCGATCCTGGCAGGGAAAAAGAAGCCAGAACTGTCGCCCTGCACAATGCCAGGCTTCCATCTCCATGGTTAAATGGATGGAGGGATGGAGCCCAGATGGCTGAAATGAGCTCCAGGTGGATGGATGTGGCTTGTGGCTGCTGTTCACCCGGAGCCATGGTGTTCCCTCGGCCTCTGCCCGTATTTGAGTTAGTGGTAGGTGCTGCTGGTGTTCACAGGATGGTGATTAGTTATTACTTTGAATTTCTGAAAGGGTTCTCTGAGAACTTTGCAGTGAGAGGAGCTTTCACAGCGAGTTTCACATGCCTGGATCCAGTTTGGATTCAGAACTTACAGTTCGTTCTCACCCTGTCCTAGGGAATCTTGTGGCAGGTACAGAAGTGGTGACCTCCTCTTTAGCAGTAATGAGGTTGTTAACTAATTGTTTCTAAGAAGACAGGAATTATCCTCCTGTAGCCATCTTAGAAGCTTTATCTTACACCATCCTTTTCCTTCTGTGTATTGAGAACGAGAACAACTTTCTAGAAAGTTTTTCTATCATTATAATAGACTGAAACATTTTACAGTTAAACCCATAGCACAGTTTTTTAATGCTGCAGTTTAGAAGAAAACTTTTTATGAGGTTTTTATATTGTGTTATTTCAATATTATTTCATTCCTGTTGTTGGGAATGTGCCATTCCCATTCTGGCTTCCATGCTTGATCTGTTATTTGGAATGGGGGTATAAATTCTATTTGGACAGTTTTAATGTACATTGTAGGTTCTGTGACTTAAGATGTAGAAATAGTTCAAACTAGCTAAAACTAGTGCAATCTGATCCTGAACTCTGGAGTCAAAGTAAACAGTAAAAGTGGTTTTATTCTCATTTATAAAAATAAAAAAAACATAAAAAGCACATGTGATAGTAGTTTTCAGAACTCTCTTTGGAGTTTGAATCTCAGAGTTGTTTTCTAGTATAATGAATCTAAGTATTTTACTATCTATTTCTGTGTTTGTGTACAGAAAATCCCCTTTAAATCATGTATGGATTAGGTCAAGTTCAGTCAAGGAAGAACCTTGCCCAAACACAGTAAATCATGAAGTCACACATGAAAAATAAGCTTTAATCCACTTAGCAGATTCTCTGTACAAGAGCTATGAACCATTTTATGCCCTGAGTGATGGGGTGTGGATGTAGGACTCCTGTGGGAAATTTATGAGTGGATATTTGGGAGAAGGTGTGTGCTGCAAAGGCAGGAAATGTCATTCTAGTATTTCTTTGTGGTTTTTACAGTAATATGCATTTTCAGGGGGGTTTTGTGGGTATTATTTTTGTTTTTTGGGGTTTTTTTAATTAATTCTATTGGTGGTTTCTCTTTGCCAGGTGGACTGCGTAGCTGTCTAAGTCTAGTTCAGCTTATTGTTTCATTTGGAATTCCAATTTGCAATAGAAAGTAATTTCTTAATGTCAGATTTGAATTTGCATATTTTTCTGTAATATATTTGAGCATGCAAATATTGTGTTCTAGTTTATGGTATCAGAATACCTGCTAAATACACTTTTATCTTCCCCTTCACTAGAAAAGTCATTGTTACCTGAAATATATTACTTTTGTTGGAGACAGATATTTTTCATTTTCAATAATTTATTACGTATAAATCTTTGCTTATAACTTCATGAAGCCTTCAGGCTGGAGGCACTGTTGAAGAAGAGTTATAGAAGGCAATAATTTTTTATATGTTCCTCATAAATGGAACTAGGCCAGGTAAGGGTATAAAAAAGTCAATCTGCAAGAAGCAAAGACGTGGAGCCAGTGGATTGCATTTGTGTTCTCATCTGAATAAGAAGCAGTGCAGATGCTACAGAGAGTTCAAGTAAGGTTTGCTGTGCATGTGGGCACACAAAAAACTCAGTGAAAGGAGAATTCTTATTCTGGGTGAGTTATTTCTTTCTTCCAAGGAGCCCACAAAGGGGGTGTGTGTCAAGTGGTTGTGTCCCAATGCACTTTGGTTTTCTTGGGTTTCAGGCGCAGAACAACCCCTCAGATCCAAGTTTGCAGCTGAATTGTAGATGTCATTTTTCACGAAATACACTTGAAGTTGTATATCTCCTGGCTGTCTGAAGCTGATTTTCCTCATACAAACCCGTGCACAGGGACAGTTTTCATGTTCAGCCTCACCACGTGATGCCAGTGCCACCGTTAAACCTGAACAGCTACTGCTGAGTGACAGGGACAGAGCAGCCGGGCTCATAGAGCTGGGGGTATAAAATACAAATCAGATTCCATGTCCATATATTTGTATATTAAATAGCCCAAAGAGAACAACAACAAAAATTCCCCCCTCAGGACTTCTCCCCCTGCAGCACGGGCATTCTCCTAGCTGCTTCTCCCGCCACTTAATATCCTAAAAAAATTCCAGGTGTCCTCTGACACCACCTTGGTGCCCTCAGAGCAGCAGGTAAGAGCCTGCAGTGCCCGTGCAGCTGTGTCAGATGTAAAAACAGCGTGCCAGGGAGGGCACAACCTCACCTGAACTGCGGTGCTGCTGCAAATATCCTGTGGGATGGCAGAAGCCAGTGCCGTGTCCTTGCCCTTCACATTCCTGCCTGACCTGGGGAGGAGACTGAGCTCCTGTAAACCCTCCTGGCTGCATTTGTCACTCCCTGTTGTTGACAACACCAGAGGCCGTGTCCCTGTTGCACCCGCTGCTGGCACTGTGTCAGTGTCACTGTCCCGTTTCTGCCTCCTGTGGTTCAGTGGCAGCTCCTGCTTGGCACCTGGCACAGCAGCAGAAATCCCGGTTTGTTTTTAATGGGAGCACAAGGAGTTGGAAAATTCAGAATTCTTACTGGTGGAAGTGATGGTTTTCAGGTTATTGGATACCCTGAGAAAAATACATTTGTGTCTGTGCTAAGGAGAGCGAGCAGCAGGGTCAGCCTTGGCACAGACACAGTTGGGAGCTGCGGGAGAGTTCAAGACTCCTGGTGTTCAGGTGTGGAAACAACACAGTAAATAAAAACGAAAATAAAACTCCATCTGCATTATTTTTAAGGAAAAAATAATTACTAACTCTTCCAAATCTTACAACTGTCAGACAGAAACAGGGTGAGTAGGAGCGTGACCTTCCCCAGTGTGGGGATGTTTGGCCTGTCTGTGTCTCCCCACGTCAGGGTTTTGCTGTTGGGAGCAATGCTCAGTCTGAGACGCTACCCAAAGAGAGAGATTAATGTGTCAGTGCTGGCTTAAGCTGTCAAGCACGTAATATTTCTTTTTTTTTTTTTTTCTAAAAAAGTAATTACTAGTGAAGTAAAGGATGGGTTTAGGCATCCAGAGGTTTGAACTGACATGAAGTATTTGGTGCTACTATCCTAAGAGGTGATTTAATCCTGGTGGGTCCAGAAGGCTGGGGCAGTGAAAATATTTCTGGTTACTTTTACTGCTTACCATGCATAAAATCCCTGAAAGAGAAGTATCTGAACCATCCTGAAGAGTAATACTGGAAAAAAAACCCAGGATGCGTGGTTCCTTGCAGTTTGTATTCATCATCTCACTCTCATTTGATTCTTTTTGTTACCTGGAAAATTCCAGTACACCATGAATAATATTTACTGCTGAAACACCCCAACACTTTCACTTTGTTTATAAAACTGCAAGCTGCAGACCTGTAAACGAAGTGAAGGCGAGATTATTTGGCTGATTACCCATTTTCACAATGATAGGTTTCCTTGTTGCGTGTGAGAACTAAATGATGATGTTTAAAAGTCACGACTGCACCTTGGCAGCCTTTGAATTTGGATGTGCCGAGCTCTCCTTGAGGTAATATCAGAGCCTGGTAGCACAGAGCAGTAATTGATGGGACTGATCTGCCAGTGAACCCTGCAAGGTGGAAGAAGAATAGCAATGACTTGCAGGAGCTACAGTAATGAGCCAGGCTGTGTTTTACTCTGCTTTTCTAGGTGTGGGCAGCTGCAGGTTGCTCAGACCAACCCTGTGCTGCCCAGTAAAGGGCATCCTCATCTAACCCCCCCCAGAATTTTAGTTCTCATTCATTTCAAACAGATCTATAAACTGAGAGATTTTGTGGGTGGTATAAATTCTCTTATATATACATTGTGCTAAAAAGGGATTTTTTTTTTTTTTTGCTTTTCATAAATCTTCCTTCTGAGCAAAATCCCTGTGATATTTGGAGCGTTGCTTTTGTGTTGTTTCACACCAAGTTACAGGATGGTTTCTTTTATGTAACAAAGCAGGTTGCTTAACTTACTTAGGTGTTTAAAAGGAAGGAGAGTTTCCTTCTGCTAGACAGTCCTTAAACTAATAAAGTATAACCTATAATGTAGGGTTTAGTATTAATAGACTTACTTCTGAATTTACTGAAAGAACTCTCTGCAAATAGCTGGCTTCCAACAAGGGCTGCAAAATGTCAGACTCACATTCTCTAATTTTATTCCCTAGCCAATATATTTCAGATTTCAAATGATGCTTTTGCTTGCTTCTTGCTATAAAACACTTCACCTGAAAAGCTCCTCTCCTTGGCAGGCACTGCTGAGGTGCTTCTGAGGACCCTGATGCTCCAGGAGGTGCCTTCCAGCAGGGCTCACCTGGGCAGTGCTGATGTTTAGCTGATAGTTCAGGGTTTTTTCAGTCTGGTGAATGTGGAGCTATGGTGGGATATGTTAAAAAAAAACAACCCAAGTCTCATAGGCTGCGCTGAATGAGATGTTTTCTCGTGGCTTTTTCAATTCTTATCAGTGAAAGTGCATGAGAGAATATGATGTGAAAGCAGAAAATTGAGGGGGATTAATGAAATTGGTAACAGACGAGCTCATCTCTCTGCGTGTTGTGTAACACACCAACGGTGGTTTGCACAGAGCTTTGGCAATATGAGAAAAGTGGATGTTTAATCCTTCATTTCCTTGGTTTTTCCCTGTCCTCTGCATGCACCTCCAGCCCCGGCAGCACTGCTAAGTTTGAATTTGTTTGTTAGAGTTCAGGGGAGGGGGAGGCGAGTTTGTGTTGCTGAAGATCAATGGCAGCACTTTCATTGACTTCCATGGGGTGAGAAAACAGCAGCCAGGAATCGGGGATGGGGGAAGGAGTGATGGGCCATTACTGTTTGGATCTGAGGGGAGGTGGGAGTTAAAAGGGTCATGAAGTTTATGCATTATTGACAGAATACCCATAATGACTCCTTAGGAGCTATTACACGGTGATATGTGAAGGCCTTAGTTGGGGATGGTTTAATTTATGAATCATTTCTGTGATGGATTGCCTGCTCTGTCAGCCTGGCTGCTGCACTAACTCGGGGTTCTTAATTCATTATGGAAGATTTCATGCAAAGTAATTGCTGTACAACACCACTCCTCAGAACGAAATAACGTGGCTGCTTTTGCCCCCCTTCCTGCTGGCGAAAGCTTTAGTTCACATTCTGAGCCGTGCCCCGTTTGTGGAGTGTCATCTGGAAAAGCTTTGCAAGGGAGCAGCTCTGCTGAAGAAAGGAGTTCCTGAAATGCCCAGTGGTTTTGCACTTACAGGTCTAATCTTTCAGGTTTCAGCTCCACATCTGTCTAAGGAAGTCTCATGTTCTCATGTTAATTCCGGCAGAGGGAACATATTGAAATTTTTCCTTCACAAATCCTCCAGAGGAATTCAGGACTTGGTTCTGAAATACCAGGGGTGAAATTTAAAAAGGTCTTTTTATTATTTTGGTGGTTCTCCTGTACAGACTTGAACGAAGCTCATAATCTTCCTCTGCCTTTCTCTTCTTACTGCAAAGCAAAATTGCCCATGTCTCCTTTTTTTAGAGAAAGTGAAAAATTACTTTTTCAAGCAACGCGATCTGAGGAAACTCAGTTCTATTGTATGCGGAGCCCCCAAAAATTACAAATGAGTTTTGAATAATTAGATAAATTCTATTACCTCCTGCAACACTTGGATTCTTTGGCCCAGAAGCAAGTTTTATCTTGGGAAATCTCAAAAGAATACCAACAGAGTTTAGGAGGATGGAGCACCTCTCCTACAAGGAAAGGCTGGGAGAATTGGGGTGTCTGGAAAAGAAAAGCTTTGGAGTGACCCAATTGTGGCCTTCCAGTCCCTGAAGGGAGTAGAGGAAAGATGGAGAGAGACTATTTACACAGGCCTGGAGTGACAGGACAAGGGGGAATGGCTTCAAAATGAAAGAGGGCAGGATTAGATGGGATATTGGGAAGAAATTTTTGCCTGTGAGGGGAGTAAAGCCCTGGCCCAGGTTGCCCAGAGGAGCTGTGGCTGCCCTTGGAAGTGTCCAAGGCCAGGTTGGACAGGGCTTGCAGCAACCTGGGATAATGGAAAGTGTCCCTGCCCATTTCAGGGGTGGAACTGGATGGGCTTTAAGCCCCCTTCCAACTCAGGCTATTTTATGATTTTGTAATTCTTCCTTTCCCTCCTGATGTGCTGATTTCCCAGTCCTGAGGCAGGCAGGATGCTGACCCAGGTCAGGCTGTGATAACGAAGGGCACTTGACTCCCCTGGTTCCTCCATGAACCCTTCCCAGCAGGGACTGCCCTTCCTGGAGGTTAAAGTCCCGTTCTCCAAGGCCTGGAGGAGATCATCTCCTACACACAATGCGGGGCCATGCAGGGATGTTGGAGTCAGCCCCAGAATAAGGAGCTTGTTAATATGGAACACGCTTAATTTATTCTGCTCCTCAGGGGGTGAGTGGCGAGTCATTACTGAGCAAGAGCACAAACACAGAAATCCAAGGCATGGTTTTGATAGTTATTTTAAAAATCTTAATTCCTTCATTCTGCTTTCCTAATTCAAAGCAGGGATGGAATTGTACTATATTCTTCAGGGAAACACAAAAACAGATTCCTCTGGGGGAAAAAAATTCAAATTTGAATATAAAAATAACTCGAGTGATCCTTTTTCTTTCCATTAGTATGTCCTATTTTTGAAGTCTAGAGATGAAATCTTGTAAGATTTTTTTTTTTTTTTGTCTTTTCCTTTCAAATAAATGGATGAATAACTTAAAAGTGCAGTCCCAGAAATCTTGTAAGAGGGTACAAATTCTTCTGCCTTGGACAAGATTGATGAGGTTAGCCTGACTGGCAAGTGTGCAGTTTACATGCTAATAGCGAGGAGGTTGTCTTGCAGGGAGAAAATACATTGCAAAGTAAGTGTGGAATGTTTATTAGTCCCAGCAAAGTGCGACGGAGACAGTACAGACGGTGCAAGAGGAATGTTGTGCAGGAAATATCAGGCACGTGTGTTTCTTGGCCAAAACCTCTTTGTTTTATCACGAGTCTGTGAGGCCTCGGTGCAGACAGACGTGGCCCTCATCATCCTCACCCCATCCTGGGGCTGCAGACACTGCCCAAACAGCCCCATGGCTCCAGAAATCAAGGGTGGGTAAGACCTCGTAAGCGAACTCTAAGGCGACCCATACTTGGTTTCAGGGGCTGTGGGCGCTCGTCTCCGCCGGGCTCCGACGCTCACACAAAATCCAGGAGAGAAATTCTGCCCCTCCCCTGCTCCCAGCAAAGCCTGGGATGAGGAAAAGTTGGATGGAGAGTGGTAAAGAGCCTTCGGCATTGGGAGATACCAAGCTTTCCTTTTGCTGGGGGAGAGGGAAAGCAGGGAGGGTTTGAAATCTCGCCGTCCTTTTTATCGCGACTTGTAAATTTGAGGGAGATTTTAAGGCACAGTGACTGGAAACCAAATGAAATTTATCCTATCCTGATGTTTCATAGATGCTACTTTTTTTTGTGGAAAGCACCTTGGTGTCATTGGCTGCAGCTGGTTTGTTTCCTTCTCCATTTTACATAACCTACTACTTACTGAAATCAAAATGTGATGAATTTATATAATTGTAATTTTAGGATGTGGAAAGGCATCACTTTCTTTTTAATGCTGTACCTACTTCTCTCTAAATTTTCCTCTTGCAGAAGAGAAAATTAAATGAGTATTCCTTTTGAGAATGTTGGGTTTATACAAGAAACTCATCAAAAATATCCTGTGGTAATGACTGGTTGTCTTAAACTTCCAGTACCCAAACTTCATTATTCAAGTTTGTTGGACAAACCATTTGAGTTTTCATTCAGCACAGCTAAAAGATTTACTCACATTCCTGTCTGCCGAATTAGAATGGAAATTTCCAGCAAACTATCGTGGTGTTACCAACTGCAAATAAACCAAAGGAAAAGCTGGCAGCACGCAGGAGAAATCTGTGATTCCTGGTATTTAGAAGTGTTATTTTTCCCAGTGAATGTGGTTCTTATCCTTGTTAATATTTCTCCTGGTCGTGGATCTGATCATATTTGCCTGTGCAGGTGTAGCTCTCTGCATTAATTATCCCAATATATCTTGGATTTTGAGTCCCTTGAAACAGGCGACAAACGTGGTGGACCAAGGAATCAGCACTTGCTAAAGAAAATCCACCCCATGTCTTTGGGTTTTGGTTTTGCTTCCAGGTACAGACCGAAAAATATAAATCAAGGAAAGCTGGACAAATAAAAGCATCTCTTATATGATCAGTTGTTGACAATAATCTCAAACAAAACAAACCACCTGCTCTAAATATGCTCCAGAACTCATTATCAGTGGCTTTGCAAGCTCAAACGCTTAGAAAATAAAGAAATAAGGAAAGCCTTAAATTGATACTTCACTATAGAAACAGAAAGCTCAAAAATTGGAAGACTCTAGCAAGAGTTTTAAAAAATAAGGAAATAAAATCACATCCCTGCATGCCATTTATCCACATCCTTCCTCATTTGCATACTGGCAATCAAAATATCCTGCTCCCCAATCCTCTGAATAGGCTTTTCCAGACTCTTTCCTTTTTTTTTTTTCCTTTAATTGCCCTATTTCCTTCTGGCATGTAACGCAGGGTATTGACTTTTTTCTTACCTCATACTTGAGGTGTAATAGTTTTCAGAGACATGCTTTTCTAGAAATATAAAATTTTGGGTAGTATATTTTTAAAGCTGATTTACTATTTTTCTTTTATTAGCTTAAGGGTTAGAAGCTTTGGACAGATTTTAAAGTGTTTGATCTTTTTTTTTTTTTTTTTTTTCCTGTGAAGATGACAGTTCATGGCAATTAGTGAGCTTTATCTTTCTGGGTTTTCTGCAAAATAAGTATCTCTTTATGTAAAAATATAGTTTCACGTTTTAAACAGGAGCCATTTCAGAAAAGGCCATACCTAAAAAAAAATTGAAACAATGGTGATGGTGAAAGATAATCCTTAAAAAAATAATCTAAACTTGATTCTCTCCTTTTTCGCAGTGCAGATTTTACAATTTGTAAGGGGAGAGCCAGTGTAATGTCTGGGGTTTGTAAATGAAAACAGGGGGTCAGGCGTGCTCAGAAGTGTGAATGGATGTTGGTCATGGAGAGGGCTCATAAGAAGGGAAAATGTTCTTATTTACAGTGGTCTCAGTCTTCTTTTGTCTGTTGACATCCCTCTGTTTCCTATCCCGAACACACGTGCTTTATAGTTTACAGAGGTCTCACTCTGGGTTGCAGCAGGGTCCTGCTCTGGGTGCAGCTTCAGGGGCTCCAGAGCTGCTCCCAAACCTGGCACTGCCCCAGAACAGCCACAGGAGCTGCAGGGAGAGGCCTGGACAGTCCCCAGTGAACACCCGTGTTGTTTGGGCTGCTGTTCTCACACATTTGGGGTCACCAGATGTCGCGGGGCGAAGCTGGGCGTGTCCCAATTTCAGGAACCCTGGAATGAAGCTCAGGACATGGCTGTTGCAAAAAACCTCTCTATTGAATTCTATTTGACTCCAGTATTTATAGATATGTACAGAGGTCCAGGGATTGGCTACACAGGTCGCCACCCCTTCAACCTGGATGGTGGACATCACCATCAATCATTTCTCCTCTCACAGGAGAAGTATGTAAACATTCTAAGAATCGACATTATTTACATGAAAGCTGCTTGAGAAAGTTCTACAGAAAGACAAAAGACAGAAAACTCAGGGAAACACACCTGGAAGTTCACTGCTTCAAATTCAGCAAGGGAAAACTACTCTTTTTCTACTTAAAAATCAAATTTCTTCCAATACATTGCTTTGCTTTGTCCCCCGACTGTTTTGGGCTCTCCTGTTGTATTGTTGTAACTGGAACATTTCTTCACTAATCTATTGAGCCCCTTTCCCCTCTCTTTTGCACTTCTCCTGTTTTGTTTTCTGTGTGCTCAGCCCTCCCTGAATGCTGTTCCTGCCATCCTTCACCCAGAATGGAAGGACCAGGGTAGTTGTTCATGGTAACAAGGCAACCCCTCACATCTTTTGGGTGTGGATAAATGACATTACATCAACAGCTGTTGGAATCTACGGAATCTAAGGAACATGGTTAATCTGGGACACATCTCAAAGTGGCAGAGGTATTACTCTCTCTCAAAAAAATTTGACTGTGCTGGAGAATTATTTGTAAGAATTAATCCCGTTGCCTTTTCCCAATGAAAAGAGGGGAGAGTCTCTGTCTGGCCTCTTTGGAAAGCATTTAACTATCCAATTAGCAAGTTCATCTGGAAGCATGTGAAGAAAGACACAAGAATCCTCCTGGGCACGCTGTATGAATACCAATGTATTAATTAAAATCTACCTAAATATGTCAGTATTGTGCAGTTAGAGCCATATCACGGGGCCATCTTTTATCATAAAGTTCCACTGTACACAGGCAGCATTGGGTGTTTATCTTTTAAAAAGCTTTTCAGAAGCACTTTATTTCTGGGATGTGTGTGTGTGAAATTCTGGAAGGCTCCTGGGTTTATAAAAACGTCTCACTGCTGCAAAGATCCATATTGTCCTTCCAGCAGGGAGATCTGCTGGGATGCCCCAGGCTGGGCCCTGCAAAGGGAAGGTCTGTTTGGGTTTGTCCCTCTGGTCTCCCTTCTTTGTTTAAACTATAAAACAACACAATGTAAACACAGGGCTGAAATAGCCAAACCCAAATGTAATCTGTTAATTTTGTTGCTTTGGGTTTAGGGTTTTTTTAAAGTGCTCTGGAGTGCATGTTCCCAGGCTCCTCGGACTTTGTTCTGAATCAGCAAGTCTGCCCCTTTCTCCTCCCTCACTGCAATGCTCTGCTCCACCAGGCTCAGGTCTTGTTGTCACCTTATCTGCTCCCACTCCACTTTCTCTTACTTTCTCCTGTTCTTTTTAATTATCCTCCCTTTTTCTCTAGAGAACTTCCTACTCAGCTTCTAAAAAATTGCTATTTTGGGACCCCAAATCCACGTGAACTTACAGCTAGAATAGATGCTCGTGCTTTGGAGTCCATATTTCCCCTGACCACTATTATGAAAAGGACTAAAAAAGACTAAAAGCCAGGATTTCCCTGCTGGCTAGTCCCAGGAATCCAGGAGAAGGATTTTTTGGGGGGGAAATTAGCAGCTACTGCAAGGGTCATGCTAAATTCCAAGGGTGGGAGACTTCACGTAATACTCTCAGTTGTGGGGTGAAATTGGGTGCTGTGCTGGAAATTATTTAAAACATGCTGGATTTTATATTAATTTAATATGTGCTGAAGGTGTTTAAAAGATGTATGGACGTGGCACGTAGGGACATGGTTTAGCGGTGGGCTTGGCAGTGCAGGGTTAAAGGTTGGACTTGATGAGCTGAGAGGTCTTTCCCAACCCAAAAAGTGACGATCCTGTGGAAATCCACTGAATCCCATGGGCAGGAGCATCAGTGCACCAGGACACACATTCAGCCACCAGTGCCTGTACCCAGTGCCACATCCCTTTGCTCCTTTGTCCCTTTGGTGCAGGGGACAGGGAGCAGGGCACAGGTACAGGTGTTTCACCTGTCAAGGCTGCTGCTGCCTTGCCACTCTCCCTTTAAGCCCTTTGTGCCTTCTGTGTTGCTTTATAAAGTTCATAAAGTTTTCCCATTCCATTTGCTGTTGCTAGGTGCTGGATTTTTTTTTTTTTTTCCCATTGTGCTTGTTATGAAGAAGCCTTCAGCGGGCTAAGAATATTTTATAAGGTTAGAAAATGGTGTTAAATGTTAATTAGCAGTTGCATAATCCCAGGTGGCATCCTTTCACATGCACTCGTCAATTTTTAATGAGTGTCACTCGTGCACATCAAACTAAAAATTAGCTTTCTTTCCCAAGTACTCTGTTTGATTTTCACACTCACTTCCCCTCCCCTTCTCCTTTGATGTTACTGACACAATATATCATGCTGGCATTTGCTTTGGTTTCATCTCCAATGCATATTGTCATGTAGCTAGTTAGTTATCTGCAACATAGACACACACTCCTACCCGCAGGAGCGCTGTTCAGAGAGGCACAGGATGGAGCTCGACTTTTATTTTTTCCCTTCTTAGGCGTAGCCTCTTGTGACTGCAGTAAGGGAAACCTGATGCAAAGGCATTTTAGGTTTTGATCTGAGAATTCCGAGTGCTGGAGCTGCTCTCTGAGCTTAGCTGGAGGTGCCCCTCGCTGATCCGCGTTGCATCTGGGGCGAGTTCATCCAAATTAAAAATTGGAACAAAAAAAATCTCTGCATATTCTGGAAATTTATCACCAGCTAAACCCTAAAAAGTGTTGTACTTCCATATATCTGCTAAGTGGTGGGATGATTCCCCACTTTATCAGTGCGTTGTGCTGCTACAAAAGCATGACTGCTCAGAGGTGGAAAGGAGATTTTTATCCCAAAAACACCACCAGCCCAGTGCAGGAATGCCCTCAGTGGGGTGGTTGGGTTTCTCAAAGGGGTCAGGAATGGCAGTGCCCGAGCCCAGTGCTGGTTTGCAGCAGGTGGAATAGTGTAGGTGAAATAATCTGGTTATTGCTGCTCTCAGGGGGAGCTGAGCAAGCTGGGGGAGAGATGCCCCAAGAGCTGGGGTGGGAGGAGGTGCACGCCTGGTCGTGGGTGCAGACCAAGGGGCAGCCAGGCTGAGATGATCCCAGCTCCTCTGGGGTCCATCTCTGGGCTGTCTCGGTGTAGCAGAGCTGGAAACTCAAATTTATTTGGTGGCTTCACAGTAAATAATGTGCTAGCAGAACAGGAGCCCAGATAACTGAATTTTCACTGCTGATCATTTTCATTAGTCTTCTTGCTTGTTAAAAGCAAAACTCCATCCCCTTCCCCCAACAGCACAGCTTGGCCCTTAGCTTCTGATTTGATCATGGAAGTAATTTTGCTTTGGTCTGCATTTTGCTTTGATTTTTATTTGTTAAGGAAAGAGTTCTTCTAAGCGTCGGGATGATTTTGTTTTGTTAAATGGAGTTGTTAGCTCACTTGGCAGGAGGCTCTGTACAGACTTTGCTTTGATTTCCCCTAAGAATACCATGTGTTTGTAAAATATTGGCTTCTTGACACCGTAGTGCCAATGACCTCTCTTTCCAATGAACAAACTCAGCTTTAAATTATTTTTATTAATCAAGATTTTATCTCTTAGCAGAGATTGACAGTTTTCCAAAATCTTTTTGACAGCTACTGTTACATGCAAGAGGTGAACCAGAATTAATGATCAAGGGTTAGGGGGGCCTGATTCCTGCTGTTACTTCCCAAAATGAAAATGGGGGGGAAGCTTGCTGATCCTCCCGTGCTTACACCAGCACAAATGAGATTAGAACCCAGACATGTATCCAGGAAAATGAAAATGTCACGGCAGTGACTTGTGTCCAACTTGTGGAATAAACAGATCAAGCAGGAGTAATTGCGTTTTCTCTTCCCCCTCTCTGCACACAGATACTTTTCACTGTCCTTTGATGATCTCTGCAGAAAATATAGATGATAATAAATATTTCCACACCCTTTGCTAGTTTGCAAGATAATGTAGCCACTTAGAGAGAAGAAAGTGGCAAGATAATACACAAGATGTTGAAGTGCCAGAATATCAGTGTCTTTTCTGAAAGCTTGAAACTTAAAACGTGGGGTTCGTTGTTGCAAAAAAATCCCTTTTTTTAACTTACAGTAGCAAAGAGGGGGAAAAAAATGCTGCTTGTTTTTTCTGGTTTGGGTTTTTGGTGTGGTTTTTTTTGTTTATCCCAGCAGTACAGAGAAGCTCCAGTCCTGGACAGACCCCAGTGCTGGCACTGTCCAAAGAGGCAGCAGGGATAAATCAAATGGTGCCACTCTGCCAAGTCCCTCAACACTGTCCTCCAGTGCAAGCAAAGATACAAAACACTCCTGTGTGCCTGCTGAAACATATTGTGCTTTCATCTTAGAGCTCTTACTGCACACGAGTCTTATAAGAGACCTCTAATATCAATTAACCTGCTTTTGATCCTTTGTGACAAAAGGCAAGCTGTTGTGATGGGAACCCAGCCTGCAACTTACATCTGCTCTAGACCCGTCTGGAAACTCAAAAATGCAATGGATGACTCGAGGAGAGAAATGATCACTGAGTTTTTTTCCCAGGCTGGATCAGAAGTTGAATGTTGGAAATGTAACGAGGTGGTTTGCTGTGGTGGGATTTGGAACCCCGGTGGAGTTTCCTAAAAGCTCTGACCAGGGTGCAGCATTTTTTAGGAATGATTTTGGGTTTGTTTTGACTCTCCCTGTCACCCTTTAGGTTTTCATCCTTTCTTTTCAAGAGCTTTGGGCTGTCCATTGAAGCTTTGAACAGCTAGGTACCATTAAAGAGGATGTGGTTTTCAGGCTATTTTTGTTGGCACACTATCAGACAAATTATCAGCTGCTTCTGGAAGATCTCCAGTCATTTCGTGTGCATTTGTGACCAAGCATGCACTGCCAGGCATTTGCCTCCTGAAAGCAGCTTATCCTTCTGTGTCTGCTAAACCTTGTGCATCAGCCTTAAAATGCTGCCTGAAGAGCCTGGGGAAAGCAGCAGAAAGGTGCTCTCAGTGCATTACTTCACGTCCTGTTTCCTGACTCATAATTAGGTATTTTTCAACACACAGATAATAAGTGAAACCTATTCATTTGGAGGGCAGGGGTTTTTTCTTTTCTCTCCCTCCTTGCTTTTGAATTATGGTTTACTTAATGTAAGATACCCTGCTTTCCAAGAGACAGAAAATTGGTTGCTTCTGCCAATATTTGGAGTTATAAACCATTGCTTAAACTTTATGATGGCATTAATCCCAGTGTATAGATTGTTACTGTGGTTAAGGACTGTCTTATCAGCTTTAACAGCCCTTGGAGTTGCTTCAGGCCATTAAGCAACAAATTGTCTGTAAGAAATAATTTGTTGCATTTCTCCTACCTTGTTTTATAAGGAAAGGTGTTGTATTTAATGTTATGCTTGCCTGGGTTCAGTTGTCACCCCCAGACAATGGCACCAGCTCTTCAGTCTGTGTAACGGGCCAGTTATTCCCTCTCTTGGGAATATACCTTGGAGGAGGTGACGTGGGTTTTAAAGTATTTTGGAATGATGGCAGAGCTTGCTTGTTGAAATTCTGAGTCCAGCAGTCTCGTGAAATCTCTCTTCTTGTGGTTGGGTTTGGTTTTCAGCCCAGACAGACTTTTGATCATCCATTGGCATGTCAGCATTGAGTTTTACGAATGTGCATGTTGGCTTACAGAAAGTTGTGACAGGAGAGGGATGTTAAAACACTGGAGATGTCAGGATTACTGTAGAAATTTAATTACGGAATAGAATTATTAAATAAAATTAGAGATGTGATAAAACTAGAGTATGGCCCTGTTTTGAATGAAGACTACGGAGATGTTTCATGTCATCTTCTCACTTCATTGTGTTCCATCCTGTGAAATCAAACTCTTAATTTACTCTAAGCTTGTTCTTGGTGGGGTTTGTTCTCCGTGTTTACAGAGTGTTTTGCCAAAGAGAGGAATAAAGGCTTTTTCAGCCTTCATAAGTTTCATTGTAGTTTAAAGGAGGAAAAAGCAAAGGCACAAATTCTGTTCCTTTGGAAGGAATGAACAATTACACTGCACTGCATCAAGGATCCACCTGGAACTGGAGATCACAGGGGTGGAAAATGCTGTGAGAAAAGGTAGGAAATGTGTTCGATCCTTTTTTCCTGGACCATCTCCTAGTCTGGCTCCCTTGGAAACAAATGCTGGATTCCATCCATGCCCGGTGCTCTGCTCCAGACAGGTGTTAGCATTTCACAGTTACTGATTTGGGCAGAGTGATTTAAAAACCTGTTAAAAGCCTTTTTTCCCTTCTGCCCTTAGACTGGAGGAGCCAGCAAACCCAAGGACAGTGCTGTAGGGAAAGCTTTGGGTGAGTGAACTCCATTGATTTGGATGGAGAGCTCCATCGATTGTGATGGAGCCTGGCTGACTGACACCACCCAAGGAATCTGCCTGAAGTGAGAGGTGGATTGGATTTATTTTTTTTTTCTCCTTATTACTTAGAGAATTGGGAGGGTTTTACATTCTAGTTAGCCCAGAAACGTGTAAATTTGTTGAAAGCTTTTGGTGATACGGGGAAGAACAAGGATGTAATTTCGCTCTGTGGAAGTTTCATGCAGGAAAGTGGGAAACTGAGAGGTTTTATTTTCCTTTTAGGGGAATGTAAATCAGAAATAAGCGCTGAAATCAGTGAGCTACACAAATGTAAAGAATGGACAAAGCAAAAAGCAAGTCTGTCCCATTAGCATTTTACTTGTAAACTCAATGCATCAGATAAAAAAATCATTTAGAAATAATAAACATGCCATTTTTGCAGTCACATTTCAGAGCAGAACCACACTTCGAGGGCTATAATTGTGACCTACATTCTGAATTATTTGATAAGGCTGACCCCCCATGATGATCTCAAATTAAAATCTTATAAATTACCACTTTCTGGCAAATAGGCTTGCTGTTATCATTTCACTCTGACATTTATTCTTTGCTATGGGTCACTGCTTTATTACTGTAAGAGCTTTTGGCCAAGTGCTGTTCCCAAAGCATAGAAAAGACGTTAAAGGTTAATTTCTTGCAAACTGTGAGAAAATGTTATGTCTCATTCATTTAGACTTGCCTTACTGAATTTGCATTCTTTTTATAGTATGTGTATTAGTATGTTGCTAAAATCCCTCACAGCAAATCAACCAATAAATTGCCCTGAATTGCAGTGCAGTAATGAATTGCTTGTCATTTGCTTTCTAACAACAATAACAAGAAGGTTTTTTATGCTCTTGGCCAGACAATTGACATGTTCTCTGGTGGTGTAACTCTGGAGCCTTTGGAGCTCTGCCTGCAGAGATCTTGGCCCAAAAGCTGCAAGTGCCATAAAAGTCCATTGTCCTGTCTTCATCTGAGCGTGCCTGGGGCTGTAGCCTGGCTATAAAAAATTATGATGATGAGAGCTCGTGTTTGGTTCCACTCTTCACTGGATATTCAGATGGACAGGCAATTCCCCTGGAAATTAGCAGCTCTACCTCAAAGGTAAAACCATTCCTGGTTGGCCAACACAAGACCAGATGGGCTAATTCCCCCCAGGAAGAGCCTTATGAAGTGTTTGTTCTGCATGTAAACAAGATTCATTTGGGATTTGACACGGGGACTGTGTATGGAGGACTGGCTGGGATTTATCAGACCTGCCTTTCGGGTGGTGACAAGGCCAGAAGGCAGCAGGAGTGATCTGAATGTGCAATTCCCTTCTGAATGCAGCGTGTTCGTTCTCTTTAAGGTATTAATGTCGCCCTTCCCGGTGGGAAATGCTGTGCGGGGAGCTGTTAATTGTCTCCACACTCAGCTGGCACCAAGGAGGAGCTGAATGACTGCGATACCTTCGTGTTGCCTGTGCAAGAACTCCCCTGGGGGATTGAAGTTGTCCTTAGAAAACTCGGGGTACAGCACAGGGGTGATGACAGTGAGGACACCCACACACACCTGGATCCTTCATGTTCCTCAGAGGAGTTTGGCTGTGAGGAGGAGGAGGAGGGAGGGAAACACTGACACAGCTTTTTACCAGACAGAAATGATTAAAAAATGAGCCACAGTTCTACAGCGTGCGAGCCATCACTGGGAGCTCCCTGAAGAAGTAGGTTAATAAAGTTGTGGCCAATTAAGTCACAGATCTTGTTTGTCTCCTTTGCCTGTTGGAGACTGACACTTCCCAGACTTTGCCATGGCACCAGCCCTTGGTGCAGGAGAGTGCAGGCGGGTGAGGTGTTTTACACACTGAGCCACTGAATATTCCCCTTCTGCCTTAGTTGGTGACCTGTATTAGCCAGTTTATTGTTTACTGGTCGGGTTTGCACACAGTTTCTGCTCAGCATCAGGAAACATCTGTGGGATGTCTCCCAAGGCTTCTGTCATTACTGCACCGTCTAGCCCTCATTCTCCCCAATTATTTTGGCAATCGTGCGGTCTCCCTCTGCTGCCAAGTTTGGAGGCTTCAGTAAATAGCAAATTACATGTGTAACCTGTGTGTAAGGAAAGGCTATATATCATAAAGGCACTGCCTCCCTTTGCACTGCATGACTCACTGGTGCAGGCAGGGGAGGATGAGCTGTGTTAGGATCATGCAAGATTTGCTTCGTGCCAGCTTCGAGTTACTCACAATTGTGGGTTCTCAGGGAGGCTCTCCCTGTGCCTGATACCAGTGGGTTGTTGTTGCCCGCTCCAGGTTTGATCCTGGTGCTGGCTGGGGTCGATTCCCAGAGAGTTTTGTAGCAGTTCGGCACAAAAAAAAAAAAAAAATCGAATTAGTGCCTCATTCCTGGCACTGAATGAGGTTCTCCTGCAGGATAAAACCAGTGAAATGTTCTCTCTCAAGCTGCATTGTGCTGTGCTGATACACAACAGGGAGTACAGACACAATATGTGAGATTTACATCCTACTCTTCTATGGCTTCACCAGGGTTAAGATAGGAATGGGAGCTTTATGTGTGTCCCTATTTTAACCGTAAAATAAATCTGACCTTACGAGATTTTATTTTCCTCAGTGTGTAAGCATATTGTGTCTGTGCCTTCATTCTGACTTGGAGTTTTGAGTTAAGCTCTCTGATAGTTGTCAGTGAAGGATGTAGAACCATGGTTATGAAATTCAATAAGCCATTGATATGATTATAATAGCCTTAGCAAATAGCTGTGACACTCAGCCCTCACAGAGCTCATTTTTTCATTCTCTTTCTTACCTAAAGAAGTGCTAATGAGAACATTTTGGAGTGACTTCTATAACTTTTCTCTGCTTTCTTGTATGAGACTTGGAGGTTTAGTTTGGATTAAACTAAGACAGCTTATTTTATGAGTTGTTTTTTTTTTTTTAACGGGGGAACATCAGGGACTGCAAGGAAAAAAATGATAGAAACATGTTGGAGATGAAAATAGATCAGTATTTGGCACTTCTTGCTGCTTAATTAGGAAAACATTTAGTTCTTTTTAATTTAATTATTTGGCTGATGTAAAGAACGTTAAGGATTTTGCCATTAAAGATCTCATTGTGCATCAATATTCACATTGATTTTAGGCATAGTTTGAGATCGTGCATCTTTCTCCAATGCATTCCTGGTGCAGATCCACAAGATGCTGTACCTGTGCCAGTCTAATTGACAAAGGGGTCACCTGGTGGCACCTTTTGACTCGAGGAGATCCAGCCTCGTGTGGGTCAGGTATTTCCTTAAACTGTCTTCAGAGCTCAGCAGCTGAGAAAGGAAATATCCGTCCATTTGGTGATGGATCATCCAGTCCTAGTGCCATACTACAGACTGTGTTAAAGAATCATCAAGGAAAGTGCCTTGAGCTTAGAATTTTACCACTTTGATGACAAAATTATCAGTGCATGCTGAGTTGCCCGTGTCAGTTGTGTCAACTCTAAATTTGGAACTCGCTCTGTTTAAGTGGCAATAACAAATAATCCTTTTTTTTTAACCTTAGTGGTAATTAAATCTTTATCTGATTTAATTCTGATTGTTTTAAAGTTTTATCATCTAAGTATTAATGCAAATTAACCAATTCAATTTTTTCATTGCTGGGAGGATGCACAGTTGTCTTACATCTGGAAGGAGTTGGGTTTCCTTGTCTTCCTGGAGTTCTCAGCCCAAACTTGCCATTAGAGAAAAACTGTTTGGATTTAATTTTAAAAACAAATAATGACTTGAAACCCCCATTCAGCTCCTTTAATAAGAAAAAATAACTGATAAAGGCTACAGACTGAAAACTGGTTTGTCATTAAGTATATGTTGGGAAGAAATTAGGGGTTTTTTTAAGAAATGAAATATGATCCTTTCAAGACCTTAAGCCAGGAGAAAAGAGGGTTTTCTCTGTGCTGTAGAAGTCAGGCTGGTGACAATTGTCAGCTGAGTGAATTCAGGAGAATAATGAGAGTGTCCCCTCACTCTGTTCTGCTGCCTTGCTCTCCAGCTGCTCTCAGCCCCTGGCTGGGGATGGCTATTACCTGTTTCACTGATAGGAGGCTGGATGAATTTGTCCTCTAGGTAAACACATTTCTGTTTTAAAAGGGTGCAGAAATTGGGCCGAGTTACAACTAAATGATCCAAATGTGCTCCCAGCTCTTGGTGTACTTTTTGGCTCGTTGATTTGGTCTGTGGTTGGCTGCAGTAGATTTAAAACCAGACAAGTGAGGCAGTGGAAAATAAGGGAATATCCTACAGTGGCATGGCCTGGCCAGATGATGCAACAGGTTTTTCTTCTGTTGCAAAACAGAAAAAAAAATAAAATTATTTTTTGTAAATCCTGGCATTGTACAAGTTTAAATTAAAAGGGAGATTTCAATTTACATGTTAAGTAGTAAAGATATAATGTGCAACTTCAATATAAAAAGGCAGAAATACAGTGTTAAACGTAAGTATTCAGTGTTAAGGCTCCTGAGATGTTTGCCTAGGTTATTATTCTTCTAAGTTTAAACACACAGTAGTACTTTTGGAAAATCACTTGTACAGACATGCTATTTCTCTTTGGGTAATGATGATTTACCACCTTTTATTTTATCTTTTGGATGTCCGGGATAGTAGCATCGGCACGCTGAAATGAAATCACATTTCTTATAACCTCTTTCGTTCTCTTTAGCAGCATTTGACAAGACAAAGAACACTACTACAAAATACCCATATGTCCTTAGGAGAATATTATGAAACTAATGAGGCACATTTCAATAACTTCAGTCACGTACTCAGAGGAGGCAGAAGCAATATATTGACTGGTGAAGTACTTATATAAGGAAAGAATTGGCATTTACCGTGTTGCAAGGACTTTATGACCATTTTATGGAGATTTCTGGACCCTGAGATTTAATAATCTTTTCGATTTGTCACTCCAGCGGAATGACTGTGCTCATGAATTTACTCTAAATAAAATTTTCTAATCATCCTTGGGAAAATTAGAAATATATGGCAGATTAAGGAACCAGCCATTCGTCGGCTGGGTTAAACGTACTAACATGAACTTAACAAGCGATGTCGTCTTTTAACACATGCAAAGGACCAAATTATCTGCTGAAAGACTGACATTATGTAAATGTAACATTTGCTGGACCTCTAAACCCTGTGATTAAATTACTGTCTAAATTATTCTGCAATATGAATGTCGCCTACCAAAAGAAAAGCTGTAAAAGAAACGACTGTGACATCTTCTGGGTTTGCAGTATTTCCATAATGAGTGTTTGAGATGAAGGGCTGGTACGTATAGCTCAACATCTTAATGAAAGAAGGAGAAAGAAAGGGGAGGATGTGATGTGAGGAAAAGATACTCTGCAAAAGAGGTGAATTTATCCTGGGGTTTCCACAAGAATTTGTTAGCAGAAGAAGCATGGCTCAATTAAGAGGGGAATTTAATCCACAAATCAAAACTTGTCACTGGAGAGACGCTTCCCCCACCTTCCTCTGTGGATGTGTTGGGTGATCAGTGGCAGGTAATCTGTTTTCGCTTAGTACTCTGAGAGTGACACATCTGTAAAACAGCAAAAAAAGAAAAAAAGGGAAGAGTGTGCTGAGACTCTGGTATTGCAGGTAATTATGGCCCTGAAAGGCTGCGTGCAAATTGTTCCCTGCAAAAAGCCAGAACAACCCATCAGTTAACTTGCCCTGTATCATTAACTCATGTAAATTGTCTTAACTCATATTTCACTCATTCAAAAAATTAAGATCTAGCAGAACAAATGTCGTTCAGCAAATGGAGGAATTGAATGTTCTGTTAATTGGCTGTTTAGGAAGCTGTGACAGCAACGGAGAGGGGCTGCACTTCACCCCCTGGCACAGCTGGGAGGTGAAATTACTGACAGCCCTTTTTGGGTTACCTGGCACCAGAGCACAAAGTGATGAGAGCCAACACTCGCCTGGAAACCCATAAAGGCCAGGGGTTTGCTCCTTCAGCATCTCCACAAAACCCCAGGTGGGAGTCCAACACAGATGGAAAGCTGCAAAACTGAGATGCTCAGAGAAAGCCCTTGATATCCACCTTCACTGACTGGCAGTTCAGGATTGCTGTAAAGCTCAGATTTATTTCTTTGATGTAGCTTTTGCTCTTTGGTGGGGACCTTTTTCTTTCTCCTCTCTGTGTCTCTTTCTCAGGGAAAGGATTTGGGGAGGCTGTGGGAGGGAAGGGAAGCTCTGAGACCTTGGAGAGGGAACACTCCTGCTCCCCTCTAACTGGTAAATATCTAACAATAGATAAAAGGAGACAAATTCATGTTCATTTAGCTAAGGTGGGCTGTAACATTGCTGGGTTTAGAATGGCTGGTTTGAGCTTGCACTAGGGAAGACTAGTGGGGAAGAAAAGACAGAATATTAACATACCAGCATCAAGCTGATTTTGTGTTTTCGGGTTTTGCCAACCAACTGAAACATCCAAAACAGACTATCTCCACAAAAGTGTCCTGTAGTTTGCAAGACACCTTTTTTAATTTGTGCTGCTAGCTTTCCTTCCCTCCCTCTCTTCCTTAAAGTAGGCACTGCAAATTTTGTTTTACCCTGTAACACTATCCCCTTCCTCTGGAGATTTTTTTGAGTATTTATTCACAGGTCTTTATTAGAAAAGACTGATTAATGTCTGACAGTGCTGATTAATGTCAGTGACTCAGCAGATTGGTCTTGGGGGTTCCTTTTTCAGATGGACTTATATTTCTGATCACTTTTGCCTCAAGGTTTGTTGTTATCCTAAGGGAAGCTGCTCCAGATCTCCATGATCCTTAGTGATATTTTATAATGGAGAAGGCAGGTTCCAACACATGAATCTCTCTCCTTGTTTTCTCAGCAGCCTGATGGGACTTCTTGATTCCTTTCCTGGATACTTGTGGTTGTTATGATCAGAAAATGCAGAGTGATCATTTTGCCTGCAATGTGTACATGTTGCCTTTTCTCAGACAGCAGCAGTTTCCTCTCAGGGCTGTTTTCCTGAGAGCCTTGTCCACTTCTTGCTCCATGTGCCAAAATCCTGTAACAGGAGGAGCAGTTCTGTGTTCCAGACAGGACCATTTCATTCAGATTCTGGGGAAATCAGATGTCCTTCTGGATTAGGTCGTGTTTGCATGAGCCAGACAATCGTGGTGCTGTTTCCAGATGGAACACATCTCTCTCATTCCCGCAGACAAGAAAACTCACCTCTTCTCCCCATCCCCTTTCTGTGACTTTGTACAGTGAAATCAAGGTGAAAAAGGGATTAATTCATGTGGTTTTCTAGTGATGGTACCTGTTGCAGTGTAATCTGCCCCTCAAAGGGGTGTGATGGTTTATTTCTTTTTGCTAGGCAAAGATTTTTTTCACAAAAGGAGCCTGCAGTTGTCCTTCTGGTTTCTCTTCATCCAAACCTTCCTGGCAAGGAAGGCAAACCTTCTGGGAAGCAGAAAAAAAGAATAATAAATGTAATAACAATTATAATTATACAAGAAGCCTTCTAAACTGACCCACCTCCCCAAACCATTTACAGATTCACCCAAAATGACATCTTAATGTTGAAATTTTCTTTTTATTTATGTCCCTTCCTCAATGGACCCTACTCAGCTGGGAGAGGGCTCTGCAGAGGGACTTACTGCTTTGTAGCTTTTCCTCTTTTGAAGTGAGAATATTATTTTCCTTGCAACTGTACCAAAGTTACCTGCAGGATTTTCTTCACCTTTTGTTTGAAAAGGAAATATCTTGGGTTTTCCTCTCTCCATTCCCTGTTCCTGTTTGGTCAGTGCCCCATAAATACATCTGAAAACAGCCCCTGATCTGAGCAGTTCAGTTTGTAATTGAAAATATGAGGAAGACAGGAAAGCACAGAAATCAGTGGTTTGTGTGTTCCATGATTTTTTAGTTTATTTACATTCTGGAGAAAATGAGCTGCAAAGATAAATAGCTGAGTTTAAATGCTTTGAGGGTGAGGGCTGGTCTATATTTGATTATCTCTGAAATATATATTGCTTTTATTTATCCCACAATCCCTGATACCTGAGAATTTTGGTCACATCTGGCACAAACATAAGTAGCACTTCAATTTCTTGCCATCCACCTTAAATTACCCCAGGTTTACACTTGTGTAACTACAAACTGAACTTTTTCATTAATTTTTCAGCATTAAAAAGAAAAAGTAGGCTAAACTTCAGCTGTTGTAGATGAAGTATTTAGAATAATTTCCCAAAGCCCTTCATAAATGTGACATTGATTCATTGATATACAGACCATTAGCAGTTAGTCTCCTCTGTTCATCTATCATTTCAATTATCTCTAGACTTCCCCAGGGTCTTTGACAAATGGGAGACAATTTGCATTTTGTACATTAATGACCTTGGTGGAATTTGTAATTTTATTCCCCCCATCTTATAATTATACTTTAGCATTGGAGGGGAAAGCCCCACAAAACAACGCTGGTCCAGTTTTTCATTTAATTGGAAGCCTGGGACTGTCGAGGTGAGGGGAAAGGAAGAAATAAGGGAAGAAAACAGGTTTAAAAGTATTTTGCACCTTGTGAAAAACTTTCACCTGAAGATGAAGCAGATTGTTGGAAGTTAAGCTTGAGATCTATTTTACAGGGGATTGTTGCCTCTCTGGGTCACAGGCTTAGGGGAGCAGTTAAGAACACAGCCTAAATCTTGGCCTAAGGAGATTTATTGGTCTTCTCCCAAACCAACTCATTTCTTCCTGGAAAAGCTGTCTCTTGGTTCCTTTGATAATAGAAGGGATTTCATAAAGTGATCCCTAAAAAGAGAAAGAAGAAAAAGGAGCTGTGTTTTAAGATGTGCATTTCAGATATGGCATGGCTGGATGCTCAAGAATCTTAACAATTTCCATTCATAATTTTGGGTTGTCTACTACTAACAAATTATCCTTCTTAGCTTTATGCTCTGTAACAGTTTTCCTGTTAAGTTAAAGTATTAATTTCCTCCTCTTCCATCTTTGAGCCGCTGGTCTTTTGCCCTAGTGGTGAAATAACCAGGTTTTAGCATTACCTGTGTTGACCATTTACACCTTCCCTGTGTTTAAAAAATAAATATGGAGAAATACTCACACATTATCTGCACTTTTCACTGTTTGTTAAAGGCCATAATCTTGGAGAGGAGATACAAGTATCTAGCAAAATTAGGAGGTATAAGTACCTATTAAAATGCATCATTTTACACTCCTGGGTGGGCCAAAGAGGCGATGCAGTGTGGGCAGAAAAAGTGAAATTAATAACTAAAGTATCCTGTAATTGAGGAATAGTTTATGGTCTTGCTGCATTCATTCCTTCAGGCCAGCTCTCAGGGTTTTGGGGTGGTTTGTTGTTTTTTGAGTAACACACGGCAGCTGCATCCCACGTGGGGACAGCGAGCGCTGACTTCTCCAGGAATATCCTCCAGGTGTTAAAACTCCCCGTTGCCAGCAGTAACAGCAGCGTGGGATCTGAGATACCAGAGGCTTTGCCATTCCCTTTGAACACGAAATCACTGCAGTCTCTCAGACAACATTAGGTGGTAACTGTTGGCAACAGCAGCGATGTTGGGAGCGACGTCTGTTTCTGGCTGCATTTCCAGAACCATCCGTAACGTTGTGGTGGATGTACTTTGCTCGTAGATCACACTTCCCTTTTGTGCGTCACAGTGGATTTGGCTGCCTCTTCCATGCAAAAAAAAAAAAGTAATTAGCCTGGGTTGAATGTGAGGAATTTATTTTTTGATTGGAGCTGAAGGGTGAAATTCCGAGCGTGGAAACCTGAGCTGCGAACTGGCATCGACCCGCGGCCGCAGCGCTGCCGCAGTCCTGCCTTGTTGCTCAGGCTTGGGGGTGTTTTATTCACACAGCTGGAAGGATCTTGGTTTTAATCAGTGCTCAGGCCAGGCTGGGATGTGCTCAGGCCAGGCTGTTCAGCCTTGGATTCCTCTGACGTGTGTTGTACAACTGTTTTTCCGCCAGCTGAAGAGGCGGCAGCGCGGGGCTTGAAGGGCTTTGGTTAAATGAGATGCTCTGAGTGGTGTGTAAGAGTGAGCTAAAGATCAAGGTAAACATATTTATTGATCTACTTCCTCACTCTCCTGAAAACAGGACTCAGGCTCCAAACAATACACGTGTCTGTGGAATATACTTGGCTTTGCCTCCGTTACGTGTGCTGCACACAAGTGTGTGCTGGTTATGTATTTATTTTTGCACAGCCTTCTGGCCCCGTTTGAAGTTTTTCTCTCCCTGGTAGTGTTTGCCCTTCGCTGTCTGTTTTTAATTCTTTTGAACATTTTCAATAGATCTTTAAAACTTCGAGTTTATTTCTAATGCATGCTCTGTTTAAGAGATTTAAATTTAAGACCTTACTGTTGTTCAAAAAAACCAGTTTGTTACCCTAAATCAAACAATCTTATAGGATTGTGGTGTGACTTAATATTTCACTATGGTACACACTTTGTTAATAGTGAGGAACACGAAAATATATGTCAGCTGTTTACAGGGAGAGAGAAGGAGGAACGCATGCTTTAAGGTGTAAAATGATCATATATAAAAAGACCAAATCATGTCGTAACTTTGAAGTTTTAAATTATTTAAGCTGACAAGACACCGATGTCTCACTGAAAACATAAATACAGATCTCTCTTTGGTTATACCCCCTGAAAAAATAGGGTATGGCTCTCCATCAAGACCAGATGCCTGACATCCAGAGAGATTTAAAAGGCAAATCTAGTTTATGTTGGGAACCAGAACGTGAAGTTTGGCTTACACAAAACTGACTCTTCCTGCTCTGGTACGAATTAATTTCATCCATGCAGGATTAACAATTTCAGCCCTCTTATTTCTGCCTGGGATCACCTTTGACACTGGTCCTTTGGAAAAACCTTGGGATCCCATATTTTTTACAATTTTTCATGATGTGATGCTGAGCCTGCTCCCCGTGCTCCGGCAGCAGCTGCACGTGGTGAGCACATGTGTGAGTCGGAGCAGGGAAGGTCCCGGGTTCAAATGCTGGTGTCAGGCTGAGGGAACCGGCTGCCAAATTGTTCCTGCTGCAGAGTGTCTGCCTTACCCCACCAGGCTGGGCCTGATTTATTTGTTTGAGAGGAGGGCTCTGTGCTGTTCTGTTCTGCTGGGAAAGGCCCGGAGAAATCACAGCTGCTCTCTGCTCCTCGTTGTTAATTTAACTGGAAAGGGAAAATCCTGTCTCTCCAGTTCTGTGCTTCGAGCTTGTCACTGGTGAAATCTGCACGAAAGTTAATGGTTTGTACATCCCTCTTTTTTCAAGCTTGATGTAACTCCATATTCAAGTTCCTTGGTTGAATTCCTTGGTGGGAATTCCCTTTCAGCTAAAGAATGCCCACCTGGGTGCTGTTTCTGATGAGCAGGATTCAGACCTCTCTGCAATATTTAGCTCCTGTTCACTACTAAATGCTGTTTCTGCCTTTTCAATCCCTTTCAGCAGGGACAGTAAGCAGCAATCACAGCAAGCAAAAGTTACCAAGCACCCATTGGTGTCAGAGAAGTTGGAAGAATTCATAACACAAATCAGGCAATGGAGTCTCTAGGAATAATGACTTCCCTTGGGTTTCTTTACAAATTAAACTGATGAAGATTTAATCTTTCTTTTTTTAATTCTTCTTCTTCCCATGGGTTGCTTTGCCCTTGACACACAAGATCAGTCACTGGAAGGCACAGTGACTGTGCATTACCCTTCTGCCAGATCTTACAGTTTACACTTCTGTAAACTGAATAACCAGTTCCCGTATGTGTCTTTTGTAAATGAGTGACCTGGTTGTGTGGTTGTGTTTCAGCCACGCAGGGAATGATGACAGAAATGTTATTTTCTGTAGTAGGAAGTGGAGTGAGTTTACATTTAAAGTGAGCACAGGATTTTTGTCGGGGCGGTGAGTAATTCTGCCAACACAGAACCACTGGAAAGATCTTCTAGAAATGGAAAACAAAAGATGGGAGAGAATATTCAGGAGGATATGGGAAGGAAGAGAAAATTAACCCATTTAAGGCCGTAGCAGAGGCTGTTTGATCTAAACCCAGGCTAGACCTGATGGTGAGCAAAGTTTCAGATTAGACTGGCAACTATTAAGAAAAATAAGGAAAGAAAATAGAACCTTCCATTTAAATCTCTATAATGAATTCCTATTCTAAACTAGAAGCCAGGACACATCATCCTTTCTCTGCCGAGAATTTTTTTATATCCATTTCTGTTCGTAATGGTTTGGGCAAAGAAAAGAGAAAAAAGAAAAAAAAGGTTTTCATTATTCATGTGAAAAATGAACTCATTTGCTCACATGCTTAGTGCTGGGGTTAATTATATTATGAAAAAGCACAGTTTGTAAGGAACTGGCTTATTACAATAGGAATGCCCTGAAATTTAAGCTGCCTAATTTGTCAGCTTGCTCAGACCATACTGTGGTAACACTCAGCCTGTTTGTAGGTTAAGCAGCAGCTTCTGGGCTTGGGGCTTTGGTCCTGCACTGGGGCCTGTGGGCAGGAGAGGGGTTTGACAAATTCTGTTGTGGGGGTTCCCTGGTGGCAGCACCGTCACTCATCACCTGCAGTCCTGGCCACTGCTGCTTCAGGGACTGCTTTGGACCAGGGCAGAGCTGCCCTGGGGTGGATTGAAGGACCAAAATTGGCTGTGGAGTGCTTCAGGTGTCCCTTCCCCACAGTGTTGCAGTGGACACAAGGACACTCCTGGGTTTGAGACATTTATTCCACAGGTGCAGACAAAAGGAGACATTCGCTTGCTCAGACTGATGAGTTCTTCTGAGGACAGAGTAAAGACAGAGACAAAGCTGGAATAAACACCTACTTTATTCCGCACTTCCAACAGGACTTTTCTTTGTTGTTTTTTCTGCAGCTAGAAGCTGAAGCTGTGATTTGTGTCCTTTCCCTGAATGTTGGGAAGCTGATTTCCAGATAAGCTGTTCCTGCAGCGCTCGGTTCCCTGTTCCTGCATCCTGCTGGCTCGAGCTCATCCTCTCACACTCCTGCTGTCACAAACTCAGATTGCTGCTGTACACAGATTTTCCAGTAATATTAGAGCAGAGCTTCTCAACACCCCACGTTGCACGTGGTGTACCACCACTAAATTGGTACAATCTGACCCATCCTCACAGGTTTTACCTGGAACAAGCATTTATTTCTGCTTGAAATTGTTCGTTCACCTTTCATCATGGGGACCCTCAAAGGCATCGCCAACGTGCACATCTATCTTTATCTCTGGTTTTGTTATTTCTGTGTTGGATCATTGCCGTGCTCTTCATAAGACCCGACATCATAAATCCCTTAAAAGTAGAGGTTGGGCAGAGCACACAAAGTGCTGCCTTTGCTTCCTTGCTGTTCCTTTTTGATGCCAGTGCTGTGCTGTCTGAGCTTGTGTTTGGTCCTGAAGATGTTGGCACTGGTTAATCCATGGGTATCTTCAGGTCATTCACACTTTTATATGACACTGGTTGTCACTCTCCAGCTGTCTTGGCCTGAAAACCTTCATACATTTGCCCAGCCTTGAGGGTTTTTTGATGGGTTTTTTTGTTTGTTTTGGTTTGGTTTGTTTTGGGTTTTTTTGTTTTGGTTTGGTTTTTTGATGTTTTTTTTTGTTCTCATGGAAATCTGTAAAAATTACTGTAAGTGCTAAGCTTTGAGAAGTAACCCAGCACACTCTTTTGGTTTTTTTCTATATCCTTTTCAATTCAGTTCCGCTGACCTGATACGTAGATGTTTACAGGAAGCTGGAGAAAAGGCAGAAGTTCATATGAATTTTCTTGAGATTCAGAAGCAAGAGAGGAGAGTTGGGGATAACAGAAAATATTAGCAAAGAGGCAGCCTTAGTTCATGGCCAAGTGGTTTACTGACTTCCTCCCCCAGGAAGGCGGAAGGCAGCAGGGTGCAAGGATGTCTGGAGTTCAAGGTGCATTTTGTGAACTCTCCTTTGGGCACCAGGACCTGGCTTGGCTGGAGTCAACTGTGGGGCTTGTGTTTGGGGTTTAGCACTCAAAACATCAATCCAGATGCTAAGAGTCCTGAAGCCTCACTGATAGTCACTGCCTTGGAAATTATGTTTGAAGAGTGTTTACCTGCCTGCAAAAACACTAAGGGCTTACACTGTGAAATCAGACTTGGAAGGTTCAAAGCCTTTCCATGTTTGTGTGTGCATAACCAGCACTTGTCGGTGCTGGAAGTCAGGTACACTGCAAAGAGACTGCATTTTTCGGGCAAAAGCACTTCTAGATAAAAGCGAGGGCTTTTAAGGATGTCACTGCAGAGCCCTGAATTCTTTCTGAAAGGGTTCCATTTTGTGGCATAAAAAGTCAAAGCAGAAAGAAACTCATCTCGGCAGAGCTCTGATGTGGGAAAGGTGCCATACAGCCAGCCAGGCTTTCTTTTATGTTTTGCTCATAACCATCGTAGCAGGGAAAGGCAAACACTTGTCTAATTTGATAAAATATCTTTAATTGCAGCAGCAGTACTTGAGGTTTGGGCTGGCTGCGTCAGCTCTGTTTGTAATCACAGCTCCAGCCGCACTCCACAATCAGCGCCAATTGCTGCCAATTAGCATCCGCTAGGCTGGTGTTGCTTTATTCAGATGTTCTGGGGTGTTTGGTTGCATTATTCATACCTTGTCTGGGAAAACACAGTTTAAAAACGAGCCCCGTTACAGGATTTCATTGTGCTGTGACAGACCTCCCAACCCCACCTCTCGGTTTAGTTCTAGTGAACAGAGGAAAACTTCGGGCATGGTCTAGGTCCTGCATTTCACTTCTAGGAAATAGTTCCTGCTTGATCGAGAATTTTCATGAGAGATCAAAAGAAATCAAGGCTGGTGTTCTTTCATGTAAGAGTTTGGTTTTGGAGGTTGTTGTTGCAAAATGTCATAAATATGCAGGACATCAGGAACAAAAAAGAAGAAGAAAAATTTTAAAAAGTGAGCAGGATGTATATAGTTATGGAGGACTGCCATGATCAGGGACAGAGATTTTTAAAAGGACTTTGAAGTGCCAGTTTCAGAACTGAGTCTGGTCTCAGTAGTGGTGTAGGAGAGCTTGGGGTCATCTCTGTACCTGCAGCAGGTACAGAGTGTTCTCTGTAGTGGCACAAGATGAGCTACAGGTACAAGATGTGCTGTCTAACACAGCAGCGTGTGCCAACATCTTGGGCTTTAAGAGCTTGTGGTTTCACCTATTTAAACTTGGAGCCTTTATTTTCCCCCTACAGGATTTTATTCTGACTTCAAAGGGGTTGTCCTTAATGCGAGCAAGTGCAAATGATTGATGATTGCATTTGGTTTTTTTTTCCTTCAGATGATGGTTTTAATAAGGAGAAATGAATGCTGGCTAAGTATGTTTAACCAGGAGCTTTGTTTGCTTTTGGTTTTGCGTCTAAGTTGAATTAAATGAAAATTTTTAGTGCCACAGTAAGAAAAGAAAGCAAACCATGGCAGAGCCCCACATCCCTGGGGAACAGGGGCCGTGCACACACTCGTTACGTGACGGATGCTCCCTGCATATGGGAATGTGACATGGGGATAAAGAGGAATGAGTGCAGCAGTAATTTCTTTAATTAAAAAAGAAAAAAAGAATTGGAAAAAGGAGGTGATAACTTGTGGAAGCACGAGGAGCACAGCTGGCAGCAGAGACAGTGGCAGTGATGGGTGTTTGCTGGGAGGTGACGCTCCAGGAGCCGGTGCCAAACTCTCCGATAAGTTTGCTCCACTAATCAGGCGCTTGTTAATAATGACTCAGATTTACGATACTTCATAACAGCCCAAGAAGAAATATTCATCCTGGTATTGACTTTGTGGGGGAAGAAAACCTAATAAAGCATTGAGAGTGCTTAATCAATACCTGGGCAGGGCTGCGCTGACTATCAGAACGAGCAGCTTTGTTTGCTATTCAGGCAGATAATTTATGGTTAGTGCTGGAAGTGATGTATGTAATTTATGTTTTAGAGACAATTACTGCTCAAACACAACTGCTGCAACGCTTTTTGCAGGAGACCAAGAAGAAGACAAATGCAGTCTTTTGGGGTGCGAGTGTCGTGCCTGACAGCCTGTCCAGTGTATTTGTGCATTACATTGTATTTGCATGTAATGTTGATATGAAATATGTGCATGTGTGCTCATGTGAACTGTGTTGCATTGTAGCAGTGAGTGGCCTTTAAAGTTCAAATCAGCTTTCTCAGGTTTCAGGATTTTTTTAGACATATGGTTTTGCTTGCAGACCATCCAAGCTGTAATTAAAAACAAAAAAAAAAACCCAACCAACCAGCATGCAAAACTTAAGGAGGTACTTATTTTTTGGCTCTTCAGCTTTTTTTAAAAAAATTGAATCAAATTATTTAGATCAGTATATGAGAAATTATCAAATGGGCATTGTGATTTGCAAACACTTGCATATGATATCTTCTTCTAAAAGCAAATTGTAAGATAGTTGCAGTTCTACAACTTTGTGAGCCACACACTCAGATATATTAGAGTACACTTATAGGAGCATTTCAGGTGCACATGATAAACTATATTTAGACATTGATCCTAACCATTATGAGGGTTTGGTTTGTTTTTTTTTTACCCAACAGCATTTGTGTTTTCTGAGTTAAGAATTTACATATCTAAATTGCTATAAAAGTCAATATAAGCTGCCAGTGCCTGTTAGAGAGAGGAATCAAACTGCCTTCTTAAAGATATTTAACATTTAGATTCCTGAAATTGACCCATCTTCACCATAGTCTTCAGGAGAAGGTCCCAAGTGTCATTAATGAAATGTTGTCTTCCCTCTGAATAAATATGTTGTGGTTGCTGTGACCCCTGATTGAAGCAGCGTGTGTTACCCTCACGCTTTTAAACTAATCAAAATCACCTCCTCGCTCCGTGCTGGTGGGCTTTGTTCAGGCAGGATTGCAATAACAATGGGAATGATTTTTTTTTTACAGATTTTATTCCACTTCAGTGATTTATTACAAGTCCAGGGAGCTCTGACACGTGCTGGAGTCAGTGGCTCAGGGGTCAGGGCACGGGTTAGCCCCAGAGCTGGGCACCCAAAAGGCAACTTGGCATGTGGCTGCCTTAAAGAAATAAATAAGTTGTTGCTAATATACAGAAAGTGCATTTTCTGATAAGTACAGAAACCTTGGAAAATGGGTTTTAAATACTACGTGGCAGTTACGAGATTCCTTTTGTTATCTCAGTCTTTATATTAATGAATACGGCGTAAACTTGTTGTGTGGGGAAAATAAAAATACCTCAACCTGTAGGCAGTGAGTTAACTGCTGTGTTCCACTGATCTCAACACACAAACTGTTACCAAAATTAGGTGGTGTTTCACTTCATGGTTTTCCTGCTGCAGAGCTGAGCCCCTGCTCGGTGCAAATTCTTTCTCCTTCCCCAGCTCTGGCCAGTCCTGTGCTCAGGGCAGGTTTAATCCCTCGCTGGATTTTAAAGATGCTGAATTGAGCTCCAGGTGGAGACCCCGCAGAGCTGCAGCCCTCACCAGCAGCTCCGTGGAGAGGGGTGGAGAGGAGATTGCCGCCCCAAACGCCAATACATATTTCTGCTTTTCTCAGTGATTTTTCTTCATCTGCTTTCTACTCTGACAGCCAGTGATAGAGCAGGTCACTGCTGTCAGATTTCAGACTGGAGTTACCAACGAAAACCTCTTTGTCCAGCGTCTGCTTTTACATAAAGCCTTCATTTATTTGTAGGAAATCTGAAATCACCTACATTTTCATAAAAACTTGGTGAAGGGTTGTTGTCCCTGGAGCTGAGGGTGTGTGGTGTTTTCAGATGGAATAGGATTAGCAAGAACTGAGAGGTGAAGGGATTGCAATTGTCCTTCTCCATTTAGCATGTAGCTCCTAGGCAGGGTTAATTGGGCAAAGGTGGTCTGCTTCATGAAAAAAAAAGGTATGTTCCCTCCCATATCAAGTATTTTATAAGATTTTTAGAGAAAATACACCTTTTCACTTAGTTCTGTTCTATATGAGTGCAGGGAGTTGTGGGACATGGGGACCTGTCAACAATCCATATTTTAACCTACTACTTGGACTGAAAATATATTGTGGATTTTTCCCCTCCCCACATGTACGCTAGACAGATCATACATAAAGTTACTATCAAGTTAATCTAGATGCAAAGTGTTTTCAATTATTTTTCCCGTGGTGAGATTGAAGGCTCACATCCAGTCTGTCCCATGGATAATGTTTTTGTGTTGCAACATTGGCTCTATAAATAAACGTGAAACATTGCAGTAGCAAACATCACTTTTTTCTTTTTTTTTTAAGTGCCTACAGCATGTCATTACAGATGGATTGATAGGCTTGATAACACTGAACTTTTGTCAGACCTAACGTGGCAGACTTGTTACGTGTCAGAAATTTTCTGTCATTTTTCTCACTATTCAAAAGGCAAAATATACTTGCAACCTTGAGTGACATTGAATATGGAAAGCAGACAGGAATTTATCATTTGACAGAATTGTTTTTGTTGAGTTTATTTTAACTTTCCCTTTTTTTTTTTTTTTCAGTGGCAAAGCTGTAATCAGATTTTAAAATCCTGACTCCTCTGTTTTAGGAATATAGAGCAGCTGATTGTGGCTTGTAAAAGCTCTATGACCCGGCCTTTTACAAATGTAAAACACATTCTTTATTACTTCACATTCAGATCATTTCTTTTTGTGCTTCTTTGGACTGAGGCAACATCTGACCTTTATTATGGAGTTGCAGAAAACAGCTTGGCAGGGAGCAGGCAGTGGGGAAGGTCTTGAGCAGGAGACAGGACAGCAAAGGATGGAGATGCTTAGAGAGCAAATTTTCATAGCATTGGGGCTAAAACTGGTGAGATTTATTCCTACTCAGTGTATTTCTTCCAATGTGATTGCTCTCTAATAATAAAGCTGTATCAAGAAAGCTTTTTTTGTTGTCTTAACTCAGAAATTAAATCATAGTTTATTTTATGATGATCACCTTTAAATAAGGTGTTTGTTTTAAAGGCACATGGGGATGGAAAGTTGGGTTTTGCGAGCAAAACAGAAGAAGTGGTGGGTTTCTGGTGTAAAAAGCAGCAAAGAAACGCAGGAAAACATTTCGTTGAAAGATGAAAACAAATATTAAGGCAGAGACAAGGAAATCCTGGACAGGGCATTAAGAAGATAGGGTTAGAAGAAAGAGGAAATGAGGTTTTCAGTCATGCAGCACCAATAGCTGGGCCACAGCATTTTATGCTGAACAAGGAAGGAAAAGATTTTTAATTGCTAACAGGAACACTGCAATCAAAGGAGAAACTTCCTATGTATTAGCATGCACCAGCACTATACACTTCCGAATGGATTATACCCTGGTGAAATCAAGGGGATAATGATGAGCTCCTCAGCTAGAAAGGAATATGTTCCAATATTTTGATTCAAAATATAGACACTGGTGTTAATAAATGGGGCTGTATATCCTAGACCACCTCACCCAGCCAATATTTTACGCCAGGAGGTCGTGTGGCATTGCGGGCGCTAAAGAATAAAGCAGTTCTTCCCTTAATTTTTGTCGGATTATACCCTTTTCTGACCCAGAGATGGGGCAACTGAGAGGCATTTTAAAAACTTTTATTCCATTTTCAGCCATATGTGAAGGGCGAGGCAATACAGATGTTACAATTCACACCATCACAATCAGAAGCCCAACTATTTCCTAATTACAATCCATTATAAGTGGTTTTTGGGCTATCAGCTTTTGCCACTCAATGTCATTAATGCCTTAAAGCCAATCATCTAAAATTACCCCTTGTGAGTCCTACTAATCTTTCACAGTTCTGTTTCTCCGAAGTATCTTGTCTATTTGCAAGGCCATCATTTGAAACTTGTTTCTAGTTCCATTTCTCTCTCAACAATGTCCATCCTATTCCTTGGCATTTCTGAGTCAGCATTTCTTATCTCAAAGTTTGCATACAGATACATACTACGTGAGCCTTCTGTCAGGCTTTGGGAATTCTCTACAAATCCACAAATTTTGTTAAAAAAAAAGTAAAAAGAGCAAGGAGTTTTTTTATTAGTTTTCAATCCTGTCGGTATAGACAGAAGTCGAGGCTGTGCAGCCGGGTCATTTTGTGGCTCATTAATGTTTATTACCACGAGGCTCATCGAGGTGTCTGTGGGCTGGGGGGATTCAATCCCTTGGACGGGGCGCCGAGCGCTCGCGTGCCTGCTCCCAGTGCTGGGAGGAACACGTCCAAAATCTGTCTGCTGTCATATGTTCCTGCTGAGGAGAAGCGAGCAGACGCACATTCTTATTTTGGTGCCGTTTGTTTTTGGAGAGGAAGGGGAGGGGGAGTGTTGTTTTTTTTTTTTTCTCAGGGAAAAGTTCCTGTTTAAATCGGCGTTCACGTGAAATGGAGAAGAGCCTCGTTGGTTTCACGCGGGTTAGGGTTTGGTTTGTTGTGTAGCTCTGAGATAACTGAATTTTATTTTATTTTATTTCCTTTTTTTATATACAGCCTGCCAGTGTTTTCCAGTATCACTGAGGACAAATTATAATTTTGTTGGTCGTTGCATTGAATCTATCGCTGCAGAGAAATGAGACGGTTTTAGTGGGTTTGTGTCTCTTCATCTACGCTTTAGCAAACGTTGGTGTTTCGCAGTACACTTTTCTTTTAGCTTTTTAATAGTCTGAAACCTCCTCAAAAATTTCTTTTAACCTGTGGCTTTTAGCCAGGATCAGAAATGAACCAGTCAAGTGAAGCTTGAGCTCATCAAAGAACTAACAAACCTTCGTAAATGTTAGTCTTTAACACCAAAGGGTTGCAGTTGAAAGGCTCTCACCTCTCTTGCATGGATGTAAAATTCTTTTTTTTATTATTTTTCTTTACAAACTAATTAAATGGTTTTTTTAAAAAGCCTCATTTCCCCCTTGAGAACGAGGAGTGCCACTAATATGAAGTAACTGCCTGTGGTTTTTACAGTCATGATGATGCTTATCTTCTGCTGCTTAATCCTCCTTCTCCTGACTTTCCTGCTGTCTGACCTGAAAGCAATGTGAGCTCCTTCCCAGTGCCAAAGGCCTGTCAGATCTGTCACCTCAGCCTGGGCTTTGAGGAGGTGGGGGTGTCCCCTCAGCCCTGGCTTTGCCACCAGGGTAGATCAAGACATTTGCCCAAAAATTGAAGCCAAGCCCCCCAGAGCCCATTATTCTCACACAGGTCCATCCCTGCTTGCCCTCGCACTGCTGGACTGGGAGTCTGTGTGGTACATGAACACTTCAGAGAGTAAAGCGAATGAGGAGGCATTTCCCAAGTTCAGTGTGCATGGAATCAGTTCAGCAAATACCTGCTGGGCTTGTTACATTTACCATCCCCTTTGAACAAATGTTCTGTTTTGGAAATCACCTCCATACCGTCTGTTGTCTCTGCTCCTGCTCAGCAGAGCAGCACTGCTGGCCTGATGGCTTCTATCATATTTCTTTGAAATTTCTTACGTAGGGTATTTAAGTAGATATGTAAGTATATGTCCTTGCTATTGATTTTTTTCTCTGCCATTGGCCCTCTATTTACTTATTTATATTTTTTTTCATTTAGTTCGTTAATGTTCTTCATTTGTAATGTGTAAATTTCCTATTTTGCATGCAGGAAAACGCCAGCTTACAAGGTGAACAAGTCAGGCGTGTAGATAACAGCACCCGACAGAAAGCAGGACCATAATTGATTTAAAATCCTACCATCTTTCAGAGGTTGCTCATCTCTGCCACTGCTTCTAGAAGCACCCTAATACCCAAGTGTGGGGCTGCTGGAAATGACAGTATAGAGGTTGTTCCAGAGGTGGAAGTTGGTGAGCGGGGTAGAGCCTGCAGCCAGAGCCAGGTGGGCTCTGCACTCGCCTTGTGCAAAAGGGGAGAAGGAAAATGCCAGGCTTGCAACTCTTAAAATAACAGAATTGTTTAAGTTGAAAAGACCTTTGAGACCATCGAGTCCAACCATTAACCCAGCATTGCCAAGCCCACCCCTAAACCATATCCCCGAGTGTCACATCCACTAATGGCTGGCTCGAGGATCTCAGAGCTGTTTTCCAACTGTAATGGTTCTGTGATATCTGTCTTTTAAATCCATCTAACGATGGTGACTCCATCACTTCCAGGGTACTCAGGCACCCTGTTCCAGTGCTTGGCAATCCTTTCAATGAGGAAATATTTTGTGATACCCAATCTAAACCCAATCTAAACCTCCCCTGGCACGACCTGGTTGGGTGGAGGGGCTCAGCAGCGTAGCTGGGCATCGCTGCTCCTGGGGTTGCTTCAGGATACTGAGCTGTTTGTCTCAGAAACTTCCTCATTTTTTCACATCAGTCAGACAGGGCTGTCCTCAGATCTTTGGGTGCTGTGGTCAGTGCCCACTCTTCAGGGGTTGCTTGTGCTTTCTCCTGGCAGATGTCAATGAGTGCACCACGGAGAATGGGGGCTGCCACGACCGCTGCTGCAACACCATCGGCAGCTACCACTGCAAGTGTCCAGCTGGCCAGAAGCTGGGGGAAGATGGAAAATCCTGTGCAGGTAATGCTTTGTGCCATGTCTCTTTGTGCCACGCTACTAAGGAATCAGCAGACTTAGGAAAGGAGAAGGAAACGCTGGCTTTTATGTGGAGCCAGCTGAAGAGTGTCTGCTCAGAGTTGTCGAGCGTGCGGATCTCCTCATGTCTGGATTATGAAGATGTAACTAAGAACACTTCAAAGGGTTGGGGTTTTGTTTTATTTTGTTGAAAAAAATGTTATCACTTAACCTGGATTGACTGTGCCATGTTCTGATTATGGGATTTCCGTCATCAGTTTAAAAACTTGAAGAAAGTGTATACGCTTGATAATATTTTGTCTGTCTCTAAAGCAAAATGGTTCTTATCAGAAAATACACATACATTTTCACATTTCAATCACAATTCCGCAGCTAGAGATTAACTGAATAAAAAAGGATTTAAAACCACATGCTATGTAAACCCATTTGTCTTTTTCGCAGGGGAAATTTAAGTCTAGATAGTGCATTATAGGGTAAAATTCATTCTTGTGCAGAAACTTATGTTAGAAGACATAATGAAATAAGCTCAGACTTCCTAAAGGTGCACTGACAAACAGAATGAGTGTAAACAAGCCCAAATGAGTTGTTGACCTACCATCACTTCATTTTGTGCATCATCAGGTGCTGCAGAAGGTCAGGTGTTAGGTACCCAAGGTGTGCAGGCCAGAGCAGTTCCTTCTCCCTGAGCTCTCCCCTGACACAGGTAACAGGGATATGCTGCCACATGGTCTGGTGTGCTCTGCCGTGTGCCTGGATTGCACCTCCCCTGCATTTCAGAGCTGCAGTAAATGCATCAGTGATGATATTTTTTTAATCTCAGGGGAGCTCTTCATGAGCTGTATTATCATCTTGTCACAAGAAACTGTGTTCTCTGGCTTTTCCCATTGCACGGTATCTCACAAATTCCTTTCTTCCAAGATTTCATTTTACCATTGTCCAACTCCTTTATAAGGTTTGTATAAAGCACTATATTTCTTGCCTGTGGTCATATGCTTTATCCAAACTTCATAATTTATTTGGCTGCACTCCTTTTTTCGCTAAAAATGATGGAATTATTCTCTATGGCAACCTATCAGTTGAGATCCACCTCGACAGTGTAAATAAGCCGTAGATGGTTATTTCATTTTGATTGAAGTATTTCATTATGATCCTCCGTGTTTTCATTTCAGCCTTTGGAGAGCTCAGCCCAGGAATATCATTTATGATTCACAGATCCCATTTGTGATTCCCTGCAACATCCCCTCTCTTACCTTTTTGGGGGACTGAGTGGCAATATGCCCATGAACCAGTGCACAGGCCTGTGCTTTGATGACTGCTGACTGCTTCCAGTGCATAAAAGTTGTCCACACCCCAAGGTTTTTGAAAGCAGGACTCCTACTCATCGTAATCCTCAGTGTGCAAGAGTCGTTTTTCCTTTAGACTAGTCTTATTTTAATAAGTTGGTCAAATTAATGTTCCTCCTGCACAATTCAATTCTTATAACTCTTTAAATTCTAGCATTTGGATGGTCTTTAAAAAAAATCAAACACAGCTTAAGGTATTTGATTTTTGTATTATATTTTATCTGACCGGGAATTACAAGGGAATATATTATTTGCTGTTTCGAAGGCATTTTTCTGAAATCTTCAGGCAAAAATGGAAAATGCTCAAGACATAGAGCAGAGTGTATGTGGTGATGTCACTAAATACATCTGAACTTCTGCAGAGGTGACAATGACAGTGAGAATTTGGCTGTACTGACCTGCCAGGAGGCCAATTTCAGCCAACTTCTGGCCATCAGGTATTACAATATGAGTAACTTAGTGGCTGGTTACTACATGAGGGAAAAGTGATCAAACACTTTTGACCACTTTCTTTTTTTGCTCTCAAACAAAACTCCGTGTGCTGCTGGAAGGTCTTCCAGGGCCTGAACTGGGGTTTTATTTATTAATGCCTCTGCATTGCTCAAAGGAGTCATTTTTGGAGGCAGGAGTAAAACAGCTCCTCATTCACGTTAACCAGTGGTGTTTTGGAGGAATAAAGTTTATTGTTGTCCTGGGTTGTTCCATTCTTTCAGCCTTTATAGCATCATTGTGCTTTATGTTATCCCTTAGTCTAAACTCGGGTGTTAAATAGATGTGCACTTTTGTTCTGCTCCCATTATTTGTCTCATGGTTGGTTTTATTTCACTGGTGCCTGCAATGATCGATCAGTGTACGGGGTTTTTTTATAAGCCAAGGTACAAATAAGGTGTATTGTTAGAAAAGGACATGGAAGTAGCACAGATTTTATTCAGCGAGTCGTTATTACTGGGGAGATTGATCGTGTTTTTCAGAAACAAAATAGAGCATCCTTCTGACAAAAGGGAACTGCTGGGTTTTTGAAAATATTTTTTTTGCCATTTGTAGCTGTTTAATGCTAAGGAAGGGACAGTGGATAAAGATTCACTAACCAACAACGTACTGAAGTGCACTGCCGTTTTGATCAAGCACTGCTGGGGGGTTGTGAGCAATTTTTTTTGGAGACCCAAAGGCCTAATTTCACAGCTTGAACGAGCTGACAGTGCTCAACATCTCCACCTTCTAGGGTGTCAAAGGCGTGTGTAAGACACAAGGCTCCATGAATATGCACCAGACAACAGCATAAAATAGGTCAGATAATCTTAAAACAGTTATTGCTATCAGCTTTGATGAAACCTTCTTCCCCTTCTTGAGTGATTCTGTGGCTGGTTGGACCCACAGTGGGAAGGGGATTGAGCAGCACAGCCTGGGACACCCCATGCTGTGGGGTCTATCCTGATCCAAGGGCTGTAGGGATCTTTCCTGGCTATTTGTAGGGATCTTTTCTGGCTGTTTGGGGGTTCTTGTGGCAGGATGTGTCGTTCAGAGTTGTATAGTTTGCAAAGTCTTCCTTCACTTTGGTGAGGGATCCTGGTATCGAGAGGCAAGATGTGCTGAGCTGAAGGTCTGTGCATCTCCAGAGAAATGCCAGCCAGAGCAGTGACCTGATTAGCCTTTCAAAACTAATTATCTCCATGTTGCGCTGCAGCTTTCACTCTCCAGCCTTCACGCTCAGAACTTCAGTTTGCTTCTCTGACAGAGAAATATTTCCTGGCAGCTCCTGGCGTAGGCATTACAGATTGTGACAGAAAGCTCCTGCTTCCCTCCCGCTCCTCGTGTGCCTGATGGAGATGAATGATGAGACGGGATTTGGCTTTAAATCACTGCACAAATAATGTGACAAATTAATATTTGACATTTACTAGTGTAGGACTGTCAGGCTGATGCTGTGCCCTGTACATCCATGTGGCTTTCCTGGGGCAGCCTGGGCAGGGGCCGTGGGTGGGTTTGCTCAGAAAGGTGTGACCTGGTCTGAGGAAGGGAGAGGAAAGGGGTGTGTGTCCAATCCCTCCTTGTTTGTGGAGCAGAGGTACCGCTGTGTCAGCGAGACAGGCTGTGAAATGCAGAGAGATCCTCGTTTCATATTTTATTCCGATGCGAAACAGATCTACTCGAGCATCACAAAATGCAGAAATGGTATTTTCTGAACATAAATACCATCTTAAATGGTATTTTAAATGGTAATTTTAAAGCTCAGTTGTTGGCACGAGTCCAGATCTGTAAGGGATGCTGAGGCTACAGCTACAAAAGCGTGTTTTCACACATGAATAAGCTGCAGAAGTCAAGCAGAAAAAGGTCGTGACCTTATGTTAACCTTCTTTGGTAAACTGTCATTTCATATTTATATTATTGTGCTCTCATCTGTCACGGCAAATGAAGGAACTTCGAGACAAGTGAAATCCTGTGATTAACTGTTGATGAAAAGGAGCTCCTATTTTGTTGATTAGTGTGATGTTGCAATCACTGGAACCCCATCCCTGGGGGTGTTGGTCAAACCTGGCAGCTCTGGCAGGTTTCCTGACCTTTGCCAGTGGGATTTTGGGAGCAGCTGCCTCCAGAGCCAGGGTGGGACTGTGCAGGGCCACCACTGCTCACCCCAGGGATGGAGGGGTCACTGCTGGAGCCTGATCTCAGGGCAGGGGCAACTCTTCAAACACTGTTTGTTGTCTTGGGAGAGTTAATGGTGGGCTAAAAGGAATACTGAGGGACAAGTCTGAGAGCAAGAAAGTGCTTATTAATGTGGTGTCAGTGTTTATTAAGTTAATAAGGTCTGAGATGTAACTTACTCTTGTCAGATTCTGGTTTTGTTGAAGAGAACAAATGCTAATTCTGCATTTGGGCTGTTTTCCCTGCCCAACAAATGAATGTACAGGTGTTTGCCATGTTCTGTGATAAAAAAACTGAAGGACATAATACCATGCACATCAAAGGAAATGCCAAAGCATTTTTATTGTATTTATTTCATTTTTATTAGAACGGGAGAAGTGAATCTGCTGGAAGGATTCAGGATGTTTTTGCATTATCTTAACTCTACAAGTTGCATTTTGTTCAACAGCCAGCGTTGGCAGGCCATGACACTGAGGTACTTATTGCCAGGAACACTTCACCAGAAGGAGAACAAGGAGAATATGTTTTACAAAAATCAAAAAGTACCAGTTCTTATTCCAGGTGCAACAGCTACCACACCAACTGAACTCAAATCTTGCAGCACTCAAGTGATGGCAACCTTAGATGAGGTGAAGCCACCCAACCCTCTTCATCTCTCTCTATTTCAAGACCTTGTCTTGAGACAAGGAAATAAATCCAGTTGCAGGAATTGTATCACAATTATCTAATTGTCTGTAACTGAATTACTCTGTCCACCTAATGTCTGCCTCCTAGAGTGAGGGGAATGGACAGCTCCACCTCATCATCTTAGCAGAGCCTGGGTGAACATGTGGATAACTGAGGCATTTTAGGGTATTGGAATTTTACAGCAATTCTAAAAAGAAGAGAAAAAGAATAGGCAAAAGAAAAAAGGCTCGTGAGAGGAGAGAAGGCAAAACCTAATTTCTGATTTTTCCAAACCTGTTGTTAGTGGCTCTCAGGTATCCTGGGACTCCAGCTTGGGTTTTTGAGCTAAGGTAGATAATTTAAAGTATTTATGTTCAAAAGTATAAAAAACCCACAGTAATCTACCAAGGGGTGTGAAGAGTAAACATTTTCTTCTCCATTAATTTGTACATCCAGAATACTGGTAAATGTCTAATATTTGAAGTGAATTCAACAAGAAGGAATATCTGGTTTTGCATTTAAATATTAATTATGATTGCTCCTACCTGTGAAATCATTATTTTTAGTCATGAGTAAAAAGCTTAAAAACTACTTTTGATTTCAGATCCCAGCTGGTAATAATAATATAAAAAAGAGGGGTTCCCCTATTTCTCTTATAGAGGGAACTGTATTAGCTGAGATTAAGGATTAATTGTGCATTATGAACACTATTTGGCATTGTGCACTCAGACTTCTGTGGTTTTCTGGAGACTGTTTGGTTTAGGCAGGAGGACTGTGATTTTTGTGCATGGCTGCGGAGCAGCTCCGGGCAGAAACTGCTGGAGATGTTCTACATTTGCAGACTTGATGGGGAATCTGATTTTATTTCTACTCCCAAGTCATTCTTTTGGAATTCTCAATTTCAAGCATTTCTCTGAGAAGAAGTGATGGCTGGGGGTTTTTCCTCTGACCCTCTTCGTGCTCTCCCGTGCCGTGCTGGATCCAGCTGGGATCAATAGCTGCATGGAGCTGTTACACTCTCCCAGGCAAATTGTGTTGTCTGTCTGCATTTGTCTATTCCTGGTAGTTCTACAGCAAAAAAAAAGCGCTCCAAATAAGTAGCAAAAATGACAACATATTCACAGTGAGGGTAACACTGACTGCAGCCTATTGGACTTTTAAAATGAATTACCTGAGTGCTGATTCCTGGCAAGCCCGAGCAGGCAGGAGCCTGAGCTGAATTTTGGGGCCTTGTTCCAGGCTGGCAGTGGCTTGGTCTGAGCAGTGCCCTTGCTTTTTGTGAGCCTTCCTCAGCAAAAAAAAAACAACTCAGCTACACGCTGGGGGCACACAAACCCTTTCAAGCTTTTTAAAATATATCAAATACTAAACTGAGCAAACCCCAGCATTTTTTGTCTGTTTCTCTTCAGTCAGGGAAGGGACACATTGCTCGGGCCAGAACAGACACTTCCCACCTGGTTCAGAGCATTTCTGTGTCGCTCTGGGCCCAGAAGAGCATCTGATAACTGATTTATGATTGAATTTTAATTGCCCTGGTTTAGTTTCTCCCTGATTCCTGCTTGGCTGTTGCTGAAGTCTCGCCGCTCCTCCCTCACAGGCCGAACAAAGGCGGCTGTGAGCTGAGCCACCCAGTTTCTCACATCTGCCATCCCTCGGGGTAGACAGGCTCACAGTTATGACAGCTCCCTCCAAAGTGAGCACTGCCATTGAAGGCTGGGCTCGTTTATCCTGGATACGTGTTTGCATCGATGGGAGCTGAGAACAGCCTGAGTCAGTTTGCAGTCACTTTTCAAGTAGAAGTTTTATGCACACCAGTTGGGTCGAGGGTATTATTATCCCGATCCAAGGCTCCAAAGCAACAATTGAAGGAGCCCTACCCAAAAGCCCTTGACTTTTGGGGAAGGCTGGGACCACTTATCTTTCAATGATTCCGTGACTGTTTCCAGATAATCTTGGTAAATGTCTTTCTCCGTGGAGTTTGTTTTTTCGGTGCCTAGATTTTTGCCTTTGAACGCTTAATTCAGCTGCAACGTTTTAATAACGGCCTTTTGCATAAACAAACCGTGGAACTGGCAGTTTAATTTTCAGGTTGTGTCAGGATTGCACAGGGTTAGGTGTGGTGCAGCTTGTCACCGTGTCACACATTTCTCTGCAGCTCAGCTTGTGCCGCGTTCCAAGGCGGCAGCGGCTTTTCGAAAGCACAGCATTGCTCGTGCCCCACAGAAAACTGGCACCTTTTCCCTTTGCATTGCAGTTACCAGATGAATTATTGATGGCTGCTCTGAAGGGGAAGGCTTGTTTCTGGGTGTCACAGGTAGCAGCAAAGGCAGAGCCCCATCCCCACGGTGCCGTCCATATGGCGCGCGCGGCTCCCCGTGCGTCACAGCTGATTTTAGACTCGGCACATGGATTACTTCCCCAGCCTTCCAGCTATCTTGTCTTCCTCCAGCCCCACCAGCTGGAAGCAAATATGGAGCAGGAACCTCAGCTTGCCATTATCCTTGGAAAGGAGTGTCTGTGGGACATGCAGGGACGAGTGACCGTCACCCCTTCGGTTCCTCCATGAGCGACTCCAGCTCCTGCTGGAGTCAGTTTGTGCTCACAAAGTTGGGCATGGGCAGAAAAAACTGGCCTGGAGAGTTTTCTTTGTCCAAACCACTTCAGGCATAAAGATGTATTGATCAGCTTTTGATAGTGAAAACATTTAAAGTTCGGAATTATTGCGGTATTTGCCCCATTACTCAGGGACTTAGTGCTTTTAATTAACACGGCAGCTGTGAATAGTTAGATTCAGCGTTATAGAGCTATATGAACAGGCTGTTATTGTCCAGATGAAAAGAAAATATTTGGAAATAATGTGACAAAAAATGATAGACTGCAGTACAAATATGTTTTGAGATATTTCTAGGGCACGGATTAGTTTATATTAGCTAGTTTTTTGCATTTATGACTGCATCTGAAGGGCAGGTTATGGAGAATGTTAACATTCCAGCAGGCTGATTGACAATAATTAGTTTATTTTGAAGGAAAGGAAAGAAGCACGGTATTGTTGGAGCTGACTAATGTGAATTAAAAGCCAGGTAATCTTTTCTGCAATTACAGAGATACAATGATTGCTGTTATCAGAGAAGAAAATCCACTCGTACTTTTAAGAATCATTGTGTAGGAAGAGCTTTGCAAGCCTGAAATTGAAGCTCTGGTCATGGTCTCCGAAAGTACACTTAGTAGTAATTTTATGCAGAAGCAAGACTTTTGAATACTTAAATTATAGCTTGTTTGTAGCAAGGTATTTACCAGCAAATACAGGCATCTTATAAACAGCACATGAGTCATCTCGGTGTTCATTTCGAGCACATCGAAAATGCAAATTGCAGCTGAATTATTCTTGTGTGGAGAGGCGAGGCTTAGAAAAACCTTACATTCGTACTTTAAATGGAAATTGTGAGAGGAGAAATGTGCACATTTGCCTTTCAGAGGAGGGTGTTGTGCGGGGTGGCTACAGCTTTTTCTCTAGCTTTGCCTACAGGCTGCGTAAACAAGAACTAATGGGAAAGAGCACAGCTCCTGAGCGGTGTTTATGTTCCTCTTTGGGAGCATTTAATACTGTTCTTCACCAGGACAGCTAGTAGAACTCCCTTCGTTTTTCTTTTTCTTTTTCTTTTCTTCTTTTTTTTTTAATTATTGAAATGCCTCTGGATTTTATGAGCCATCTGATATAGCCTTAAAAAGCTTTAAAACAATTTGCGATAAAAATCTAAGGCAAACAGAAACCCGTCAGCTTCTCTGTTCAAAGCCTTGGCCCAAAGGAAGCGATCCAGACGTGGCTGTCAGCGAGATACAACTGCTGGGAGAGCAACACTGCGTTATTAAAAGATCAGTAGTTTGATCAACATCATATTGGATTACTCAGACTTCAATTACAGCAGTACCTGAGGGCTTTAGCTGGGATATATTAGAAGACCAACTTGAAGTAAACCTGCTGTTGTTGCACGCCTGCTCTGTGAAAGGCCCACCTGAGATCCCTGTGAACAGTTCCTGTCCCAAAAGGGATTCGGTGTCAGCCAAGGAGTTCAAAAACAACTAATAAAAATGGAGCAATCAACTGATTAATTTGATGGGAATTTTAATCTCAGGAAGAGGAAGAAAAAAGGAACTAAAATAAATTCTTCCCTGCCTGGTGACATTATTCATACAGAGACAGGGTGAGAGAGTTGGGGTGGTTCAGCCTGGAGATGTGAAGTGTCTGGGGAGACCTCAGAGCCCCTTCCAATGCCTAAAGGGCCTTGAGAAGCAAGAGAGCTGGAGAGGGACTTTGAACAAAAGCATAAGAGAGAGGGAAATGTCTTCAAACTGACAGAGGGGGCAGGTTTAGATCAGATACTGAGAAGAAATTCTTCCCTGTGAGGATTGTGAGGCACTTGGACAGGTTTCCCAGAGAATTTGTGGCCTGGAAGAGTTTAAGGTGTCAGGCTGGACAGGGCTTGGAGCAACCTGGGCTAGTGGGAGGTGTCCCTGACCATGGCAAGGGAGTTAGAACTGGTTGATCTTCAAGGTCCCTTCCCACCCAAACCACTCTGTGATTCATGATTAGGATCCAGCTCTGGAAGTGGCATGGATAGGCTTTGGATGTGTTAATGTCGCTTCTCTCTCCTCCTGGTGGAATCTCTGCAGAGTCACACCTGATTTACGTCATAAAGGAAGCAGAGCAAGAAAATGTGTGTAAAATGCTGTCCTTTCCTCGCTGGCAGTTTATGTCTTAGCTTGTCCTGGAGCTGGGATGTCTCCAGTGGGGGATCAATGCTTGTGGTGGCACCTGAGGAGGCACACCCATCAACTGGTGACTGTGGAGCAATGCCAGGAGCCAGCTGTGACAGAGGGAGAGGAGGCTGTGCCGTGGTCTCAGTTTTCGAGTGGCAGAGGTGGAGCTTGGTGGCTGAACGGTGCCCGTGCCCTCCCTGTTCTCCTGTTCCTGCACAGCCTTGTCACAAATCACATCTGCATTTCCAGCCAGCACAGCACACGGACTGTAAGCTGGAAACATCAGATTATGAGGGCGTTTGCATGATTATCATTTTCTTGTGCATGTTTTACCTGCTGTGTGTGGAAAACACGTTCCTCTGCATTCTGCTGTAGTGGAGACATGGAGCTCAGCAAGTGTGCATTAATATTGCTGCTAGCAAAATCCAGGTGTTCCCATCACATCAGGCATTTCTCTTTTTATTCCATAACTACTCTTGCAAACTGCCATATCCTGCCGAGAGGAGATGCTGATGGCCCAACATCTAAACCTCCTTAATACACCTCAGATCTGAGTCCACACGAGGAGTTTGGGCTGTGTCATGCTGTCACTTATTAAGTGCAGCTCCTTGTAGAGATCCTCTCCTCCTTTGCCACCCTCCCACCTCACAGCAGGGCCCAGCTAGGTTGTGCTGAGGAGCTGTATTTAAAAATTGATAGACCCATAGCAAATATTCTCTCTGCTGTTCTGCCCCATATCAGAAAATCTTGCAGGAGTGTTGCAGTAGCTGCTGATACTGATGATCTCAAAGTCTTTTTCCTAAGCAGAAATCACCTGAAATTTTGATTGTTGTCTTTAAAACATTCCCTTCGAACTTCCCTGTTTACAGCCAGAGCATTTACCTCTTTTCTACTGGAAACAGTGACATTAATGAAGCCGGGGTTTTTTTGGTGTGTAAATGTTTTTTTAGGAGCCTAAGTTACCCTATTGTCTGGTTTGTCGTTCTTCAGCTTGTACTCCTTTGTTATTTCATGTGGTCATTCACTTATCCTGGCACAGTTCTCCACTGAGAGTTTGTGTCCATCTGTGTGGGTTTCATGTTGATGGGAGTTGGAGTCGTCAAGGGGGTGCAGTTGCCAAAATATTTATTAGTCTAACCCCACTGTGGAGGCTGGTAACCCCATCACTCTTCCTTTTTGGCTTTTCTTTGCTGAGATGCTGTGTACTACACCAAGGTCCCAAAATGGATCATTCTTTTTTTGTTTTAAATACTTAGAGTGGAGAAAAGCATACAGAACTGCTTTGTGAAAAGAAGGAAAAATGGATTTCTTCACGGCTGTGTGAAAACATCACAGTTTGAGGTCTGTCCGTGAAATTATCATGTTCCTTGCTTTAATTCTATAGCCTGGTTTTCTTGCAAATTGTCTGGTTTCAATAATTGCTTAGAACATGTGTGTGTGTGTGTGTGTGTATATATATATATATGTCTCTGTGTGTGTATACTTAATGAAGAATTCCTTGAAACTCTAATTAGGGCTGCTTGACTCCAAAGCAGTTTACATATCACAGGCTTACACAGCTATCAAACAGATGCTTCTCCTTTTTTTTTCATTCAGCTGACATTTTCATTTTCTCTGCATATTTTGAGCACTGAGCAGTGATGTGTTTTGACTCCTGAGGCTACAGATGATATCAAAATGAGGATTAGAAATGAAGCTTTACCTGTCAATTAAGTTGTTAAGCTTGTCCTCCACACTGTCTACACTTTGAAATGGCCTGTTTATTGAATTTGAAATAGTTTTCATTCTTGACTTTGTTTAAATTGAATGGACAGTTCTAATTATAATCTTCAGGGTTTTCATCTGCAACATATGGTTTGCATTTAGAGCTGTGGATGAGGGGCTCTTGGATGTTTATTGAGCTAAACCACTGTTAAATATCTCGTGAGAGAGTGGCATGTCAGGCACCGAGAGTAAGCAGAAATGGGCAGTACAAATATTGGCCAATTTTCTCTTTTCACATCACTCTGTCCAGGAGATCTCCTGGGGGACAGCTGAGAAATGAACTGTGGTGGCAGGGTCCAGGCATTGGTGAGGAACAAGTCACCACTTTAAGTGCTTGCCTTGTGCCAGTCTTCCCTTGAAAACAACAAAGAAAGCAAGAAAGGAAGGAAGGAAGGAAGTCCTAGAGCATCTTTGATATATTCCTCCCCCACCCTGAGGTCAAATGCAATGACTTCAAACTACCAGGTCTTTGTCAGGTCACTGTTGTTCTTTCCAATCACAGGGTTGCATGATGTCTCATGGCAATGAATAAATTGAATCTGTTCATTCTCCAGTAAGGCCAGTAACAGACCAGCAAATGAAATCCAGGTCCCTTCGACTTGACGGGGTGATTGTCCCTTGCAGTGCTCACAGAAGTCTTCTCCCCCAAAGCAAGTTGTGGGGCAGCTCCTGCAATTCCTGCTCCCTGGGTCTGTCAAAAATGCCATACCTTGGAGATGCCTCTGTCCTTTTCCCTTGAAAACAGGCTTCTCCTTTCAGATCTGGACATAAATATGTATTACCTGACACACGGTCCCACTGATGACTCTGCTGTTCAACCTTTCCATCCTTTGGTGTTTTCTGTGTAGAGAGAGAGAAACCCAAAGGAGAGAAGTGAAACTTGGCCCAGGCACAGCTGGATGTCCTTAAAACTACCTGGGAAAACATCTGAGGTGTAGGGCAAGGTACCAACTACGGGGTAGAAGCTGCTTCTCCACGCTGGACCAAATCTCCAGGAGGTCTGGAGGAAGGACTGACAGACAGTGAACCTGGGACAAAAAACTGTGGTGGTTTAATGCCATTATTTACCTTCCCCATTTTCAGGGGGCAGGTAAATAATCAGATAACTTGTAAAGTCTCTTGCTGTGCCTGCAAAATGGGTGCTGCTAAAAGTTGCTTTTTCCTTAATCCTGGGCGAGGAAATGTGGTAGAAAACTGGCTGCTCCAACGAGGGTCCTCCTCCATTGTGAAATCGGTTTGCAGGGGCTAAATTGAGTGAGGGGTAATTAACCTGGCCTTTTAACCAGTTTTGTTACCAGCCATGACGTGCTCCTTTTGGTTGGCTGAAGCCATTCCATGAATGAATCCTGGTGGAGCAGCCTTGCCTGGGACACCTGGGAGTGAGGAATGTGAGGAAGCTGCAGCAGCCGGGGCTGTCCTGCCTGGCTCAGAGCTGGAGCAGACGGTGGATGCTCATCTAATCCGTGGCAGGGGCCAGCAAAGGGCAGAACAAATAGCTTGAGGAGCAAAAATAAAAGCCTGGCAGCACTAACAGTTCAAAATGACCCAGCTGGCTCTGCAGGAGCACATTTATCTATGCTGAAAGCTGTTTCGTGGAGGTGTTTTAACACCAGGTTCTAGAAAACCACTCAAAGGAGCTTGTAGCATGTTTATGGAGTTTTGTGAAACATTAAAAAAAAAACCAAAAACCAAACCTGCCTGGACCAGGAGTTTTGCAGTTTAAAACCTCCCAGCCACCCAAAACTTCTCTTCTCAATTTTTGCTGCTCAGTTTGGTTCAATGAAAAAGAAATATGGTTTTTTTATTAATATGAACTGATTTATTTTATTTTATTTTAAATTTTAGGCTTTGTGTTGGACCAGACTTTAAACTTGCATTTTCCTTCCTAGAGTGAATACAAATGTAAAACTTCTTTCATTGTGGAAAAGTTGGCCAAATATTTTTCTAGCAACAGGAGTTTCAAACCCCCTCCAATCAAAGTTTGAAAGCCTGAAAATGGTTTTAGTGTTAGTAAAAGAGGAAAGATTCTTTTCAGAACTTGTGCTGCAAGAACATATAATGTCACGCTTAGTAGCGAGCGCATTTGTGAGGGGATTCATACTGGTTGTCAAATTTTGGACATTTCTGAGCTTGACACTTCAGCCGTTCTGTGATTTGAAGTAAGCTGTGAGTTGAATCTGTTATAAATTTACCTACATACAGCAATAACTGGGGCTTATTTTACGTTTTACTTCTATAGAATAATTTCTGACTTTTGTGATCAGCTTAAGAATGTCTGGGAACCAAGCCTGCTTCCCCTTCTTCCCATGAGTACATAAATTATTTAATTGAAAAACACACTAAATAATGTGCAAAATCCACCATGTAATTAGTGGGGAAAGACCATATGATATTTTCACTTCGTAACTTTTGTGAGGTTTAAACACCCTTTGGAATATAGAAAAGAGAGTAGTAACAGTGTAGTTACAAATAACAGAAGGCAAAGCACTGTCATGCATCTTTGTTGATTTAAAACATCACATTAAATAGCAAACAATCAGAGTTTTCCCATCAGATGTACGAAATGATCTGCAGCTGAAGAGTCTGGGGGAGCTGGTTGGGGCAAGGGAGGGGTGAGCCAGATTGTTGGAACTTATTTCCAAATCTGTGTTGGAGTTGAACAGTTTATCCACTTGTGATCATTTTAAACAGAGCCACTTAAGGTTCCTTGTTGTGTTACTTCACTTTAAATCCAATTTTCCGTCTTTCTCTATCACCATCAATCCTGATTTATCCTCACAATACTTTGTGGGGACCAGCAACCCACAGAACTCCCTGGGTAAAGAGGGGTCAGACCCTAATTTTTTACTCGATTTTAAGATAAAGCTGCAAAGACTAGACCAAGTTTCTTCTTTCCCCTAATGATTATTTATTTCTACTACATGGTCATTGTAATTATTTTTAATTACAATCTGACTTTAAATCCATCAGCATAAACCATTCTGTAAGTAAATACAGGCAGGGGTTTGTGTTTCCCGGCTTCTGCTGGTCTCATCCTTTCTGCAGCAAGCCAGGGGATTGTGGTGGCTGGAAAGAGGAAATGTTTGTGTGCCATTCATTCCTGGTTTATGTTGTATTTCTCAGGCAAAAAGGGTGTAGTTAAGCTGCTGTGAAAGTCATTTGGGCCAGACTCAAAGATGATGTGGTGGGGGTTTGGGTCCCTGTGTGCAGCAACGACCCAGAGCAGGTTCTCCCATCAGCTCCCGGCTGGACAGGAATCTTTCCATCCATGTGGAGTCTCTGGTGTTTGTGGGGTGGCTGATGCTCACATTTGGTCTCTGCCTCTCCCTGTCGTTCTCTGCGTGATGAAGTGAAGAGATTTTGTTGAAAACTAATTAATAAGTAAATAATCCTGAGATCATGCGACCATTGAGGTTGGAAAAGACTTTGAAGATGAAGTCCAGCGGTCAGCCTGGCGTCACCACCATGCCCTCAAGTGCCACATCCACACTCCCAGGGATGGTGACATTCCCATGACTGCCCCAGCAGCCTGTTCCAATGCTTTTCAACCCCTTACAGGAGGAAATTTTTTTCTAGTATCTGTTCTAAATGGTGAGGTTGGTACTGTCCAGTTCTTGGTTTCTTTCTCCATCAGTGCCTGGGCACTAGGAAGAGTAAGTTTTTTGTCTGCTTATCTTTCAGAAAATACTGACTCTGAACAGGTCTCAATCTGCAAGTTTTAGTAGCCAAGGAGGGAAAGGCTGTTCATTTGTCACCCTCAAGAAATGCCACTGGCTGGGGGAAGCTCCTTGAGAGGCAAACCTCGCTGTCACCTTGTGTCACGTGGAGCTCTTGGCAGTGTCCTCCTCAGTGAGAGTACCATCCCTGGGATACCTTTGGCACATCATCTCTCCTCCACTCAGGATTCTCGAAGTGGAGGCTTGTTATCCTTCTGTTTTTCCTTTTTGTTTTGAAGTTCAGTTCTGTATCTTGTTTGCATTTCTTAGTGGTCTAAAAAGCAAAGCTTTCTGTTAGTAGAGAATTGATCTGGCAGGATCTTCCTTTCTTTCTTCCTTTATAAAAACCATGATTGCAGGTTCAGTAATTATCCATGTTTATCACTGCTCTCTGTGTATTTTTGAGGAACTGATTGATCATAGCTGTTCCTGAGGGTTTTGATAATGATAGGAAAGGAGCTGCTGATGTGACAATTGTGAATTCCAAACAAGCAGTCACACAGCTCTGTGCTGAAGCAGCTTTTGGGCAGGGAAAATGGACTTTTGTCAGTGTGGTTCATCAAATCAGTGAGGGGCCAACTTTCTTGGCAATTGGCAGGACCCTCAGTCAGGGGTATGGAGGATTTCACAATCTGGATTTTCACCTGTAGGATCTGCCCTTGGAAAGGGCACAGTGCTGACAGTGGGCTGGGCACTTGTACATCACATCCTCTTTTATTCTGTTTGGAACTTGAGGTGTTGGGATGGAGGAAGGGTCAGTCCAAGTGCACGGCCCTGAGGAGCATGAAGAATTAAAAAAGATGTATAACATGGTGGCTAAAATATTTTACACCTTGGGAACATGCAGACTTTGGTTTGTACGAGTATCAGGTAATTCCTGATGAAAGATAAACAAACAAGGACGCAGGAAGGTACCTTCAGTTGGGAATCCCCCTGTAAAGCATCTCTGAAATCTTTTGAAGGTGAGAAGGAGAATATCCACACACCACCTCTGCTTTGTTCACCCAGCAGTGTAATCTCCTTGGCAAGACAGCCTGGGGACAGCACACAGCTCTCATTTTCCCTCTTGTCTCCATGGATTGCTTTCCCTTTGTCTTGTAAGGATGCAGTTGCTTTCATCACAGTCTGACTTGAGATAAGCAAGCCATAAGTGGCTTGAAATTCAGGTTATTCAGATAAGCATCCTAAGTTGTAACTATAGGAAGTCGAGCAGGAAGGTGTTTCAGTTTGATCTGCGCTGGAAACTAATCCAAATTTAATCACAGGTACAGATACAATCTTCCATAATCCTGTGATGTTCTAGAATTGCAATGGCAGGGCTTTATAATTCAAGAATGCATTTAAATATTTTTATACCTCTTCTATTCTAGAATAATTTCATCTCTCTGTAGCTATTCCCAAGTAGAGAAGAAGATGGCCACTTGTGTACCTACACCGGCAGGAGCTGATGCTTTGCTGCTGTATGTGTCCTTTACTAGACTTCTAAAACTTTCAAATGCAATTCAGGCATTTAGATCAGTGTCTGCTTTGCAGACTGCTCCCCAGACAAAATAATTAGGGAATTTTCCTGCTGTGACTGGGGGCGAAGCTGTTTCCTGGCCTTGAGATGGAGGAGACGCGGAGAGGCGACTGCGCCCTGCATTTCTCTTGATTTTATCTGTAGGATGTGAGGGAATCTTTCAGCATATAATCCTTAAAATATTGATCTTGCAGAGGAAGTCTGGGGCTGGAAGGGATCATCTGTCATCAAATTTGCTGTTGATGTGGCGTCGTGGAGCTGCATTTTCAGCTCCTGGGTCTCGCCTCCTCTTGCTGCAGGGAGTCTCAGGCTAGGGCTGGGTCTAGCCCATGTACACTAAAGTGGTTTAGGATCTTTTATTTTGTATTAAATTGTGTTGCCTTTCAGCAGTATCACTGCTTTATGGCCCTCTGGGATGTGCCAGCACGAGGGAAATGCCACTGAGGGAAGAGCTGCTGCTGGGTGCAGAGCTCCCCCATAAACCAAGTCACTCCTTTAAATCTCCAAATGGAGACTAACAAATATCACTAACTCCCAGCTCGTTTTTATTAGCTGGACCATTTTTCCTCCTTTGTAAGTGCCAATATCTGAACTTAAAACTGTGTTTGGTATATGAGAGAAATTCTCCAGCTGATCGTAGCCTGTAAAATTAAAATATTGAAGCTCCCAGTGTTTGAGTTTATTGAGGTATAAATACTAGAACGTGGTGTGCTGTGTGGTTCAGCTGCTTCCTTGTTCTATTTTTCTGAGTCTTTTTGCTTATTTAGTTTCTCTGACACTCCATCCAAAGAGTTCCCCCGGTTTGCTTTCGTCCTGGCATTTTTCAGCAGTCTGGTGCTTAGCAGTATGGAATCCAACAAGGTGAATAACATTTTTTGTTTGCTGTTTACATTTTTAAAAGCAAAATTTCTGTTTAAAGAAAAGCATATTCCAGATGTCTCTGGGCAGTAGGACATGTAAGTAGTATACAGTCTAATAAAACAACAAATACAGCAGAAAGATCAAAAAATGGAGCATGTTAGCAAATGGTCTGAATTTAAACACCAGTCAACACCAGGACTTCATTTTAGGTGGGGGAAATTCACATGTGAAGTATTAAAATTGAACTTCATAAATACATTTCCTCAGGAGTGGGATGTTGCGCATTTCCAAGTCTTTAAAATTTCCTCTTTCAGTTAATTCTGATTAGATTTTCTAAAACGGAAAAAAACATAAAAGCATTAAAAAATATGTAAACCATGAAAGTTAAATGCAAAACAGATACAACCACGGCAAAGATATGAAAGCCAGACCCCTTGTTGCTCAAGCGCAATATGGGGGAGAAATTCCTTCACTGTGGACTCGCCTCCCCACAGCAGCAGTTGTGGACTTGCCTCCCATTAGATGAATTGAAAATGTGATCTAAAGAGCAATTAAATCAGCAGGAGGCTTCAGTGTTGAAAGGGGGGTTCTTTAGAGATGTCTGTTGCAGGAGGGAGGCTTGGCTTGGGGAAGAAAATATCTTTGGCATTTGGGATAATTTGGGACCAGCATTGCCCCTGGGGGAGATGGTGGGAGGTGGAGTTGCTGTCCCTGGGGATTGCTAAGTAAAGGACAGACAAAATCCAGGCAAACATCTGCCAGGTGATTTTTTTTTTCAGGGAATGGACTAATTGACCCTTATTTCCAATGACCCCTGTGTTGATTTTTAAGGTAATGGTGTCAACATGTCAATCAAATGCTATTTACAGTAGCCCAGCCTTGCTGAAGAGGTGCAAAACCTGCTTATGTGGTACTTCTGGAAATTCAGTTTTATGATTCTGTCTTAGACCTTCACCTGTTTACTTCAACTCTTCTTGATCTTTGTCCATCATTGTCCATCATTTTCAGACGAAACTTTACAGCAGTGTTCTCAAGCCAGTTTAATTCTTGTTTCCCTCTTCATTTGACCGAATGTAATCCTCTAAAACCCCCTGAAACATGGGATGATGCCTGCTTAGCTTTGCAAAAGGTATCAGCAGGAGCTCACATAATTTTTCTGGGAGGTCGTCTGAGAAGATGCTCTGGACAGCTTAGGTGAACACAAGGAAGAACAAGGCACAATGTTTTTCCCCCTCCCTGGAAGTGTCCCAGGCTGGGTGAAGCTTGGAGCAAGCTGGGCTAGTGGAAGATGTCCCTGCACATGGCCAGGGGGTTGGATGAGATGAGCTTTGGAGTCCCATCCAACCCTCAAACCATCCTGTGAGTCTATGGCAAGAGACACAGAAAATGCAGCACAAATTCCTCACTCTTCTAAAATTTTCTCTTTAAGCTCTCCGTGCTTTCCACGGTGGAAAATGTCATGGTGATGGAGAATGTGTCTGTTTTCTGTTCATGTCAGTTGTATCTGCTTGTACCCCCAAGAGCAAATGGGATTCAAGGCCTGATGCAAAAGGAAATCTTTGTGCAGCAAGTTTTTATAAAAGCCAAAGGTTTGACCAGCACCTCCTACATGCTCAGAAGTGTTATCTAACCCCAATTCTTCCCCTCTATTTTCCTCTTGGCCTCAATGAAAGAGCCATGTCAGAAATCACTCTAATTAACAAGGACTTCAGAAGCAGAGACTACAGAGGCAGTGCCTGCAGGAACTTGGAAAAATACCATAAAATCCCACTTTTCTTTGCTGCCAAAATGAAGTAAACAACAACAACGCAGCCCGAGCGCCTTGGCTGCGTTACGGATGAGCCATGCAGGAAAAACACCAGGGTCTGTCTGTTCTGGGCTGTCTTGTGATCCTTCCTCACCATCTCCCTTTCTTTCTGCAGACGTGGATGAGTGTGAGGTGCTGAATGGAGGCTGCCAGCAGGGCTGTGTCAACACCCATGGCTCCTTCCAGTGCCAGTGCCGCGCGGGATTTCGGCTCCACGCCGACGGGCGCACCTGCATCGGTAAGGAACGGCTTCCCATCCTTCCAAGTCTGGCAAAAGGTTCCTAGACTTCTCCAGTCTGAGTTCTGACTAAATATCGTTACCCATTCTGGTTCAAGCAGCCTGTGAGGATTCGGGTATTGCCACACTTAACTCTTATTTTGTTTTGGGTTTGGGTTTTTTTTTGGTCTCGCGATGGTGAAAATTCTTTTGCAGCAGGCATTAAAGAGCTTAGGGGGGTCTTTGTTCCAAATAACAACATTTTTTGAATTGTGAGTGGTTTTTCTTTGTGGCACATCTCCCTGCATGTTCCAGCGCTGCCCTGGGACTTGGTGATTTTAGAGGTTGTTTCCAAACTAAACGATTGTGATTTACAGGGCGGAGTTACCCTGTGTGTGCTCGTGTCAGTGAGGGCACCGTGGAGCTCAGCCAGGACACGTTGCCTGTTTATGTGGAGAGGATCAGCAGCTCTGCCACTAGAAATAAACTCTGTGTTTCTTAGGTTGGACTCCAAAGCCTGAACAAGGCACAACACAGTTAATTCTGCGTGTTGTTAAAAGCAATATTATGAAATACACAGTTCTTGTATTGCATTTAAATCAGCACAAAAAAGTCAAAGTTTTGAGTTCTGCAGAAAGGATTAAAATGTTCTTTCATCTGGGAAGAGGAAAAGGGCACCTTTTGTTTAAATTTTTAAACCTGATTTGAGGTAATATGGGAAGAACAGTCAAGTACAGTCAGACCACATCTGCAGAATGAGTTCACTCAGAGTTTGGGCATTTTCTCAGTTCCTGCACAGAGTCCATTGGTTGTGCTTAACTTCAGCCAGAGATGTCATCAGTCATTCCTGGTATTATCACAGCAATACATTCACTGATGCAACCAGGACACAGGAGGAGCCAGTGCTCAAGCTGTGGGAATAATGGATTTTTTTATTTTAAAACTTACCCTTTTAGGTTTTTTGGGTTTATCGCATACAGAGACTTTCAGTGTTCGGGTAATTAACTGCAATTAAAAATGTGATGAAGTCTCAGTCTTTTCTTGATTATCTTAGTTGGTGAAGGACTGGGCAAGGAAACACTATAGTGAGAAGGAAAAAAATAACGTAAAAGCAGAGTGGTTCATAATTAACTAAAAGCAATTGTGGTTTTCTGTGAATTAAAAGAGAAATTAATCTCGCTCAGATCAGATCTGACCAGGGAAGACCCAGAAGTGAAAGATGTGTTGTTTGAGCTACATTACTCCCTCTGAATAGTCCCATTTGTGGTGGAGAGGGAACTTTATACAAAAAGGGGATTAAGGGGATTTTGAGGGGGGGGGTGGGGAAGAGAAAGAGAACTGTGTGGATAAAGGCAAAAAGTAGGTGTTAGTGGCAATTAAATGAATTTACTGGTGTCATATGTAAAAGTTTCTGTGGACATAAAATAGGTTTCCTCTTGCCTCAAATAATGAGAAAGCTCAGTTTAGCCTTGTCTGAGCTGTGAACAACACCAGAGAACAAGCTTTCATTTCGTAAATGGAAATGTTCCCAAGAAGTTATTCAAAATGCTTCATAAAGCGATCAGCTTTGTTTGCAATATCCCAGAAATTATCAAGGAAAACCAAAAAAATAAATCCTAAGATGAGAGACAGGGGTTTCAGAGAGCTCTGCTATCATGATAATGGATGTACACGATGCTGAGGGAGGATATTGAGTCCTGGTCCAGCTGTTTAGACAAGACACCGAAATAAATGGATATAATAAGCTCTCATGCATTGGAGAACAAGACAGTTACTAATTGATGAGGACAGGGAGAAGCATTTCATACGAATCAGGAGCGCCAAGGATGAGGATTTGGGCAGTAGCTGCTTGTTGGGGATGGAGAGTTTGCCCCTTGTGCAGCACCAGGTTGCACATTCGGCTTTCATCACTCATCTGATGAGAAGCAAACCACTAATGCCCCTCTCCTTTGACCTAGTGCAGCTGAGCAGAACATCCAGCATTTCAAACAGGCTTGGATTAGCAATGGTATTTCTTCCATGGATACTTCAGAGGATGTAAGGATCTCTCCTGCATGCAGAGAATGAAAAGGGACCACATTGTGGCACTGAGCTGTTTATGGAAGGTGATTATCTCAGCTGCAGAAATAAGAAACAAGAGTCCCTTTAGACAGGCTTTTCAGAGGAGCCCAGCCCAGATTGCTGTTACGTTCATTCTTTCCACGTCTTCCTTTTCTTTTTTGGCAACCCTGTGTTTGTGGGAACAAAAAGTGCCAAAATCATTTGAGGGGAAGCAGATTTTGCAGCCTGGATGGCTTGGAAATCTCCCATACATAAGGAAGTAGATCTATCATCTTAAAAGATATTCAGCCTACATCTGAGGGCTCAAAAGCCTGGGATTAGGCATTTTCTCATGTGATTCATGGAATATTACTGGACTTGTGTCACAGGTTTTCCAGTCCTCCTGCCACCTCATCACAGGGTGTTTGGGATCCAGTTGCTGCTGGTCCATCCCTCCACTGCCGGTATGAGCCTTAAAATACATGGAGAGAGGAATGATTTTGTCATTCTTCCTGCTCTCCCTGGAAACTTCTGCCCACACTCTAAGGCAGAGTGCTCCACTCACACTCTGCTCAGACCCAAAGAATCTCCAGAGCGGGTTGCCTTGTTCAGTGATGACCGGCGTGTGAAAGTAAACCACGCAATTCCTCAGTCCTTTGGTGTTATCCAACACTTTGTGCCATGATAAAATCCCACCTCCTTCAATGCTCCTTTTCTCCCTTCAGCTTTTTGGTCCCACAAATTTTGCTCAGCATTGAATTAATTTATAAACACACGTGCCAGACCAAATATTCACTGCGACCCTCTCCAATTTTTTTTTGTTTGTTTTGTTTGTAATGCCTTGATTATGTTAATGCAAGGAATTTGACTTCACTGGAGTTGAACCAGCCGGTATCTGAAAAGCTGAAAGTCACAAAGAACATGTTTATTGTAGTATCGGGCTGTGGGTTTGGATTGTTGTGGATTCATTGTCTTCAGTGGAGTTTATTCCTGTTTGAACTCCTAGGAGTGAAAGCAGGGCACAGCCATTAGACCCTGATTCATCTCTGGTGCCAGCTGTTACCTTTGATGTCTGCTTTATGTGGAGAAGCTGTTGAGGTGCAGGCGGTTTCTTTCATGGAGATTTTAGCACACTAAGGCTCTTAATAGAGAAAGTAACAAAGAAAATATCTCTACGACTCTATAATCCATCTTTCCCAACATAAATATAAACCCTGCATATCTGAAGTTACGTTTCTTGCCATTGCCAAGGCTGGATTTAAGGCGATGGAAAACATAGGTTGGAAGAGATTGCATGTTCTAACCCCATGGCTGCTATGCATGTATCTTAACTATGGCTTCAGACCCAGCTCTGTGGAAAAATACCACCTTTTTTAGAAAAAATAATGGGCAGAGAAATGTGTATTTCTTAACTGATATCAGATCAGGGGTCTACAAGAGAGCTGGAGAGAGACTTTTTACAAGGACATATTTTTACAGGACAAGGCAGAAAGGTTTTGAATTGACAGAAAACAGGGCCAGGTTGGATATTGGGGAGGAATTGTTCCCTGGGAGGCTGGGCAGGCCCTGGCACAGTTTCCCAGAGAAGCCGTGGCTGCCCCTGGATCCCTGGGAGTGTCCAAGGCCAGGCTGGATGGGGCTTGGAGCAGCCTGGGACAGTGGAAGGTGTCCTGCCCATGGCAAAGGATGGAATGAGATGATTTTGAGATGAACCCATACCATTCTGTGATTCTGTGATCCTTGTGGTTCTCACCTGGTGTCTCCCACCACTGTCCCTTTTCCCAGATGCCCCCTCCCTCTCTTGGCATCACCTGGCATCATCCCCAGCCTGTCTGGAATCCACATCAGAGCTGGATTTCTACCAAATTTCGAGAGTAAATCTTTGAAAGTCAATGTTGGGCTGCCTGTGGAGGTGCTCAGACCTCCAGCCACGAACCCTTTAGTGACAGATGGAGTCAGACCCACGAGGTGCCAAGATCCCTTTCCCTGATCAGAGACGTGTTGCTGGCACCTGGGAGCCACGAGCACAACCCACCCCATCCTGCCCCTGGAGGCTCCTCTCCTTCAGTCTGGCACCACAATCCACCCTGTCCTGCCCCTGGAGGCTCCTCTCCGTCAGTCTGGCACCTCTTCTCACAGATCCAGCCTCAGCAGCAGCCGTGACAAACCTGCCCTGGCTGCTCCAGAGCAGCCCCTGGCCACTGGCAGAGCCACCCACCAAATTGGGATGCTCGGTACCCCCAGCACAGGATTTCACACCTGTCCCCTCCCACCTTAAAATCCTCCAAAACTCTCATCACGACAGGTTGCTGCTTATCTCCCCTTGCATTCAAACTGGCTGGTGCCCAGAAGTGGAGGGGGAAAATGGCACTTTTGAAAGCCGACATGTATATTCTGTCACTTGGATTTAAGATGTTTTTCGTCTTCTGAAATATTTTCATCTTATTTGAATATTCTTGCCGAAAAACAGCTCTTTGGACACAAATGTGCAGGGAGCTGGGAGCTCAGAGCGGATGGGGTCTGCTGTCTGCTGTGTAGACACGAAGCTGCTTTCAAGTTCTGTCTCTGGCAGGGCAGGAGGGTCGTGGGCACAGGTGGAGAGCCAGGGTCAGGTTTCTGTGCAGTGAGGTGCCTCCTGCCTCCTGCTGTGTGTGCAGCCAGGAGAATGTAAAAATTTGCTTTTCTTTTCACCTTTTTAACACATGCTTGACTGCACAAACTCAGTGTTTGCTAATTGGTGGCACGGGGTGAAACGAATCCTGTAGCAGGTTTTGCAACTAACGTTTACTGATGTCTGTTACAGATAAATGAAGAAATAGGAATATTGCTAAAATAAATATCGAAAAATAAATCTCAAAGCTCTTTGCTGACTTCATTGGGTTCAGAGTTTGGTGCATTCCATGGAGGACCAAATAGTCTTTCCAGCTACTCATAGAAAACACAGAATCCTGGAATGGTTTGGGTTGGAAGGGACCTTAAAGCTCATCCAGTCCCACTTCCTGCCATGGGCAGGGACACCTTCCATTATCCCAGGCTGCTCCAGGTTCCCATCCAACCTGGCCTTGGACACTTCCAGGGATCCAGGGGCAGCCACAGCTTCTCTGGTCACCCTGTGCCAGGGCATGCCCACCCTCACAGGAAACAATTCCTTCCTAATATCTAATTTAAATCTCTCCGTACTACATCCCTGCTATGGAAATCTGTCTCAGTGCAGCCATGCACACACACTGCCATCAGCACAGCACAATAGCAGTGTCAAAGCATCACTCTTATTTTTACATGCAGCGTGTGAATAGGTGTGGGTGTGTGTTAACATGTTTTGTCAGGAGGAGAAATGTTTCTCCAGAGGCCAGGGATATGTGCTGAACAAAAAAGAATATTAATTTGCTTGGGTGAAAGAAGCAGCATCTTTAAAGATGTACAGAGGACTCTCTGTTCCTGTGGTTTGCTCTGTGAGCCTGTTACTGCAGAGCTTGTGGCTTCTGCTATTTGAATTTTTTTTATTTATGAGGCTGAGGAAATCACCCTCAAAGACAATTACTATTTTTAATCAGTGAAAGCAAGGAGAGGAAAAGATAATCAATGGGCAAGTGCCAGCAGGGCTGTTCTTTTTTCCCCTCCTTGCCTCGGTGGATCGGCAGTGCTTTGGTGCTGTCAGATCAAAGGGTGCTGTGCTTCAGTCAGCATTACAGCCCTCAGATCTCACCTGCCTCTCCCTGGAATCAGGATTTCCCTGGTGTGGGACGCTGTGTCAGCCCAGCTCCGTGAGCACAAGAGAGGGCAGTCACTCAGGGGTGGGGACAGTTTGTGAAAGCTGCTCAGCGAGGTTTGCCTGGTTTTGCTGTCATTTGTGTGTTGAAAATAGGAGACAGGTTCCCCCAGGTTGTTGACGTGCATTCCTTCCCTGCTTCCTTGGCTCCAGCTGTCAATTCCTGCAGCATTAACAACGGGGGCTGTGAGCAGGACTGTGCTCAGCTCACTGAGGACCACTACAAGTGCCAGTGCCAGCCAGGCTACCAGCTGAAGACAGATGCCAGATCCTGTGAAGGTGAGTGCTGTGCTACCTGCCTGAAGACACACAGTGAAGGCAATTTAAAAGACCCCAGGGTGGTGGTTTGGGTCACTGTGTTCATTCATATTTCTCCCTGTGTCCCAAAAGCAGCTTTAGGAGTTGCTCATTAACAGGATTTGAAAATAACACGTGTTTGAGGTGTGAAGTTCACTTTGAATCACAACTTTGAACAAGGTTTTGGCCTCATAGATCCCCCTGGCTGCTCCTTCCACAACGGTGGTGACGACATAGGTCAGGAACTTAATCGCGATTTAATTCTAACATTTTATTGCTCTTCAAGCTGTATATAGAGTTGGCCTGCATTACACGTTTTATCCTACAAAAAGTCTTCTCTTTATCTCCTTTTGGCTTGTCACAGTGTGATTCATTCAACCTCCCCTTCAGGTTTCTAAGCACCCTCTCAAGCAGAACAGCAATGCTACCTTTGGGTTTGATTGTTGCTTTTCTTCTCTTGTACATCTTAACATATTCATCAGTTTTGGAGGCAGCCCCCCCACTCCCCAACACAAGCACACACACACACACCCTTGAACATGCCAGAGAAAAAGATAGGGCCAAATTTATGGATTTATTGAGCTGAAATTCCTGTCACAAAACCGTTTCCATATGGCTCCTCTTCTGCTCGGAGATTTTATACGCTGTGGATGAAGTGTAAGTAAATCCTGCTGTTCACATGGCTCCCAGCTCCTGCTGGGTGCAGAGAACTCTTCCCCTTGGCTTTGGGCCCCCCCAAATCCTGCCCTCTGTGGGGGCTGCACCTCGGGGAGCACCCACAGCCTCGTGGCCTCTCTGTCTCTCACAGGGTGGCCACGTTTCGTCCCTGAGGTTATCAGAAAGAACCAGAAAAGGGGAGCTTTAGGGAAAAGGGGGTGTCAGAGACCATCCTCCATTCCCTTTTCCAACCATCTCGAGATGTGTTTGGCCAGCTGGCTGTGCAGAGCCTGCTCAGGATGTTTTGGGAGGGCTTTATGGAGGGGTGGGACAGAGGTTGGGTCAGAGGGGTCTGACTGTGGCCATGCCAGGTGGGCTGGGGGTCGTCCTGGACAGCACAGTTCCAGCTTCTCTGGGCCCCTCCATGCCCTGTCTCAGCTGGGACCCCTAAAGGGGGAGGTTTTGCCACCACTGTTCACCCCCTCACATGGTGGGGCTGAGGAGAGTCAGCCACTCAGCAAAGGCAGTGGTTTGTCACCAGCCTGTAATTACTGACCCCTGAGCGGGGCAGGGTCAGCCTTGTCTGCACATGGGGCATTCCCTGGGTGCCTGCTCACCCCTGGCTGCTCAGGGTGTTTGAATCCAAATAAAAAAGTGCAGCATTCCCTGGGTGCCTGCTCACCCCTGGCTGCTCAGGGTGTTTGAATCCAAATAAAGAAGTGCAGCCCTCCCCGGGAGGGCAGTTGTGCCTGGGGGAAGGAGGATCTGTCTTGTAAGCAGAGCTCAGCTTGCAAAATGAAGGCTGAGTAAGATGCTTGTCCCCCCATAAATCCCTTAGTGAATGAATGCCTAGGAGAGAACAGTGCTGGGCAAGCCCATGGACATGATTTTTACAGCAACAAATGAGGGTGAAGTGGTCATGAATGCATTTGGGTTGTCAGTTGAGACATATTTTAAGTAGAACGGGTGGGAGGAGGTGAGTCTGGTTGTTTTTTTATTTTCCAGCCAAAGCTTGCCTGCTGGAATCATGGTTTGGCTGGAGATACCACAGCGATACGAGAGTGTTTGCCACAGCAGGTGTAGGTGTTGTGCAGGTGTGGATTCATCCCTGTGGACTCCTTGGGAGTCCTTACTGCACCCACAGCCTTGGAAAGCCTTAGAGAAACATTTAAGCCTGGCAATTTCGCTCTTTACCGCTTTATTTTTTTCTCAGTGTGAAGTCATGGTTGCTGTGAACAAGAAAATTAATTTGATAAGGCCCAAATCTCTTTTCTTTAGGTGCTCTAGAGGTCATGGCAGGTAGGACTGGAGACCCTGTTGTTTACAGTCTTGCAGTGAAGGATTGGAAGGTCTGCCCCGTGCCTGGAAGTGTCCAAGGCCAGCCTGGATGGGGCTAGGAGCAACCTGGGATAGTGAAAGGAGTCCCTGCCCATGGCAGAGGGTGGAGCTGGATGAGCTTTAAGGGCCCTTCCAACCCAAACCATTCTGAGATTCTGTGTCCTGAGGCACCTGGGGAATGAAACCATGCCAGCAAATTTTTCACCATAGTGTTTAACAGCTTGGAGTAGAGCTTTGTAGGATGGAGTCTGTTATCTACTACAGTTATTAAATGAACCAGTAAGAGGCAAATGTGTGAAAAAACAACACTAATGAGTTATTTTGGGCTTTTCCTGAAACCTGCTTCTAACAGGAACAGACATATCACTGGAAAGCAAGTCAATCACTGATTGCCTTATGTCCTGAAGATCTTCCCTTTACAAACTTACCTCATCCAAGGATTTCCGAGGCTGCTACCTTTATTTGAATTACTATGTTTTACTAACATCTACCGTGTAATTTGTTGTTTGCCTGTTGTCATGTCACAGAGCATTACAAGCTTTACTCCGTGCCGTAATCATTCTCAAATTAAAGCTTTAGCTGCTCTGAAAAACCTTCATAATATGCAGGTTTAACAGATGCTGTTTGATAGTGATTTCATTTAATTTACCCAAATAGAAAAGGAATCGGCAAATAACTCAATATTTCATATCAGCAAGGAGTGAGTTCTTGCTTGGAGCTAAATCCTTTGTAGACCGCAAATTGTCGAGCTGCAGAGCCAAGTTGTCAGCCTTGGAAGTGTCATGCACGATGAAGTGCTGCTGTTCCTTGGAAACCTATTTGCAACCTATCGTGTCAGAAGTCCAATTTCAGTTCTACATCCCTAACCGTGCTTTTATTTTATTTTTTATTTATTTTTATTTTTTTTTTAGCACTGTCAAATCAAACTCAGCCCTGCCGACTGGAACGGTTTGTGTGTTGTGTGTTCTCGAGGTGGCAGGAGGTGACATCAGGGAGTTTGAGGGTGTTCTGTGGCAGCTTCCTCCTTTACCAAATGGTGGCACAAAATGCCACTTGGCTGCGCAGAAAAGTGACGAAAAAAGCCCTGCCCCATGTTTAAATCCACATGAAGCAGAGTCTTTTCTTTCCTGTTTCCTTCTCCTCGTAGCCAGTGGAAGAGCAAAGCAGGCAGGTCCAGAGCAAAACTCCCTCAGCCCTTCCCCAGGGTTCCTCAAGCCCTGATCCAGCGTTGTTGAACTGATGGGGACTCTCCTCTGGGGCTCTGAGAGAAGCTGGCTCATACAGAGCAGGGAAAGAAAATGTTAGGCTGGAGGTGAGTGAGGAATATTGGTCATTTGTCTCAAATCAGACACTAATTAGTAAAATGCTGAGGCTGAATTAGAGTTGTAAGGAAACGGGTATAGCTTTTGAGAAGTTTTATTTGAAGTTAAGCAGAACCCTGGAGGACACGTTTTCAAGGCATCCTCCAAATTTACCTGCGCAATGTTACTCACCAGAATTTTGGTGTAATGAATGCTCCAAAGCAAAACCTCAGCCTGGAGCAGAATGTCAGATCTTAACCCAAGTCAGACCTGTCTGAACAGTCATGGTAGGTCTATTTTGGGATGTGCCAAGTCTCTATTAGGGCAGTATGCTTCCAGCAGGTACCTGTCCCAGAAATAAACCCATAAAACAGTGAAATCTTCAAGATGGAGGCTTGTGTAGGCACTTGACAAAAGTTTTTCTAAGTACTTGCCACTTAGAGCACCTTATCCTTGAAAAGGTATGTTATTGTTCAAGAAGAGGAAAAAGCCTTGATGTACAACATGAATGGCATATGTTTATAGACTGAAAGATGTCTTTGGGGGCCCTTCAGTGTTTATTTCCTCTAGAGCCTTTTAAATATTCATTGTTTTGTGGTGAACTCCATCACTGTGTGTGTTTATGGATTCACACATACTGGAGTGCTAATTGCTGTTGTTTAGAGAACTCTTGAAATCTGTTCAGGTACAGCAACATAACAGTAAAATGTACTTTTTTTGTCCTACTTCCAATGTAATACAAGCTCGGTTTCCTGCTGTTTAAACCCTCGTTGCTGCTCTGTGACAAATGTTGTCCAGCAACAAAGAGCATCCAGAAAAACAGCAGCTTTACTCACCAGACGCTGTCACATTTTTTTCCCCAGTCTAATCTCTTACAGCTGCTTCATCGTTAGTTGCAACAATGGCAGGTAAGACCATTTTCAGGCAAAAAGTGACCTTTCAGTTGACAGTGTGCTCTAATTGGTTTCAGTGATAGACCCCTGCACAAGTGGGAATGGAGGATGCTCCCAAATCTGTCAGAATGAGAGAGGAATTGCAAAATGCGAGTGTCATCCAGGGCATTCTCTTTCTGCAGACAAAAAGGCCTGTTTAGGTAAGAAACTCCAGACTCTTTATTGTGAAGAAAGTTATTAATCAGTGCTCTGGCTTACTGAGCTGAGAGTGGAAAGGAATATGATATACAAACATACACAAAGTGCATTTTGAGACAGTGTTTCTCTGTGATATTCATGTCAGCCCAAAATAGCCTTGAAGAACTTTTTTAGTGATGAAAAATTCCTCTGTGACCTTCTAAGTGATGCTTTCTAGCAACTGTGTTTGTGAAAGCTGCAGTGTTATCCTTGTAGGGTCCCTTTAAAATAATGTCCCAGATACAGCTCCTGGAAAATTGGTTCAAGTAAAACTCTGAACCAGGTCACTGAAAACCTACTTAGAATTCAAAGGGCTTTTTAGCTGGAGAACTGTTTTCATATTAATGGAGAAACTACTGTGAAGGAAGAAATCGTGATGTGTAAGATTTCCAAAGAGAGAAGCCTGGAAAGTTGAATTCTAAAGTCCTGTATTTAGTCTAGGGTTGTCAAAAGGATCTGTAGTATTTCTGACCCAAAATGTAGGGGAGTTAGAGGTCAAAATACCTGCTCTTCTCTTTCAGCGAAACTCTTGGAAGAGTTTAGCAGTTTTATGAAGTAAAAAACGTTTGTGGACTCGATGGTGCACAGATTTTTAACAGCCAAGTCAGGATTAGGGGTGGGATGTGTGTGTCCATATATATATATATATTCAGACAGTAATTTTACACTCCTGTTTTGAAAACTTGGCCAAAATCTTTCCAATATTTAAATTATTATCTCATATAAAGGGTGCTGGGTGCCTTTCAAAATATTTGCTTCCTACCCTGAGTATTTCACTCAGCTGCCTGCAAGCCCTTCTGTGAGTAGAATGGCACATCTTAGTGATTCTCTCTCCCTGGAATTACTCATGAGTAATTACTGAAAACAAAAACTGTTTTCAAGTAATGTACTGGTAATGAGTGGATGGAAACAACAGTGGGTTTAGCAGTGGGGTCAGCCTGTTATTCATTTTATCTCAGATACACATTGACATTTCCCTTGATTTATGCATAAACTGAATCACTGAGTTAACTTGCAGTGTTATATATTGGAACAAATTTTCTCCCCAGCCTCATGGCAACAATCTTTTGAATCATTAAGCAGCGTGTCTTACCATGGATATACAATTATTGGTTTTTGCTCCTAGAAGTTACTCAATGTCTTTTGCAAAATTCAAGCTGTTGTTTGACTCTCTGGAAACCGAGCTGGAAGGAGACAGAGGGCAGCTGAAGTGTCATGCTTCAGCTATTAGCTGTAGTAGAGGAAGAAGCTTGCAGGATGGTGGCTGTGGCTCAACTTTTTTATTTTTCTATTTAAAAAGAAGAAGAGAAAAGAATATGTACAGCGTCGGCCAGCACGGTGTACCCACAAACTGACAATTAGAGAAAAAGGAGAAATAACCCGTTTAATTCTAAGCAGCAGCTGCTCCCGTGGCTGCTTCAGAGAAGCTGTCATTTGTCCTGAAATTTTCATGAGGCAGTGTGTGGTGTTTGCACTGCCTGGGGCCTCTCTTTGCAAGGAGCCTGATTGCAGTTGTCAAGCTCCTTGTGCTCAAGTGCAGGGGCCACGAGCACAGCACTGGGCACAGCACATGTGGAGGGACAAATCTGCTGGAAAAGGGGTTTGCTGGGATGAAAAGTGAGGAGCTGCACATCAGGCTGCCCCCCGCCATTTTCAAGACACTGACCCAGTATCGGTGCAATAAATAATCTGTATTTTGCCAGGAAGATGTCAGAATGGGAAAGAACAGGAGATGGATCAGGGTGGTGTCAGTCTTTGCACATGTGGGTTATCAGTTTTTGCACAGAGGTCGGTGTTGTGTGCTGCTGTATTTAGTGTCCATTTTTTGTGGTTTTTGGGGTTTTTTGGGTTTTTTTTTTTAACTAATTACTCCTTTAAAATGCTTTTATGTTCCACTGAGATTTTTAGGAAGATGGACACCTTTGGGGGCATTTAACTCCAAAATACAAACCAGCAAGTGTGAAAATGAGGAGCAGCCTGCTTGACAGAGGACTGGGGGAAGAGCAGCCTCCCCACTTACTGCCCTGCACATTTTCCTTTGCTCACAGGGCTGCTGAAGCTGCTGTGGTTGCAGCAGGTGCCTCCCCAGTGCACTGCTGTAGAAGCAGCTGCAGGATTCAGGGGTTATCCGTCTCCATTGTCCCTGCTGAAACCCAACCACCACTTAATCCACATCATTTGACATTCAGAAAATAATCAGCTATTTCCTGTTCCATTCATTTAACTATAATGGCTTGGAGGACATGGTGATAATTTCAGAGCTTTGGAAGTTTCTTCTGAGCTCTTCACACGAGGTCTTGTTTGGCCATTGCTCTTTTTACAGGAATAATAAATAAGTCGCTTTGGCTGATACTGCAAATATGGCATTTTGTATAAACGTTCACACTGAGAAGTTCAAGGTCAACGGTGCTGAGAGAAAAAGATTGTTCTGGAGAATAATGTGAGTGCAATGTTCCTGGGTTCATTGGTGCTGTCCTTTACAGACCGACACCAGGATAATCCCTCCAGCAGATATTTGGAAACGCACCCCTGTCCACGCAGGACAGCGTTATTTGTAATTTCAGCCTCCATCTGAAGGACTTTCTCTGTGCTTGCAGACGTGGATGAGTGTGCCGAGGGCAGGGGCGGGTGTGCCCATCGCTGTGTGAACACCCCGGGCTCCTTCAGCTGTGCCTGCAGCCCCGGCTTCGAGCTGGGGGCGGACGGGCGCCGGTGCTACCGTAAGTGACCCTGCTCTCCTCAGCCTCTCCTCCCTGCCAGGCCTCCCTTCTCGTTCACTGGGATTAGCATTCCCAGCAGAATAAGTGTATGCAAAAGCTCAGGCTTAACGCGGTTTTCTTCCTCTGCTGCTGCTGGGTTTGCAGGGTGACACGTTCCTAAGCCTGTGTTCACAGACCTTAATTACTGCCTTTCAAAGAGCAAATAGCCCTGTTGGTTTATCTTCAGAGTCTGCTGAATTCTGCTGCAGAGCTACCAGAATGCTGCTGTTCTGTGAAATGTATTCATCCCTGCCCTCCTCCTCCTCCTCCTCCTCACAGCTTTCTTACAGAGCAAACCAACACGATGTTCTGCTCATGTCTTTACCTGTCTGGGTTTGCTTATGTTTTCTCCTGAGATTATTGACACTATTAAGAGGACTCTTTAAAAAAAAAAAAAGGGAACAAAAAAGATAGATTTGGGGTGAAAAAAAAAGTTGAACAACTCAAACTTCCCAAACTAAAGTGAGCTTTGTTGCCTTTCCTCACATACCTACCTCTTGCCAGCGGGGTTTAATCAACACGACTTGTCTGGAGAGGGGGACTGACTGCCAGTGCTGTTGGCTGATAGGTGATCCCTGGCCTGCCCTTGAGGGCAAATTTAGATTAATAAAGGAGGTGATGTGGAAGAGTTGGGGTTATTATGGACCTAACATAAGCTCCCTGGAATGCAGACAAAAGCATGACCTGTTTTAGCAAAGAGGTGGGCAAAGATCATTCAATCTAATAATACTGTGCGAGAGCTTTCAGCAGAGCTTCCTTAGGAAAATATGCTGCATGCCAGAGAATGAGTGCTTTATTTAAGAATGTGTGTGTAAGAAATAGTTATTAAGAATGAAATCCAGTTTCAAGGCATTAACATACATTAAAAACAAAACCCAATTACGTGAGAGACATCCTGGAGAGTTATTTCATAGGTGATGGGGAAGCGTGAGTGGTGCAATGGCAGAAGAAATGTGATTAATGCATAGATATGAAATCTTCTGTCATAGGAATAAAAAAGAGGTTTAGACCACTTAGATTTCATTGTGCTTTCCTGATACTATTTTTTCTGGATGTTCAGCAGATCTCAAGGGATGGTGATTCTCTGTGCCTCATGTACAATATTGCAGAGCAAACAATAAAAATAAAAACATTCTGCATATATTTATGATCAGGATTATCCCAGTGTTTGAGCAACTTACAATCTTTGTTTATTCTTTCATTTCCCCAGTGGCTGGGGAAGAGCTGGTATTTCAGTTTTACTGATGAAGAACTGAGACATAGTAAATGATGACGATTGTGTACAAAGTCAGATTCTGCATTTAATCACTGGGTTTACTAAATCCCAGCTTAACACACTGGACAGGAGACACGATTTCTTCTCCCTGGTGCAAATAATCACACTATGCATGAGATGCAGAGATATTTATTCTCTTAATTTATACCCTGTTCCAGCTGGAATTACATTTTTTGTTGGCAAGCACATTGCTCCCTTGGAGCACAAAGAGGGGTAGGACCGGAGCCCACCGACACAGATGTGTCTGGGGAAATTCTGTGCAGAATCTGATGGCCGCCACTCTGAGCTGGGATGTTTCTGGAAGAACAGTGGCTCCTTTAGGAAGGGTGTTTCTCAGTTCCCCTATGTAGTAGCAGAAATTATTTCCTCTCTAAATAGCTCTGTAACAAGACAAGCTGCCTAATCCTTCATGAAAAATTTTATAACCGACCCTGTGGTTTCTCTCCATCCTGGAGAAATCATCTGATGAAGTAGCTGGGTGGGAATGAGGTGGCCAGGTGTTTCCTTTTTTACGTTAGGTTTCCATTGGAAATGGCCGGGATGTTCTGAGGATTGTCCAGCGCAGCCACAAGAGGAGGGCACGGAAGTCTGTCAGGGCAAAGGGGACTGGCAGTGGCACTGTACCACCCTGTCTTAGCTGTAGGGGACAAAGGAGAAGCTGCTATGCCCCTTGGAAGGGACATCCAAGAACCAAAACCTGGAGATTGTTGGGTGTCCATTTCACCAGCAGGGCTCCGTTGAGGAAGTTTCCATGCCTTTGTGCTTGGGGGATGTTTCAGAATCCAGCCCTTTGCCTTTCCCACGCAAAACTCAAAGTTTATCAGTGTATCAGGCGGGGTTGAGGGGCACCGCCTGCGCTCCTCAGATGCTTCTGTTCCTCCTTTGGGACAAGCACTGTGTCCAAACAAAGCAGAAACCTGAGGAAACATGGGAAGGCTCCTGTAGCAGGTGGCTGCTGGAGCACTGAACCAGCTTCATATGAATTTGAGAGCATCCACTGTTCTGACACAAACACCTGGAGCTCAGTGACTCCAAAGCCTTCTCCTCTGGGGAGGGGGTGTGAGCTGGTTACACTCGCTGCCACAGCACTTATTGCTGCTGCTTTATACAGCAGGCTGATCCTCCAGCGACTCCCCCCTCCCCGGGGCTTGCTTTTTAACATCCTTTTGATTTATTTCTCCGCAAGGCATCGAGATGGAAATCGTGGACAGCTGCCGGGACGGGAACGGCGGCTGCTCCCAGCGCTGCGAGCACACGGCGGCGGGGCCGCGCTGCTCCTGCGACCGCGGCCACCGCCTGGGCACGGACGGCAAAACCTGCACAGGTAACCCGAGCTGGCAGCAGGGAGCAGGTGGAGAAGGGCCCGGAGAGCCTGCAGGAGAGCTGTCGCTCAGGGAAACACTTCCCCGCGCCTTCCTTCCCTCCTTCTGCGGGTGTTAATTAGCGCCGTGCTCTGCGCTGCCCCAGCTTGCCTGGCTCTGGGATGAGCGAGGGGAGGGATGGAAATGACACCGGGGCATCATCACCTGTTACCGTGGCTTTGTCTCACCGTGGGCAGCCCAAGCACTGCAGACCTGACTTTGCTTCCCTTCCCTGCTCAGCTGGCGGCCGGGAGCAGCAGCAGAACTGCTCCCCGGTGCTTCATGCACAAACTCCACCTCGTGCTCCAGAGTCTGCCGTGTTTCCATCAGATTTGCTCAGAGATGAGGTTACACTTCTGCCTGTGAGAAGCCTCACTTGGGAGGTGAAAGCAACAGAAAGCAATCTTTGGGTTTATTTCGAGACAAGAGCTTAAAAATTCATTCATGTTTTAAGCAATTCTGCTATGAGATTTTTTTTGTGTGTGTTTGTTTTGTGGTTTTGTTTGGTTTATGGCTTTTGCCATGCAAACTGTATGTCATTCTGCTTTGGGCTTGCTGTCACTATGCCATTACAATTTTTAAGAATAGCCAAGAAGAGAGGGGGGATGGAAAAAGGAACAGGCACCACAAAGCACTATACTGAGATATGAGATGATGAGAACAGGTAGAGAGTGGGAGCACTGATGGGTGTGAGAGGCATTACAGACAAAGGGAGTCTTGCAAGGAAAAAAAGCCAAGTGCAGGAGAGAGGAGGAGCAGGGGAGGAGGGAAGCACTGAGGGCTGCAAGGGCGGATGATGATGGAGCTTAAAAAGCAAAACAGAAAAGTTTGGGAGGCAGATTTGGAGCCAGAGCCTCACAGGGGTGGGTGGGTTACACAGTCTTGTCTGTACAGCTGACAGGAGGCAGAGCAGCCTCCTGCCCACATCCCAGCTCAGTGACCTGCTGCCGGGGATTTCAGGGGGAAGCAGATACTCCAGATACAGCAAGGGAAGGGGGAGAACACAGAGGAAAGGCTGAGGACACGAAAAGTTGCTCTTAACAGCAAAAATCTCCTTTTTGTTGGATGCAGATTTTGCATTCCTACACCGACAAGGGGCTGTTGCTGGAAACCAGAGCAAGGCTTCACCTGATGTACTGCAGAGGAGCTCAGCTTGTGACATTTCTGGAAAACACTGCCTTCAAATATAACCTGCATTAATCATTTTCACACTGACCTTCTCACCTCGATTGATTAATTACATTTTCTTTCCCCTGTCCCTGTTTCCTCATAAAGTTGGTGCTCCTTCCAAGGTTAATTGAGACACTGACCTTTCCCATCTGCAGCTGCTCAGCCGGGCCACGTTCAGGAGCATTTTGCAGACTCAGCATTGACAAGGTGGCCCTTGGATGGCCACTGACCTGCTCAGCAGCCTGACAGCAGCCAGGAGCCTGCAGTGCACAGATAACAGCTCAGCTCTCCCATCTAATCACCACTACAGTGGTGTCAATGATACCAGGGTTCTGAGCGGGCACAGAGCAGGAGGAGGCAAGAGGAAATCACTTACCAAAAAGTACAATTGAAGCTTCCAGGCTGCTGCTGTCCAGCAAGGGCCTGGCTGGATCAGAGCATTGTTAGTTTACTTTGAATACGGTTGAATGTAAAGAAGTCTAAATGGTCAAATGTAGGTTGCTGTTAAACAGAATGTTTTTAAGGGCTGGTGGGTCCTTGCTGTTGTCTCTTTGCACAGAACCATTGAATATTCTGAGTTGGAAGGGACACACAAGGATCATTGAGCCCATTCCTGTCCCTGCACAGACATCCCAACAGCCCCACCCTGGGCATCAACGTTGTCCAAACTCTCCTGGAGCTGTGGCAGCCTCAGGGCCGTGCCCACTCCCTGGGGAGCCTGGGCAGTGCCCAGCACCCTCTGAGGGTAGAACCTTTTCTGGTATCCAACCTAAAACTCCCTGACACAGCTCCAGCCATTCCCTTGGGTCCTGTCCTCAGTCACCAGCGAGACCAGCTTTGTAAATCCCCTCATGGCAGCTCAGACTTGTAGAGGAGATGCCTCTCCCAGGAGATGGAGGGTCCTGGGTGCTGTGGGAGAAGGTAGAAGTCAGCTACTGTCAGAATTCAGGATTCAGTGTTTATGTGGCTGAAGGAAGGTGTAAATCAGTGAGTAGCTCTGAGCAAAGCTGTGGCAGCAGCTCGGGGTGTCTCAGGGGCTGAACGTGCTGCCCTTTCCTTGCAGAGGTGGACGAGTGTGAGACTGGAGAGTCCTGCTGCTCCCAGTTCTGCATCAACTACCTGGGGGGCTACGAGTGCGCCTGCAAGGCGGGGTTCCAGCTCAGCGCCGACGGCTGCTCCTGCGACGGTGAGCACGGACCAGGGGATGGCCTGGGCTGGAAGGGCCCTAAAGCTCCTCTCATCCCACCCCTGCCCTGGGCAGGGACACCTTTCACTATCCCAGGTCACTCCAAACCCTGTCCAGCCTGCCCTGGAACACATCCAGGGATGGGGCAGCCACAGCTTCTCTGGGCAGCCAGGGCCTCACCACCCTCACAGGGAATTCTCTCCTAATATCCAATCTGAACCTCTCCTCCCGTTAGTCTAAAGCCATTCCCACTTGTCCTGCATCATTCCATGCCCTTGTCAAAAGTCCTCTGGTACCAGTGGCTTGGTCTAACTAATCATAGCCCAGGGTAGAGGAAATGCTGTCAAAGCCCTTTGCGGGGACTGCCCTAATGACAGCCACCGACCCCATGCCAGCTTTGCTGATAAGGTTTTACAAACATGTAATTTCCACTTTGTGAGGCTGGAATATGGGAATAACCCAGCATCCAGCATGGGAAAGTGGGGATGTGTGAGATGAGCCAGCAGAGAGAAACTTCCCCCCCCTCTCTCCATGGACACTGTATATTGATGTGTGTTAAACACTCCTTCCACAAAAGAAGAGCCCTCAAAATAACTGAAGGATCAACAGAGCTTAACAGCTTAAAGCATCTGTTTTCACTCGAGACAAAAACATCAGTGAAATAATCTGCTCCCTGTTGCCCTGAAATGTTTTCACACCTCCAATAGCAGAGAGAAACGGAGAGCCCCAAAACACATAAGAAAAATTGCGTTTCCTTATGTATAGAATAATTTGTCAGATGCAGCTGGGCACAGCATGGGCTCTCCGAGCAGAAGCACTTGTTCCTAATCACCATTTACGTCTGGATTTTCTAGATGTGGATGAATGTCGTCTGGATAACGGCAACTGTGACCATTTCTGTGTGAATTCCCTGGGGTCCTACGAGTGCGCCTGTAAGGAGGGCTACAGGCTTGGGGAGAGCAGATGGGCCTGCGTGGGTGAGTTCTCCTCAAAACTTGAGGGCCATTAAGCACTTCCCACTGATTTAGAAAGTGATTTTGGAACGGGGATTTTCACAGATCCTGGGATTTTGGGAGCCCAGCTTGAGCCATCTCTGAACGTGGCCAGGGTAGGGCTACGTGCAGTGCGTGGATCCAAGTTCATCCTCCAGTAATGGGTTTTGCCAAAGATTAATGGCAGATGAACACTTAAATCCCCTGGACATGTTTGAAAACCTAAAGCTCCTGGTTTAGAAATAAATACTATTTTGACACTTTTCTTGCACTATTTGATGAAGTTTAACATCCTGTGGAAAAAAAAAAGGTAGCCAGATTCTTCTTTGATCAACCATGGCAAGTTTTCCATTAGTCAATGACGTTATTCTGGATTTCTGCCAGTGTAACCAGTCCAGAGTGTAGCAGAGCAACTCAATTTTACAACCAAGTTTAACAACTGCTAAACCTTAAGCCAGAGTTTGATATTCTAACCACACCAAAAAGAGAGCCAACTGATTTTCCCGTCACTTTAAGGCTCAAATTTTAATGTTTCTGAAAATAAATTGCACAGCCGGCCTCACTTTCTATTTGTCATCTCCAAAAAGAGCAAGAGTAATGACCTTCATTAACTAAAAATAATCTCGAACTTCAAGTGAGGAAAATGAATCTCCTCGTTTAATTTTGATTCTCCGGGAGCAGAGCTTTTTTTTCCCAGAAGAAAGAAAAGGGAAAGATGGGATGGGGAGGGTGTCTCCCCTTCTCTCTCTATTTTTTTTTTTTTTGGCTAGCAGAAACCCTGTAAGTAGAGACCAGAAAACGCTTGGGCTGGGACTGCTGGGCAAAGGTGTGACTGGGACATCATGACAGTAAAACAAAGATGTAAATGAGAGGGCGTGGAGGCAGGCTGGGGTGCTGATGGCTGTGCTTGTCCAGCCCTAGGTGTGGAGGAGGCGGATGCAGAGGAGGCAGCCCTGGGGCTGCAGTTCCGAGGACCCCCTCAGCTGCTCCACTACGCACTGGGGACCCTGGGCGAGGATGGAGACCCCCGAGGAGAGCTCACTCTGGTGCACAGGGTCGGTGAGTGACCAGCAGGGCCCTGAGCCAGCACAGAGAACTGGGGGGATGGTCTCTCAGAGAGAGGAATTGGGGCTGGGCTGGCGGGGCTCAGCGTCAGGAGGAGGGATGAGCGTTAATCCTGCGCCTGTGGTGGTAGGGATAAGGTGTTACCATCCAAATCCCAAATGGGACATGTTTGAGGAGCCAAGAGGCTGCCTGGATGCTCTGGGAAGGGAGGCAGGGGAAAAGTGAGCAGCACAGCAAGCAGTGGCTGCCTGGAAAACAGGGTGTCTGCACAGAGCCCCAGGGGCAGCAGCCAGGGACAGCTCACAGTGCCAGGGCTGAGCGGATGGCACGGCTCACTGCACTGCACTAAATCCCTGGGGAAACACTCCCCTTCTCCTAGAGCTGGGAGCTTGGCTCCCTGTTTACAAACCCTTTTGTAACAACTGGAGGCTTTCTGTTTAAGATATTTGCGTTTTGTCTGTGTTAAAAACCATCCTCTGAAGATTCAGGTTTCCCTTGACTCTCTGGAAGAAACACCAACCCGTCCGTGTATTGCTCAGCTCGAGTGGTGACAAACAGCACAGGAGCACCCACTGTCACAGGAGTGGGTGCAGAGCAGCTTTGCACCCACCTGGGCTTTGCATGATTCACTCTTTCCACCCAAAGGTAGAAACTTCACAATTTTAAGAGTATTATGAGGTGAAACCCTGTGTTTGCTTTGTGCTGAGTGCTGGTGGATCACCAGGGAGGATTTCTTGTTTTTTCCTATGTGTGTCCTGTGATTTTTGTATAATCGCCATAATTACCCATCTGAGGATTGTGCCCTACAGGCAAAAATCAGGAGCTGGTCTTGACTAATAAAATATTAACTTATTTTTATGAACAAAACTGTTAAGACCCTCCCAAACCATGCAGCATCCAGCCGGACTCAACAACACCGATAACCAACTGGGAAACTGATAAATGAGATAACCACAGGCAAAATTATCAGACCTAGAATCCACAATCAAATATTTATTTGCCCCTTTTTGCATGTTTTATTTATATTTAGCCACAGAAATTTGGGTGTTATCAGTCACAGCTGAGCAGCTGCACTTTTTCTAAGGCTCAGGCTTTGCAGCATGTGGTGGTTCATATGAAAAGGTTATGGAGAAAAGGAACTTTAAATGGTGTACTAAGTCCTTTTACCTCCCAAATAGCAATTTATTCCTTGTGTTTTCAGACGTGGTGTTGTGCTGCTATCTACATTATAAAAAAACCTGCTTTAAACAGTAAGCTGGTGCAAGTAATTAAATATTTTCCGTAACCTGAATGACTTTTTAAGGTGGAAGCATGATGTTTTTAATGGTGGTCTGTATTCTTCTCCTGAAGTATGAATTTGTATCCTGTTCCAAGTGGGAGCACTGGGATTCTGAATGTCCCTGAAAGCTTGGGCATTTGTTCAGCTTCAGAAAAGGGAACAGTTGGGTGCTCAGACCTAGAGGAAATCTGGCCTCACACAGAAAACTGGTGGTGAAATGCAACCAGCTTGTGACTTACTGTAGGCTGCAATAAGCTGCCAGCTCACTTACAGGTGCTGTTAAAAATCCCCTTCCAAAAAGCCTCCAGCCACAGCCATAAAGCCTTGAAGGCTCTAAACTGTGTGGATGGGATCTTCAATGCCACCGAAGTGTTTTATCAGACAGTCACTTCATTTTGCATGCCTGTCTCAACAGACCCCACAAAGAGAACATGAGGGTGCAAGGGATAAAAGGAGGGTGGGGAAGGAGAGGGAAAAAATGCATTTTCGTATCAGGTTTCCTCTATAAAACTCTTCATATCCCTGAATAGAAGAGAAATGATAAATGTGTAATTTGTTTTGTTTTCCTAGAACACTCAAACTATGTGGTAGAAAATATCATTGAACCATGTTTAAGTAGCACTACATCCACTTACTGCTGTGAAGAAACAGGGACAGCCTAGCAAGGAGAGAAGGAAAGTCCCAATAAATTCTTCTAGTTATATACAATGTTATCAAGCATGAGGTGCAAATTCAGTTTTTCTGAAGGCAAAACTCCTGCTTTTAAAAAGTAGCTCAAAGTGCTCTTCACTGGAGAATTACAGCATTGAGGGGAGTAAATTCCAGCTGAACACCCAGCTTTCCTTCTGCTTAGAGTCAAAAATGTGAAGAGGGAAATTCAGGAGGGCCCATTTTGCCGCGTCTTTTGTGCCGAACCGGCGGCGTTTGCAACCCAGCGACAGGTAAGAGTTTGTGGGAGTGTTTTCTGCCTGGCTGCTCACTCAGCCCTGTGTGTTGTTTTTTTTTTTTTTGGTTTTTTTTTGCTGTCAGTGTGCCTGGGTGACACGTTTGGCCAGGACTGCAGCCTGAGGTGTGAGGATTGTCTGCACGGGGGCCGCTGCAACAGCGAGCGCAGCGGCTGCGTCTGCCCGCCCGGCTGGGCTGGTGTCATCTGCAATGAGAGTGAGTACGGGGGCTTGGGAGGGGGGATGATCCTCCTGCAGGGACTCTGCAGGTGGGGAATGGGAGTAACCTCTTGTACTTTTCAACTGTGAAGCTCCCAAAGGAGCACAGCTGTCTCACAATGAAATGTGTTGTGCTGGGGCACGCGAAATAGGAGCTGTAAGTGATGCCGCAGTGCATGGTCAGGACAGAATCCTAAATATTTGGTTGTTGTTCATTCTCATTTGCTGTGCTGCTAAAAGCTGTGAAAGTTTGCTGGCTATGCTTTATCCCACAACCTGCCTTGGTGACTTCCAGAAGTCTGTCCCAGCAGTTGGTGTGACAGGCTGGGTGGACATGTATGCTAAACTTGATTTTTTCCATGGTAGCACCCCAAGACGTTGCCTTTTAAATTTTTTTCTTATGTTTTCCATTTCTTTTTCCATATCATTCTTTTTATTATTAGCATCACTTTCTTGGAACAGTTAATTTTTCATATTGGAAATGAAATAATGGTATTTTTCAGAATTCTGTTGCCAAGTCAGTGCCCTTTATAATAGCATTTCACCCTCCTTGCTCCTGTTTCCTGGCAGAAGATCTTTCTGATTCAGAAGTATGTGTCAAAACCCATTGGAAAGAGAGTGGTGATTTCTTGATGTGCTGTTCTTCATCTGCAGTTTGGCAAAACTTGTCTGCTGCTTGTCTGAGATATCATACAGCAGATTTCCTGTTTGAGATGGGTCCCTCCATTTCGTGGTGTGTGTGACATGATGGCCCATCACTCTCAGAAAGTCTTTGCTGTCACTGGTGAGACAAAAAGTCGATGAAAATTTATTACTTGACATCAGTAGACAGCACTCTTCAGGTTAATTGCCATCAAGATTGTTTAGGAGACGTCATCACATGGACAGAAATGTAGAAAAATCAAGCAAGTGATTGAAACCAGCAGTCTGCCCGTGGTTATTTTGGGAGACTGATGGTGGGTTTGGCTTGTAAACACTTGGGGGCAGCTAAGAGAATAGGAACGGGTAGGATTAAAACGATAATTTTCAATCTGTCTAAGAGAGTTCAAGCTATCAAAAGAATATTCTTAATTCTGTTCCTGGTGTTCTGGTGGTGATAGATTGTAAAAATTTCAAGGCAGTATCCAAATTCTTTAGTTCATTTCATAAGTAACAACATTTATGATGTACATCTGCACTAGATATCCATGCATAATGGAATTCATCTCTGGAATTTAAAGAACTTTAATAGTACTGTGTTATTGAACTAAACCTGCTGTCTGGTGAAGTCAGCGTGGACAATGATAAATAAAATATCTAATCTATATGAGTTAGTCATATATGATTGCTTTCACTCTCTTCTCTTGCATTTTTTAATATATGGCACAATTCATGGGTTTAGGGTAAGCAGGTTTAGGGTGAGCTAAAACAGTGGAGAAAACTGGAACTAAATTTCTCTAACAATGCGCCAAAGAAGCCGAATGGAAATTGATGTGAAATGTCAACTTTGTTAATGTACATTGATAAAATGTCAGTGAAGTCAGATGACTCCAGCAACTGTATTCACTCAGCCAGCTCAGGCTGCAAACAGCAGAGCAAGGCTCCACCTCAGTTTGTTTTTGCTGTTGCGGATCCATTGCTGCCATGATTACCTGGGGAGTTTCAGAAACTGCATTTGAAAAACAAGGTATTATTTTCATAGTAGTCTTTGGGAGAGAAAAAACAATGTCTAAAATATTTATCTCCAAGTATTCAAAGCTGTGCTCTGATGTTTAAGCTTTGGAGTTAACAGGCAATGGTTTTTGAGCCTGTGGGGAGGGGAGCATGTGCAGGGGAGGGTTGGATACATGACAGTACTTCCCAAAGGTTGGTTAATTCAGTATCCTTTGAGATGTCCCAGTAAATATCAGGTGGATGGTGGATGTACGTTGCTTTATAGAAGAATATAACTTTGTTCAGAGCCAGCTCAACTGAAAGGACTCTCTCCTTGCTCAGTTTTCATAGAATCACAGAATCAATTAGGCTGGAAAAGACCTTTGAAATTGAGTCCAACCTGTGACCCAACACCACCCTCTCAACCACTGAGCGCCACATCCAGTTTTTTCTTAAACACCTCCAGGGACAGTGACTGCACCACTCCCTAGGGCAGCCCATTCCAATGCCCAGTCACGCTTTCTTTGAGGAAATTCCTGCCGATGTCCAACCTAAACCTCCCCTGGTTTAGGGGGAGATTTTATGGGGTTTAAGGCTGTGTTGTCTTGCCCTAATGCTGGCTGTCTGGGAGAGGAGATCGACCCCCACCTGGCTACACCCTCCTCTCAGGGAGTTTTGGGGAACGCTGAGGTCTCCAATGAGTTTTCCAGGCTGAGCACCCCCATCTCCATCAGTCCCTCCACACAGGACTTGTGTCCCTGACCCTTCATCAGCCTTCCCAACGACCAAAGCCTTGTTTTGCTCCTTTTACAGCAGAGGGGAAGGATTTCTTGGTGTGCTGACGCTCCCTGCTCTGTCTCTCCACAGCCTGTCCCCCCGGGACGTTCGGCAGAGGATGTGCCGGATCCTGCCAGTGCCGGAACGGCGGCTCCTGTGACCCCGGCACGGGGCAGTGCCGCTGCCCGCCCGGCGTGCTGGGCCGCCTCTGCGAGGACGGTACGGCCCCACCTCTGCCTCAGCCCCTCCGCTTCTCCCCCTTCCTTCCCTTATCTTAAATAATGAGCAGAACAGCAGAACGGAGGGTGAGGAAAGGCCGTGGCGCAGAGCGCCAGCTCGACCACAAACCGCTTCGACCCCTTATCCGCTGATGCCTCCCTGTGTTTGTGCTCTCCAAAGGTTGCCCAAAAGGTTTCTTTGGGAAGAACTGTAACAAACCGTGCAACTGTGCCAACAAGGGCCACTGTCACAGACTGTACGGAGCCTGCCTGTGTGACCCCGGGCTCTACGGTCGCTTCTGCCACCTCAGTAAGTCCCCGGCATGTTTCGGATCTGTTTAAGGTGTGCACAGCATTAACAGTCTATAAAAGATTCCACATCACTCAAAGGGGGCTGGCAGAAAGGAAGGAGAGTGACTTTTTGCACAGTCACACAGTGCTAGGACAAGGAGTAAATGGATTTACTAAAACAGTAGAGATTTTGCTAAGATGTTAGAAAAATGTTCTTTGCTGTGTGGGGGGGGAGGCCCTGGCACAGGGTGCCCAGACAAGCTGTGGTTGTCCCTGGATCCCTGCAAGTGTCCAAGGCCAGGTTGGACACTGGGGCTTGGAGCAACCTGGGATAGTGGAGATTATCCCTGCCCATGGCAGGGGCATGGAATGAGATGGTCTTTACTGGATCTTCCAACCCAAACCATTTTATAATAAAATGAGCAAGACTTTGGGTTCTGCAATGGGCTGGGAGTAGCAGGAGGACAAGATTTTTGAGATGTGCCAGGAAGCCCCAGAAGCTTCATTAATCTTTTCCTCTAGTGATTAATCTTTGCCATAAGGACTGAGATTTACTGATGCTCAAAGGTGAGGACTATAGGTGGGGTGGACAGGTTATAATTTGGGTTATTGCTGAGGTTGGAGTCTGATTGGAGCTGGTTAGTGACTGCTGATGAGGGAGTGGGAGCTGGGGAGCAGGGCTGGCTGGGACAGGATGAGGATCAGACATTAGATTAGGAATAAAAAGAATTAAAACAAAAACTTTGCAAAATACACGATCGAGTTTCTTTGTACTTACAGGTTTTGTTTGTAAAATCTGTACAAGATCAAAATTTTTTTTGTTTTGTTTTATTATGAAAGCTTTTGTCTTGGAGTGCATCCACATTTTTTTCATTCAGAAAATCAACTGAGTTTGCTTTGAAATGTTTCTGGTTCTCCCATTCACCACATACTGCTTGACATGAAATGAATGACCTAACACAGGAATCATGTAAACTCTTCTTTTACCCACCCACACACGAACAGGTGCCGCTGTAGGAACAGCAATGTACTTGCTCAAAGCAAAACAGAGGTTTTGCTTCTTGCAGCAGTTGCATTCTGCAGCAGCCTGCAATTTCAGCCAGCTCCTGCATAATTACAGAGTTGATGCTTCCTTTTCTCCTTTTCTCTGCAGCCTGTCCCAGGTGGGCCTTCGGTGCGGGCTGCTCGGAGGAGTGTCAGTGTGTGAAGGAGCACACGCTGGAGTGCAGCCCCAGGAATGGCTCCTGCACCTGCCAGCCTGGATATCACGGCAAAAAGTGTCAGAAAGGTACCCCACACAGCCAGCTTCCCCACATCTGCTCGCTCCTTTGTCCCAGAAACTTCTCCTTCTTCCGCCCATCTGCTTTGTTTGGCTGCTGCTACTCATATATCCATATCCTACCAATGATTTTGGGGGGTTTTAACCCTGCTAGGGTTGCAAGGACATCAAGGGGAGTAGGCAATTGGAGGAGTTTTAGCCTCGTCAAATGACAACAGAAATCTAGAGCCTAAATCCTAATACAGCCTTAAATAATGAAGATCGTGTGAGTTTTAATTTCTGTGCTTTTTTGACACAGCCAGTAAATAAGTGGTAAAATCTGTGTTTTATGGCAGTGGGGTGATTTGTAAACAGGCTCAGTAATGCTGCTTTGCCTTCAGATTTGCAGCTCTTTGAATTCAGCTTACTCTTTGTAGTTTTTGGGGGTAGTTCAAAGAGAATTGCATCCCACATTCATGTTTGCATGTCTCAGTAGCCCTTTCCAGACAGCAGTGGAGTAACACAATGAAGATTCTCCCTTCAGGTTTTTCTCTGGCCAGGCAGGACTGTGTTGCATTTATGGCAGTAGTTCTGGTGGGTTTGGTGGAGAACAATAATGACAATATTTAATTTTTTTATCATTCTTGATGATGGGTTCAGTTCTGACTGGGAGCATGCCTTGCCCAGCACTGGCTGTGCACCAAGGCAAGAGAAGCAGAACTTGGACATGTAAGAAGAGAATTCTATAATGTATTTAATTGAACACAGCCTCAAGTATTTAATTGAATAAATCTTTGAGCATTCTGCCACTCTGTTTCTGGGTTACATTTAAGCAACAACCTCTTTGAAACATAAGCATTTATTGTTTACTCTTTGTTAACAACACCTCTAAAATGTACATTATAATATATTCTCTGCAAGTTCCTGCTGAGTTATTTTCTGATTTTTGTTCACTTCTCTTAACTTTTCCTTTTTCTTATACACGGTCTGTGTCTGCTTCTATTTCCAGAGTGTACCCCGGGATTTTATGGGGCTGGTTGCAAACTGAGGTGCAGCTGTCCTCCTGATGTTCCATGTGATCCTGAGACAGGAGCCTGCAAACATCCCTGTCCAGCTGGGTTTCATGGAGAAAAATGCCATTTGTGTAGGTACTCACTGCATGTTTCCCTGGGAGATACACTTGGGATGGGAAAGCTTCTTCGGGAGACTTAGGTTCAGATATAGAAGTTGCACATAAACGGGTACATTTGTTGTTGATACGAGTTGGCAGCTCCCCACTGAAACCAGACTGATATTTGGAGCCTGGCAAATGCTGTTTCTCTCTCTCCCTGCAAAGGTCAAAGCACAAAGCTGAGGCCAGTTACCCAAACTAACATTTGTCCAGGTAACAATAGTTGCTTTTAAAGCTTCAGGGCTCTGGTGCAGTTGATTTCAGACCACCCGTTGCTCAGACACTAATGCTGAGTTGATCACTTCTACCAGCACAGCTCAGTTTAAAACTGGTGGCCGTGGTGCCTCCTAATGTCTTCAAAATGCTTCTAACAATGACTTTGGGGTGTTTTTTGTCCAGCTTGTCAGCCTGGCAGCTTCGGGATGGGCTGCAGGCAGAGGTGCAGCTGTGGAGGAGCCCCGTGTGATCCAAAGACAGGGCAGTGTGTTTGCCCAGCTGGGAAGACTGGTGCTACGTGTGACCAAGGTGTGTGAGGTGTTGGACCAAGGTAGGGAGTGCCTGGCTTTGGAAGATGTGATAAGAAGTAGAATTTTGCTGTTTCCCAAGCCAGTACACAGATAAACTGTGATGGAAATTGGGAGAGAGCCTTTGGTCTCCCTTCAGCTGTGTTCTTGTATGCTGCAGTTTAATGGCAGGGCTGACAGGGATGTAGGTCTGTAGAGACAATATAACAATCCAGCTCAGTTTTACTATTACTTTTAAATTCTTCAGGGTAGAAGCAGAAATCTGCAACTATCCTGGAACAGAAAATGGCACTGGTTACACCTCATGTGCTTTTTCTCCAGATTGCCCAGATGGCCAGTGGGGACCAGACTGCCAGAACTCCTGCGAGCCCTGTGCCCACGGGGGACAGTGCAACAGGGAAACTGGAGCCTGTGACTGTCCCCCTGGCTACACTGGGCCGTCCTGCTCTGCCAGTAAGTCCTTGCCTCAGCCTTCCCCACGGAAAGGTCAGATTGAAAATTCAGGTTATGGTTTGATTTCTGCCGCCTTATTCTTTTGTGAGATAAAACACGCTGATCTGAGATTAAGTGCCCTTCATCTCCAGGAATTCCCCAGGTTGGATTTGACATTATTTGTGGCAGGGAGATTACAGATAAATGCACGTGATCAGCTGAGCTGCATCCCAAATGGATGTTATCATTAGACCTAATTTATGGCAAGCTGTACTTGGAAATGGAGTGTTTAACAGCCACTGGAGGTGTAATCCTGGCTGTTTGGCAAGAGGTGTGGCCAGCTGGCCTGCATGGCATCATTCTTGAGCTCTGTTTGCAGCAGCACTCCTTGGTGTAGATAATTTTGGATTAAATAATGCTGAAGATGAGGGAGCAGTATCAGTGCTATCCCTGCAGCCAGAGACCATGGGAATATGTTCAAGGAACTGTTCTCTACTGCTCTTCAGCCTCTGGATGTTAAAAGGCTGCTTGAGTGTGGCTGCTGAGCTGCACAGAGGCTCTCAGGACAGCTCTGCTTTGTGCAAGACCTTGGCAGTGACACATTTTTAATTCTTGTTAGTCACAAAATGGATTTGGGGGAAAGTTTTCCTCCTCTGAGGAAACAGCCTGATGCACAGGAGTACCCAAAAATCACTCAGGCTATTCCCGCATTCCAGAACTCAGCCCCAGACACTCAGGGTGCAGATCCCAGATATTTCTGTGTTGCCATTTGGGTTCCCGGGTTCAGCTAAAACCTGTTTTAGGGGCTGAGCTGTCTCTGCCTGTTTGGGAAGAGGAGTCCATGGCTGGGCTGTGAGCTGGGTGAAGTCACAGTGTGTCTCTGCTTGCAGCCTGTCCCGACGGGCACTATGGCCCGAGCTGCCTGTCGCTGTGCAGCTGTGGCAGCAGTGCTCAGTGTCACCCTGTCACCGGAGAGTGCTCCTGTCCCCCGGGCTGGACTGGCCACGACTGCACACACCGTAAGTGGGGATCTCCCGGGCGCTGCACGTGGATGAACCGGCTCTGTTTGCTCTTCGTTTATTAACAGTTTTTTAATAGAGTTTTGCTAATCTTGCTGCTTCTGGAACGGCATGTTTGTGGGTTTGCACAGCCTGGGTGCTTATAATCCTTAATTATCCAGGTTCAAAGCGTTGAAATAGATGGCTGATGAAGTGCAAAGTATTGATATAAGCTCTTATTTCAACACTATGGATCCCTTTGCCCAATACCATCTGTCCCGTCAGCATTTTGACTGACAGACAGTTTTGTTTTTCATTTTCAGTGCAGATTAGTTTTGAGATTAATTCTCCATTTCTCATTTTGTTTGGGGGAGATTTATTCAACAAGTGAGTGGCATGTAGAGTCGTGTGTCTAAAGGTCACTTTTTAACTAGGGAATATAAATGCTGTGAAAAATTCTGTTCTCTGGAAAAGCAGAGCATCCTTCTGTTGACTTTAGCATCGCTCTCCATATTGGTGGCTGTGTGAGAGAGAAGATTTGCCCTTTTTGGATGGCACCATATAAATGTGAAACCATCCTGCTTGATTCCTCCCTTTTCCTGTGACACATCTCTTCTGCTTGATTCATCATGATGCCTCTTGCAAAAAGCCAACAGAAGACAAACCTCTTTCTAAACTTGGTCTTGAACACATAAAATCATTTAATTGGCAGCGTTGACAGCAGCAAGTTTTGCACCTGACTTCTCAGGCTCTGTACTGAAGAAAATGCTGGGAAAATCTGAAGTTTCCACCCATATGCATGTTTTAAAAATCAAACCAGTTGGTAGTGTGTAGAGCCACTGAGATGGCTTTTCACAACTCCCTGGGCCATCTAGAGAATTGAGAGACCATGACAAAGGAAAGCTTTTCTTTCTATTCAGCATAAGGTCTGAGAAAAATTGTTTTGCAGTGGTATCTCAGTGAGGCAGCTCTCCCAGCTATTGAAGACTGGACATTAAACAAATTCCCAGCTCCAAAAGCAGGTTTCTGTTGTCCTGATAGGCACTTCCATCTTCATCCTTAATCGAAAGAAAGGAGATGCTGTGACAGACACACTGCTGTAACTGTGTCATTGCTAGGTGATTTTAGGATGAAAGCAGTAAGTCGCTTTAACAAACATTGTGAGATTCCTTTGTGTCCAAGCTGCATTTCCCAGTATTTTGGGGAAAGCTTGGGTGGTGCTCTCAAATCTGTCTGGTCAAACCCATTAACTACTCTGGTTCTGCAGATTTTTGTTGAGTGAGTCAATAGCTGATACTTTATTTCCTTGAAATTATAGAATTGTGACTGATGGGTGTGGATTCACAGAATTACAAGGTTGGAAAAGACCTTTAAGTCCAACCCATGCCCTGATGTCACCTCAATTAAACCAAGGCGCTGAGTGCCACATCCAGTGTTTTTTTAAACACATCCAGGGATGGTGACTCCACCCCCTCCCCGGTCAGACGATTCCAGTACTTTGTCACTCTTTCAGTAAAAAGCTTTTCTCTGATATCTAACCTAAATTTCCCTTGGCCCAGCTTATGAATGATCACTTTCATGACTACAGATGATCAGTTTCGTGTGGATGGGATAACATCTGCCTGCACCCAGCTAAAACACACCGGCAAAAACTGTCTTTATTTCCACGCTCTCCTCCTGTGCCGCAGCCGGGAGTTTCGCCCCGTACCATTTTGTGTCTTTTGTAGTCTCTCCCGTGGAGGTGCAGCAGGGTTTGGGGGTGGTGCTGGGTGCTGGCTGTGACCCCGTTTCCTTTGGCAGCCTGCAGCAGCGGCCGCTGGGGCCGGGGCTGCGCCAACTCCTGCGCCTGCGACGACTGCGACCCCGCCACGGGCACCTGCTCCTGCCAGCCGGGATTCACCGGGCAGCGCTGCCAGCTCAGTGAGTGCCTCCCCTCCCTGCACGTGGGACTGCCAAATCCCAGCTCCGGGAATTGTGTTTTCCCGGTCATTCCCCGCAGGAACGCTGCCCGGGCCGTCCTGCCCCGCGCTGCGCTCTGGCGTTTCACCGGGGTTAGATGCTTTCCCTGATTTGATTTCCAGAAAAGGTATTTTCAGCCTTGTTTTGGACCCAGCAGCTGTTTTTAATGTTAGGATCTCGTGAGAGGGATAGGATTGATGTATATTTGGGTTGTGGCATAAGAGTTTCCATACTGGCTTTGTTTATTCTGTTTTAGGGCAGCACTTAGCCTTCGTAAATCTCTGTTTCAGGTCAGGCAAATAGAAACACTTCACATGTACATAACAAAAAAACCGAGAAATTTTTGGAGTTCTGTATTTATTAACAACAAACAATGGTCTTATCAGGGGCCCATGACCCTCACCTTAACATTCACCTCTTACTGAGGTCAGTAGCAGATGTTTCAAGCACATGAAAACAGGCTCCTAGTCAATTCCTCATATGTCTCCCCAGGTATCATCAATTTCTCATTCAGGAGCTTCTTGAGACAGAAGCAATATCTCTATATTTAATACAACTTTTTATTTTTTTCAAATTAATGTGCCTATTTTCTTTTTCATTTCATGCAAGCATTTGGAATCCACTTCATCTCGTGGCTGTAAGTTGCATAGTTAAGCTGCTGTTGCTATTATTATTGATTATATTGATGTTGTTAAATAAAATAAACATTTTATCTACTAGTTTAACAACCTTACAGTAGCACAGATGTAGCTACCAGACTCTCAGCAGCGTGGGCAGGATTAACTGCTGGTGTCACACAGAAATGTCAAAACAATTAATCTGGAACCGTGACTTAAGACAAGAAAGCCTGGAAAGTTGATCCTGCAGCCCTTGTTGCTGTTGGCACAGAGGGGATGGAAGGACAGTGTGTGGGGAGGATCAGCTCCCAGAGAAGGAGCTGCCAGCTCTGCTTCTCTTTTGCTCTTGATCTNTGTGTGTGTGTGAGCAAGATGATAAAAACCATAATTCTTCCCATAACTCTCTGCTGCCTTGAAGGTGAAATCTTCACTATCCCTGGATATTTCCTCTGCTCCCCAGGCATCCCTTCCCTCTCCCTGCAGGCTGAGCTCCTTCCCCTGGCAGGAGCTCAGGTTCTCTGTCGGGGTGGCTGGATCCTGACACGCATCACAGCAGCCTGTGCCTGCTGAGGCAGGGGCAGATTCTCTGTGCTGTGGACTGTGAAATCATTTGTGAAGTGCTCTGACCCTTTGCCATCACCTTGAAAAGCCTCAGCTCTGGGCTAAACACGGTGGGCCTGAAGGGAGCTGTGCTGGGAGCCCTGCACCTCTTGCTGCACTGCAGCACCGTTTCCCCTGCACACATTCTCTGACTGAGATTTCAGCTGAAAGGGAAACACGGAGAAGGATCAAGCTTTTAAGGCACAAGTGCACCTCTGTGTATTTATTTGTTAAAACAGTGATGTGCAGCTTTGGGAAGAGGAAGGGATTTCAACAGTAAGTGCAAAAAAATAGATTCTAAAATACTCACATTTAAGCAACGTCCCATTTTTTGACTCTTTGAAAGCAAAGAAATACTTAAGGTACCTTGCTCTTCTCCCATCTCCCATCCCTACTCCTCTGTAAGACACACAGTTGGCAGTCACTGAGCTGCAGGAGCACCTGAATTTGTGCCAGCTCCAATCACTGCCCACCCATGGCACCAAACAAACAACACCAAACCCACCCCACTATTCCAGACATGGAGCTTTCTTTGAGGACTCTCCTTTTCTGTTCTCTCTGATTTCTTCCAGATTGCCTGAAAAATCACTTTGTTGCTGTAAATGCTAAAATCATAGGCTTCTAGAAGAGATCTGGCAATAATCTCCATAACTCGTTTAGAGGGATGTTCACAAGACCTTCAAACATGAGTACAGGCCCTGTAATATTGTATTTAGCCAAGTCTATCTCCGTGTTTCAGCCTGTCCAAAATATCCAATGTGAATTAGGCAACTGGCCCTGTTCTTAATTGATTTTCCTATAATCCTGGAAGAAATTATTTTCATTCTCAAATGTTTTCTTTCTTCTGATGGCGAGTACCATGCAAATCTTTTAAAGCTCCTCACATTAACTGCTGTGGAAATGTAATTGTTAATCTGTCCCCCAGATGTAATGTTTTCACTTGAATTTTTCAAAGCAGACCATGAAAGTAAAGTGTGCAGCATTCAATTTGGAGCTTTGTGAAGGCAACCAACACATTTCATCTTTTCTCCAGCTTTCTGGGGAAAGAGGATTTGCAGGAAAACAGAGGAGCTTCTCCCCTCCCAGCTGATGAAGTCCCAGAGGAGATGTGCACATCTCAGACCAGTGGGCAAAGTGTCATCATGCAGAGCCTGTGAAGTCTCAGGCTTTGCAGTAAAAGATGTTCATTTTCTGTGCAGAATTTAGTCTTTCAACACTCTGGATTTTTTCGAATATAGATCTTAAACGTAGCCCAACTTACCTGAACCTCAAGGGGAACAATCAAATCTTAGTTTTAAGCCATTAGATTATTTTGGAAATAGTCAGATTTCCCGTGTATGTAAAAAACTCCCCACTGATCCCTGACCTGCTCTGGCATTAACCCATCATCTGGTTGTGATCCGTGTGCTGCAGGGTGCCCCGAGGGGACCTTTGGCCCGGGCTGTGAGTCCAGCTGTCAGTGCCAGAACGGAGCTGCCTGCGACCACGTCAGTGGAGCCTGCACCTGCACGGCGGGCTGGACAGGAACCTTCTGTGAAAGAGGTACTGCTGCTGCCCCTTTAGCATTCATGGACAATTTGGTTTGGTTTTTATTCAGAGAGCAGGTTTTACAATGGACAGCATTGGATCTAAATGAACCATTGAACTTCTTTGGAAGCCGATACCGAAATGTGAAGTCCTCTCCTAACTCAGCAGAGCGTCGTGCTGGGTGCCAAATGTTGGGCACGTGTTTTCACATGGTTAAAATTAGATACATGCTTAAGGCTTCTGCTGTATCACGTCTTTGTGAAGACTCAGAGTCCCACTGTTCCAGCACTGAGCAGGGAGATGCTTGTTCAGCCCTACACTTGCTTGTTTCTAGTGCCTCCCTGAAGCGATTTCGAGAAAAACTTGGATGTGTGCATCATCCCCGTGGATCTCTTCAAGATCAGATTCACTTCTAACTTAAATCCAATTCTGTTCTATCTAATCTTCTATTGCCTAGTCATTTGGTAAAGTGTTGGAAAGGTTGGGCTGGATTCTTCAGCTCCGTTACGGTGAGTCAGTCTGTGGCATTATCACAGGAGGTTGCTGTCGTGCTTCATCATTTTGCAGATTTTATGTATAAAAAATACAACAGAAACAACACAGGGCCATTCAGGCACCGTGAAAGTTTAGTGTAGGTGATTTAAGATTCTGCAAACTGTGGTACTTGAATCGAAGTCGCAACTATTTTGCATGGAAAGCAGCTTTATCAGCCAGTTTCAGCAGCGAGGACGGAGGGAAGTGGCAGCACTCGCAGGCAGCTGCTGCCCTCTCATGGGAAGGAAGATGCTCCACAGCCTGACCAGGAATGTGGTGAAGCACCCACCAGTTGGAGTTGATACTCCTTGTTGTTTTTTCCCTCTCATTCTTAACTCATGTTTATTATACAAAATAAACATCCTTTCCAAGGTTCTCCTGCAAACTGCACCTCATGCCACATGGTATCTCCACAATGTCCCTTTTTAATATAATTTAGCTGAAATCTGTTTTCCTAAATCTACTACATTTTTTAATTATTGTATTTTTATTGGAAAAGAAACCCACGAGACAGTTATCTTTGTTGTTGTGTAAATGTCATCATTCCAGCAGGGATTATAATGGGAACAAAGAGGCTAAACATCCTTCGTGAGGAATATGGAGAAACCTGGGTGATTCTATTGGTGGAAGAAAAAAAGAACAAATCCCAGCTTCCAAATCAGTCATGCTGGACATTTTTTATCTTTTTTTAATTCCTGAGGGAAGATTGTGGAGGGGAGAGTGAAATTTAGCACTTTGTAAAACACCGTTTTCCGCGTGTTTTCTCTCAAGAAGGCAGAGTGTTTGCTCTCAGCTGACCTGGGTTGCCTCTTAACTTAGGAAATTTTAACCAGAACAGTTTGGCAGCTTCCAAAAGACGCCGAGGGAGGAAAACATGTGGGTGGTTTGCCCTTGGTAGAACCTTCTTGGCACCTTCTCTCGGAGGAGCTGCAGCGCTTCTGTTTCGAGTGACTGGGAGACTGGCAGGGTTTCCTTCTGGCAGGGATGTGCTTTTTGCCGTCCTCTTGGCAATCCACCCACGTTGGCCAGGCTCTGTGCCTTGCAGGGAGGAATTCACATCGAGCCCTGGCGCTGCAGAGTTGCCTTGGACTTCAAACATGCTGCTGATGCCTCAGCCCGTGGCTGGGAAGGGCTTCTCCATCATCACAGAAATGTTGAAACTGAGGCTTTTGCAGCCTCCTAAGTTCAAAGTCCAAGGAGAAGACAAAATCTGATTTTGATTGATGTTAATAATGAATATCACCCCTGCACAGTGAGGGGGTTTGAACCTGCAGTCGTTGCTTTTGGTATTTTGCATTGTGGCAGCACGATGCAGAATTGTGTTTTGCATTGTTATTATCAAGCTGAGACTGCAGAAATACCAAAACCTGCCTTTGCATTTTTGGTTTTCATTTAGAGAAAGTTTCTTCCCATTTTGGTGGGAAGCTGCTGTCTCCTTTCATTAATTTGCTGCCCTCAGTATCAATTAAAGCTTCATAGGTTTAGGTACCAGCCCCTGTTGCAGGACACCACTTCAGTGACCACTTCCAAGCTCATTTGCCACAAATTTAATAATCTCTTATTAATATGTATTAGAACTGCTAATGTCTTCTTAGTCCTTGCTGAATCTCAATCTGTTATGTCGGTAATACAAATAACAGCCAAAGCCACACCATCATCATCATCATCATCACCCCCAGCACGGGACAGTTTCCAAGCTCACCCATAGCAGGAGACACTTTTGCTCCAGGGCTGCTGTTTCATGAGACCTTGCTGTGAATTATTCAGGAGCTGACTGAACTTCTGTGCTCCGAGCCACAGGATGCTGACAAAAGACCTCACACTCTTCAAAGTGCTTTGGTCTGTCCATCAGCATCTCAGCTCTGCTCTGCCCTGAGTCACCTTTGATCAGCTGCTTTTCATCTGGTACCACTCAGTGTTACTGCTGCCTCTGCAGTTGTGCTGTGGTCACATCTAATAATGATGGGGAAGAATAAAGCTATCAAGACACTGTCTGAAAGAAAATTAGACATTTCTGAAGGTGGTACATGCCTGCTCCATCTTTCAGCCCCGCTCAGTGCTTTGTGAAAATGAACCTTGTGAATCTTGTGACTCTTTCAAAGGAGTTTCAAAAGCAGCAAAACTGTTTCAGTTGCAGAGTAGGTAACGATTACAGATCAGGCTGAAAACAAAATAATCTACAAAGAAATTATTTCAGTCTGTGAGAGCAGTCTAGGAAAGGCTTCCTTTGAATTTTCTTGAAAGCAGCAAGTGATACAAGCAGAACACTGATGAAATAACGTGCGTTTCTTCACAAGGTCTCACATTACCAAAGGAAAATGAATCATTTTTGGTGGGTGCTGCTAGCAGTGCCCCCAGCCAGCTTCCATATCTGAGTGGAGAATGTTGTGTGCTTGGGCAGAAAGTGCCAGAGGGACACAGGGAGCTGTGGCTGTTCCTGAGCTGAAGCAGCAGCCTCTGCATTCCTGGGTTCTGCAAGGGCAGGGATCACAGCAAGGGTGGCTTTGTGAGTCCTTTCTGACCTGTTCGAGCACAGACAACCTAAATATCATCTTCTCCAGAAAAGATGTTTCTGTGTTCACCTACTGCTGCAGGGCTGGGGTTATAACGCAATTCCAGCTAAACAGGCAAGGCAAAAAAACACAACCAAAAAAAATCCCAACCCCAAACCCAGTCGTTATTGTGATAAATAGATAAATATATCAATGCTTACTCTAACTAAATGTAAGAATCTGCCGTGCAGGAAGCCTGAGCCCACTACTGACAAACCCAGAAGAATCCAGGTGAGCCTGACTCCTCAGCCACACTCACAGCTCTGGGACACCCTGCCCTGCACCAGGGCTGCTCCACTCCTGTTTATGACAGCAATTGTTATAATTGATTTAATTCTGTCAAGTGCTGAGCATCTGCTGCTCCCACTTTGAAGGCTGCAGTTGCCTTCCCTGCACTGTGGTTTTGTTTAATTCCCTTCCCCACTGCTGTCTGGTATGTGCTGCATGTATGACCCAAGGCTTGTGTCCAGTTTTGGGATCAGGCCAACAGAAGAATTATCCAGCTCATTGATTCATCTGTCCAAATATCCCAAAATGCCAGATAGTTGGTGCACTGACTGGAGTCTCAGAGCATTGCTACAATATATTTTTTAACTGATCCATTAATAACAACACCAGATCTCCTTCGTGGGGCGCAGAACTTGGCTTTTGCCTCTGAACTGCTGTGGGATCAGCACTGCCAGAGGATGGGCAGACTGGACCCTTCCCTTGGGATTTCAGCAGTTAATCATTCCCATAAGAGAGCCCAGCAAGATTGCTGTTTTGCTGAGATAAAAGGGGAAGATGAGCACAGTGCATGTCGAGGAACAGCTGACAAGGCTGTGCAGCCCCTGTGTTAAAGAAGAACTTTGTCAGCCTTTGAAGACACCAAGGGTTCAGCAGGAGGAGCCCATCCTTGTGCCGTGCCATATCTGCTACTGAAGCAGAGTAAATGGGGAATAACAGATTAAACCTCACCCTGGTGGTTCTTCCTTGCACGTTGGTATCAGCTCTCCTCTGGTGGGCAATGAGCAGAGGCTGAGGGATGCTGTATTGTCACGAAGCCCTTTCTCTGTTCTTCTGAGGCAGCACAAAGCTGGGAAGGGCAGCAAACCTCTTGTATGCCAGGGAAGAAGCTGTAGTCTGGACAGGACAAAGTGCAGAGCAGTTTTTTTGATTTTGAGTGGATGAAACAGCCGTGTGTAGTCACAAGCTGAGCAGCAGAGCAGCCAAAGCAGATGTTCAGTGTTTTCCACTGTTGCTGGATGATGGTCCAGGTTTTCCTAAAGCTACAGATACAGAATTCCCTCCACTTGTAGCCAAAACAGCCGGCAGTGCACACAGCTGGAGAACTGGATTTGCATCTGTGGAAGAGGCAGTATGATAGACTGCGACTGGGACAAAAAACCTGAAGAAGCCCCAGGGCAAAAAAAGTGACAGAAGAGTCCAACAGTGGAAGATGCACATGGAGAACTCACTGGAAATGTTCAAGGCCAGGTTGGAAGGGGCTTGGAGCAGCCTGGGACAGTGGAAGGTGTCCCTGCCCATGGCAGGGATGTTGATGGCAGATGATCTTTAAGGTCCCTTTCAACCTAAACCATTCTTTGATGACCCCAGTGTTACTCTGACCTGGTAGAGAGCTGTGAATTACTGTGGAGGGCTGCTGGTCAGTGTAGATGATGACGATCATTGTGACATTCTCTTGGGAATCCAGTCATTCTGATTCATGGTAGAAGTGTGAGGATTGCATTTTAAATACAAGTTTATATTGAACAAGGAGGACAAAGAGATAAGTTTTACTGAACTACTGCTTATTTTATGAGCACCATCACTCCTGGGGTTGTTTCAGGGATTCTGTGAAAGGAATGAAGTACAGTTGTGTATCTATAGATTTGTTATCACTCAGTGTAACATAATATACTGTACTGTGTAACACAATATATGCATTTATATAATATAAACACACACAGAGGTTAAATTAAGGCTACATAGAGAACGTATTTTTAAACTCTGCATGGCAGCCTTAGTGTTCCTGTAATGCAGCATTTGGGGTATGATGTGGCCCACTGACAAGCACTGATCCTTATTTTCACTGCTGTCAGCACTGGTACAGATAAAAATTGAATCCGTGGGGCTGCTCTTCCTTAGTCCAGGTTCAGTTCCAGATGTAGGTGCAGAGCTCATTTGGCTCCCTGGGGTTGTTTTGCTATGTTTAATTTGTCTTGGTTTTCTCATTCACTTTGCCAGTTTTTCATTTCAGCACTGAACTGCACCGCCAGTGGCTTCAGTTCACTGTTAAAGAATCTTCAGAAAAGTGTCAGGACAGTAAATGGGAGCAGAGGTTTTGCAGTTCCAAAAGGGGGGAGCTCAGCAGGGATGGCCCCGGAGTCTTGTGTTACGTTGAATTATTTCCTCTGTCCATTACAGAGACACAAGGAACAGCTTTTGTGAGCCCAGCTCCATTCTCTCACTTGTTCTATGGCTTTTCAATATTCTCAGCCCTGTTTTCCTGTGCAGAAACCTGTTGCTTGTGTAAAAGGGTCCCATTTTTCCAAGATGCACATTGCAGAACTGGGCAGGCTTAACCTTTGATGCAGCTTCGGCTCTTAAGCATCTGTGAAAAGACGAGATGGAGTTTATGCAGGGGGGGGAAAAAAAAAAGCAGGAACGGTGCTAAAATGAAATGTTTTGCATTTCCAGCTTGTCCAGACGGATTCTTTGGGATTGACTGCCACCAGGTGTGCAAGTGCAAGAATGCTGCTGGCTGTGACCACGTGCAGGGCTCCTGTCGCTGCCTCCCGGGCTGGCTGGGGGAGAGCTGCGAGCAGCGTGAGTACAGCCCTGCTCCCAAACCCCCAAACCTCCTCTGGGAACGGGGTACACCTTCAGATAAGGGCACACCTTCAGAGAAGTCACCTTCCTTCCCAAAGCTGCCAAAAAAAAGGGAACAATTTTTGGTGGCTGTATAAAATCCTCCGCTCTTTTTTTTTTTAATTTATTTTTTAACTCGTCAAGCATGATAAGCATCAGGTTTTAAATAGCAGAGCTGTCTCCTGCCATATGACAACCCCCTGCTTTTTATTTTTGTGTGACATTAAGAGATTAAATGTTGTGTATCTGTTTCTGGTGTAGCTCATCCAGTTATCAATTATAAAGTGTCAGGTTGCAAATGCGCAAAGGGGAAAAATCAGATCCGGGGCTATTTTGTTATTTGAGCATGACAAAATAGTTTTCTAAAATAATTATTGGAAAATTTATTTGTTTTAAAATAAATGTCAGCTTCCTAGGTGTTCACAAGTATGGATTATCCCACAATTTTTAAGTTAACACAGTGCTTGTGTGTATACATATATAAAATTGGCTGTTCTGAGAAATTTTTTCACTGCATTTCGTGGGAAATCAGGTTATTTTCTTTAACTGCATGGAATTACATATGGAGATCACTGAGCCTGTTTGCAAAGTTTAGCAAATAAGTGGGGGTTTTTTTTAAGATTTTCAGGTTTTAGCTTCTCAATTTTTTTGTTTTCCTTTAGGATGATGTCATGGTCTAAGCTTCCTTTTGAAAATACGAGTGCTGTCTGCAGGACTGGGGTGTAGAGCTCTGGGGCTCCAGGGCAACTTCACAACGAGCCAGCTCTGTTAGGGAAAACTTCTTTAATCCATAGGTCGTGGCTTTCTGCAATAGAAAAGTGGTTTAGTCTAGAAAAGAGAGAGAAATGTGGCTTGTATTGAGGCAATGCTGTTCTCCAGCCATACACTGTTTTATCTTCACCCCGTTTGAGGGCAGTCCTTGCTCTTCTTAATATTTTCCCCTCATTCTCCCCCACCACTCAACACAGGCCATCTTCTTAGAAGGCTTCTCCTGCAAAATCCCTTGTTCTTTTGTTTACAGGTGGGTCAGTTCTACTGAGTCTTCCCAAATTTAGACACTTTTCCAAACATCCCAGCGCTGCAAGTTTTTTTGCCCCCTCACGCCCTCCCACAGGAACACTTGGCTCTGCACCTCCCACCAGCTGAAGATGCTGGTGGTAACCCAGCCTTTGGGTGTAGATTAATGGAGTGAGCACAGAACAAAAGCAGAGCAGAATTCACTTATCCATCCCACAGATCAGAAGGGGTGCTGCTGAACAGGTACAATATTTCTTCCTGGTCACAGCCCATTTTTCCTGTTAAGCCACAGCCTTGCCAATGTGTCACCTTGCCCCTTCCCCAATCCTTAGCATTAGGGACAGGAAGCTTTGCTAGATATTTCATTGAATTCAGTTAAGAAATGCAGCTCCTTCTCCGTGGCTTCTGGTGTCCTGCCCTACTCAGATTAGGGACAAAACCCTATTAATTATCTTGTGCCAGAGCCATTAGAGCTTTGTGCTGGGCTGATTTATTCCTCCTGCTGGTGAAGGTGCCAAAGCCCCCGAGGCCTCTGTGAGTGAGAGGTCAGTGAACAGTGTCTCCTCCTTTTCTCTTGGCTGAGTGAGGGATCTTCATTTTGGTTTTACAACTGGGCCTCGTCCATGCTGCTCCAGAGCTGCTCAGAGCAACGGGCAGGAGAGAGCTGAGCACTCCCCACCCTCCCAGGGTGTTTAATATTCACCTTGCCTGTTCCTGGGACCCGCCAGCTCCAGCAGCTGGAAGGACAGCACTCGTGTGGAAGTAATCAGATTGCAGGCAATGTGCTGGAGGATATTGAGGAATAATTTTGGCATCATGGGATTTGAATTGATCCTAAGCCAGCCATGCACTGAGTTTTATACTCTGCTATCTAATTACAGGCAATACGGACAGTGATGCCTTTTGTTGAAGCTGCCTAATGCTTTCCATTACCAGACCGTGGGTTTCAGTTGTTTGAAAATGAATTATGTTAATCTGGGGTGAAATCTGCCAAGCAAGCTCTGCCTCAGCTTCGGTTTGTGCACGGGGATTTTATTTGGGGAGTTTTTTGAGTGTCCACCTGAGGTATTTTAGGTTTCCAAGAAAGAGGCTTAGGAAAAGTATGTTGCCTATTCTCTCTCTCTTTTCCTTTTTTTTTTTTTTTT
>VZDJ01000301.1:8158197-8219139 GCA_008694505.1 Cyanoderma ruficeps | reverse complement strand
TTTTTTTGGACTCTTTTACTGAGTGCTGTGATACCTCAGTGATACAGAAGTGAGGACCTGACATTTGGCATTTTTTGTGATACAGATGTGACCTTCCCTTCTGGGTACCCTGTCCCTGGAGATATTCAAGGCCAGGATGGGAGGAAGGAGCAACCTGATCTAGTAGTGGCATCCCTGTTCATGACAGGGGGATTGGAAATTGATGATCTTTAGGGTGATGATCTTCTGATTCACTGCAAATCCATCCAAAGTTTACAAACCTAAAAGAATCCAACCAAACCCTGCAGAAATCTCATGTTGCATATGGTCTGTAGCAGATGTACACAATTCAGCATCTGAATTTTGCCTTAATTCTGTCAGTACTAAACATGCCTTTTTCTGGAGCTGTTGGAGCTCAGCGGAATCTTCACTGAAATGGTTCCTTGTGGTAAAAAAGAGACCACACTGGTTTGAAAAATAAACGACTATAGAAAAATTTGCTCAGACAGAGGCACTGATAACAGGGCTTTGACATTTCACGGTGTGTTAGCACTTAAATTTGCAAATTCCCTGTTCTTTTAAAGCTGAAGCTTCATTTTGTGGAGAATAATCCACAGAAGTCACTTGAAAACAAAGCTACTGGACACCCTTTAGAACATTAGAGCCCATCATTTTCCTGTGTTCCTGGGCACTTTTGATGGCTGTCATCTTCTAGTCTGGAAGAAAAGTCTCCAGTTTCATGTATTCCTTACACTGCATGCAAAAAGGGATTTTAAGGACTGCAAACAAATAAATCCTCCTCTTGCAGAGGAAAGACACCAGGAGGAAAATTATGAACCAGGAAAAAATATATTAATTTAAACCTTTGGATTAAGTTATTCCTTTTCTCTAATCTCTTTCTCGTGAAGAAAGAAAAGACCCAGGAATATTTGTACATTCAGTTGTGGAATCCCATGAAATAACTTCAGAATGTCACTTTTTCCCTTCATCTTCAGAAAGGTACTTTGAAAACCAGGATTGTCCCACCAGGATGCAAAAAAACTTTTGCATCTTCCCAGTAGAATAGTTAAAATGTTCTTCTCCAGAAATTTCTGCTTTCTTACCAGAATTTTCACTGAAACACTCTATTGTCTTTTTGGTAAGTGTAACAAGAGCTTTGCACACATATTCCCAAAACCTCACACAAACCACTGGTAACCAGTCAGGGGATCTGGTGATGAGCTGGTTTTTCCTTTGGCTTGGTTGCTCTATAGTTCTGGTCTGTATTGTGGAAATATTTAGTTTTGCTCCCAAAAACCAAGCCAGAGCTCTGTAGATGTGCTGAACTTTTCACTTGGCAACCAAGCTTCATTTGCAGAACAAACTTTTAGCTGTGATGGGACTGAGCTCCTGCTCTTTCTTGTGGTTTCAACATGGATGGGCTCCAAGGGATGACAAGAACGAGCAGCGTGGAAAAGAAGTCCTGGGAGAAATGGTGTCTGAGAACCTGGCTGGGAAGCTGGAAGCCCTCAGATGGGGAGAAAAGGGCTGAGAATGGGTCAGAGACTGTCAATCAAGTTCACTTCCAAGATCAAGGTGGTTTCACACCTCCCTTCTGTCCCCAGGGACTTGCTCTCCCACAGCATTGCATCATGTTCACTGGCACCCTGAAAAGCAGAGAAGTTTGGTGAAAATTCACTGGCTGTGAAATGTGGAAGATGTCACGTTCAGTGAGTGCAGGACACTCCCCTGGATCAAGGACCCAGGCTTTCTTTGACACTCCAGTGCATGCCAGAAGTGCTGCAGGGATGAGGGGCTCTGACAGGAGCCCCAGAAATGCAGAACAGAAACCACGCAAAGAGGTGATCCAGCTCCATCAGCTCCCTTTGTATTATTTTGGAAAACAGGGTAGCAGAACTGTTTATTTTCCACCATTCAAAGTTATCCAAATCTCCAGTGCAATGGAGACTGCAGGAATTTTATCACTGCCATTTTTCACCGGCGGCAGCACTGAAAGCGGAGCGTTTGCCTGCGAGATGACTGCGTTAAGTTTTCACCTGGGAGCCAGCTGCTTAACCAAACTCATTGAAAATATCACCCCTCTCTGACCAAAGAATGAGAGTCTGGGTGAGCAGAGGTACCCAGCTGTGAAAAATGAACACTGAAAACAATGAAGTTGTCAGTTCTCTTACCAGGATGCAAATAAATACCGGGGCTGTCAGGCTGGCGGTTCTGCTGGACCATTAGTTTAGCACAAAGACGTTCTGCAGAGCAGGGGATGACAGCTGATCCATCACCCCAGTGATCCAGCCCCTCCATAGAAACCTCCTCAGAATGGGCTGTGATACGTATTTTTAACCCACATTATTATGTTAGGCTTTCATAACACACATTATCTCTAAACTGCGAGCGTTGCAGAGCGGTTTCATTTTACATGATCCTAATTTGCAGAATTTTTCTTCTTTCAAATACCTTTTGCAGTTTATGTATTGGCTGCTATTTTGGACTTAGCAGTGCTGAGTTAACAGTTGAACTTGATGATCTTAAAGGTCTTTTCAAACCTCAATGATTCTATTATTGTTTCATGGTTAATATATGGGGGTTTATATATATATCTGTATGTATTTCCAGGGATGGTGAAGTCACCATTCCTCAAAGTGTTCAAAAAACAAGCAGACACGTGGTCTACATGAGTAGACCAAATCACTTTGTGATTTGGATTAAGGATCATGATGGTATTTGGCCAGAGGTTGGACTGATAATCCTGAAGATCTTTTCCAACCTTAATGAGATTCTGTATGGATGCAGGCACCCTTACAATGTGAAAAGTGTCATTGGAGCACAGCTCCAACATGATCCCTGGTACTGTGTTGTGTCTCATGCTTGCTCTGTGCTTCCTTGGATGCTTCCTGATGGGGTTTTTTATGGAATTCTGTCATTGCAGCCTGCCAGGGGAACAGCTACGGGCCAGGCTGCAGGAACACTTGTCACTGTCACAACGGAGCTCTCTGTCACCACGTAACCGGGACGTGCCTTTGTAGCCCCGGCTGGAAAGGAGCCACCTGCCAAGAAGGTACAGTTGGAAATTCGAACCCCTGCATATGGATTATAGGAGGGAAAAATAAAACCTGTGTTTGGGGAAAGCTCACTGGTATTTTAGCTCTCAGCTCGTTGCCCTGTGTTGTCATTGGGTTTGGATCCACAGTGACGTGAATCGGTCCATTAAATTAATCCGTGACGCTGTGTTGTAGGATCCCAGTGTGCACAGGGTGAATCAGCCATAAACTGGAAAGAGAGATGATTTTGAAGGCTGATGAAGGGAGAAAAGGTCCATAAAACTCCCAATTATGATGCTGAAATGAAGCTCTGTTTCTTTTCTAAGGGCTGCTTTACAGTCCCATGCACCAGACTGATCCTCGGCATTACCTTGTGCTGTTCCAGACAGAGCCTAAATCCAGAACATGTGAAAGACATTGAGCCTTCCAGCCTTGGCAATCAGAGCCATACGTGAGGCTCAAACACAAGCCCAGCTCCACAGAGCCTTAAGAAGAGGCTGGCAAAGGAAGGCTGCACTGTGGCTTGCGTTGCACGTCCTAATCCATGCATCCCAGGCAGTAGGAAAAGTCTGTCCATCCCTGTTGCAGAAGCTCCTTGTTCTGTGCCTTCCCCATGAGGTCCCTGGGGTGGCAGCAGTACCATGGAGCTGGGAATGCTGCTGTGGGTGCTCCTGGGCGAGCAGGGATTTGAAGTCAGCACCTCCACTCAGAGCCTGCCCTTCAGCATCCTGAGAGGATTGTTAGGGAAAGGGGATGAAAGCTGGCAGGGGTAGAGTGATATATAAATTTAGCACATTCCCCTCTTAAAACCTGACATGAAGAGGCCTTTCCATGAAGGATTTAAAAATTGAGGAGGCACCAAACTCTTCTTGATGACAGGTTAGGCATGACCTAAATTTTTCTTTTGTCCAAAGGCCGTAAATGCAAAACCAAAATGAAAGTTACAAAAGATGTTTCAAACGCACCTTTTCTCTTTCAATACATGTTTGGGGATTTCTTTTCTCTTTGAAGTGAGGGGTAGAATAATTGTGTGAGGCCTGGGGAGCCTTCCTCATGTGCCTGTGCTTTTCCAAAGTGAGAGCTTGCCCCTGTTTCCATCTTAATGTGGCGAAGTTGTGTGGTTTTTTGCCAAAAAATTGGGTTCTATCCATAAAAACTGGTTGTGATAGGAATTAATAGACTTTCCTAATTAAAATTAGGTAAATTGTGAAATGTCATCAGCCAGCTGTGGGCAGCAGGATCAGTTAGAGAAGGAGCTGTGATTTTAAGAGGACTGTACAAAGAAATTCTGAGAGCAGGGAAATCAAGAACCTCACTCTCCGGAGTTGAGAAAGCTGGAAGGAACCAAAAAAATGAGGTTTGTACATACAAACATAAAGTCTCAGGGTTATTTGGCAAGTCACTAATTCACTTCATCACTTACTTCGTTCTAAGACCAGTTTTACAATGGTCAGAGTAATTCCTTATCTGTTGTGTCCCCATTTCTGCTTGGTTGTACCTGCCACGGCATCTTCCAGGGCCAGAAGGTCTGTTGTGGGAAATGGATTTGTAGAGAATTCCCAAAGCCTGACAGAAGGCTCACACAGTATGCATTTGAGATAAGAAATGGTGACTCAGGAATGCCAAGGAATAGGACAGATATTGTTGAGAGAGAAATGGAACTAGAAACAAGTTTCAAATGATGGCCTTGCAAATAGTCTGGATACTTTAGAGAAACAGAACTGTGAAAGATGCACTTTAGTAGGACCCACGAGGGGTAATTTTAGATGATTGGCTTTAAGGCATTAGCAGCATTGAGTGGCAAAAGCTGATAGGCCAAAAAACACTTATAATGGATGGTAATTAGGAAATGTTTGGCTTCTGATTGTGATGGTGTGAATTGTAACATCTGTATTGCCTCACCCTTCACATGAGGCTGAAAATGGAATAAAAGTTTTTAAAATGCCTCTCAGTTGCCCCATCTCTGGGTCAGAAAAAGGGGCATTCTGACAGGCTGTAAGGTGGGAGAGGTGGTGCTGAACCTGTGTCCTGCTCCTGCACTTCCTGATGGAAGGTTTTTCCTGCCTTCCTTCGCAGCCTGTCCCCCCGGCTGGTACGGAGCCAACTGCCTGCAGCGCTGCCTCTGCCACGGCCAGGCCACCTGTGACCCTGTCAGCGGCGAGTGCCAGTGTCCCCAGGGCTGGACAGGGACAGCCTGTGAGCTGGGTGAGTCTCACCACCCCCTGCACCCCTCCAGCATCTCGGTTCAGTCTCTCTGAAAGGAAGTTCTGTGTTGTGCTGGGGTCTGGTTTGAGACAACCCAGAGGAAAAGGGAGACAGAAGGATGGGAAACACCTGGTGGGAAGAAGTTAAAAAAACTTCTGGTGGGGCTTGTTTAGTCAGAGGGCTGAGAGGAGACATGGTACTGGTTCTTAAACTTATCCATAGTGCTGGAAACCTCTGGGCAGAGGAGAGGAATAAGCTATTCTTTGTCCCTTGGGAACAGGGAAGATAGATAATGAGCTCCATTTAAGGAGAGAGAAATGCTTAAAGAGGAAAATGGTGCATTTCTAGAGAATTTTGCCAAAGGAGGCTTCAAAATTTCCTTCACTGAAGGTTTTTAGGCCCAGTTTAGGTGGCTCATCGTGTTGCAGAGTCATGAGAGAGCTCCTGCTGGGGTTGCCCCAGCCTGGCCCCCCATCAGCCTCCCCCATCCCGTTTCAGAGTGTGGGGACGGGCAGTTTGGAGAGGGCTGTGAGCAGAACTGCAGTTGCCACCACGGAGTGTGTGACCAGCCCTCAGGGAAGTGCCTCTGCCGCACCGGCTGGACCGGGGCCCGCTGTGATGTTGGTAAGGGCAGCTCCTTCTGCAAATCCTTCCTTTTAACCATCAGCCAGTTCTGCCAGTTTTCTATTTTCAGTCTTAAATTTCCAGTATTCTGCAGGCCAGTCAGGATTTATGCCCTCTCACCCCATCTCACACCCACAGACAGATGTCTGCCCAACCATGCCCTTGTCCAAATCATTTTGTCTTCTCCTACCTCTGTTCCCTGCCTGCTAAGAAAATGAAGGTATTTCTCTCCTTTACACACACAAGGAAGAACACATGAAAGGGACGGAGTTTTAAGGAGAATTTACCAGATCAGGCACCTGCTGCTAATTCTCTGTGGGTCATTGAGGGGAGCTCAGCAAGCTGGACTGTGATGGTTCAGACAGTTCAGATCTGGCACATGACCCAGGTTTGACACAGCTGTTTGGCAGGCTTAGAGCCATCTGAATCCCTGAAGCAGGGGGTGAATCTCATACACCGGTGACTTAAAACATGCTCTCAGCTCAGCCACTGAGGTGCTGTGCTTTTAGCAAGCCACAAGCAGTTTTCTGAGATCTCGTGAGGTGCTGAGGACTCACAAATCCTCAGCCACCGGTGTGACCTGTAAAACCTTCTCACTGCCCATCTCCCTTTTTCTTTGGTCACTTTGCAGGGACCTGGGAGGTGGAAGCAGTTCGTGGGCACAGTTCCTACTGCTCAAACAGCTGTCCCTGTGTGCACAACTGTGTCAAAGCAAACAGCATCACCCTCTCCACGGATCCCATCTGGATTTGCACTCCAGGCTGTCACTCAGTCTTTGCAAACTTTCCTGTGCAGCCTCATTAGCAGCCATTGTTAAATACTTTTAATATTTCTAGCATCTTCCCCTTCACTGTTATTTTCTGGCCACCCAGTCTGTTGAATATACTCCTGAGCAGAAGCTCAGGCAAGGAGGATGCTGGCTGATGGCCAGTGGAGGCAGCAGGTAGAACCTTGCTCTCCCTGCTTACCCCCAGCCTGTCCACCCGGATTTTTTGGCAATCGCTGCGAGGAGCGGTGTGACTGCGCCCACGGCTCGTCCTGCCACCCCCAGACTGGAGCGTGTCACTGCGAGAGGGGCTGGCGAGGGAGGCACTGTGACAAACGTGAGTGAGTGAGTGAGTGGAGGCAGCTGGGGTTGGGGCACACCTTCCCCCAAACCCAGAGCTCCCGGCCGCGGATGGATGTTTTCACGCCCTTGCTCTGCGGGGTCGGGCTGGAGGTGTGGAGGCCCAGGGTCCTTCCACCAGGCTGGTCATGCCTGAGCCCTGGAGGGGCAGAGAAAATGGGGAGAGACGCCCCTCTAGGCTAGGGTGGGAGAGGCCCCTTCTCCCATGGGCCTTTGCAGCCCCATGTTAATGGCTTGTAGGTTCTGTTATTTCATTGGTTTATCCGTTTATGTCACCCCTGTTCGGCCCCATTTGCCATATACATATTTACTCCGGAATGTTCTCCCTTCCCTTGATCCCCATTGGCTTGCTTTTGCCGCAGTGCTCCACCCCTGTTGCCCTATTGGTTCTCCTAACCTTTAGCCACTCCCCTGCACCACTTTCCTTTATCCCTATTGGACCTTGACCCTCAGATCCGCCCCATTTGTCCCCTATTTAACCCTGAGCCATCAGGTCAGTTCTGGTTCTTGTCCCTGAACCCATTTGAGCCTGTTCTCTCTCCCAGACCCCTTGGACCCTGTTCTTGTTCCTGTGATGCCTTAGGAACGCTGACCTGAAACAGAAACTGGACAGAGCTAGAGAATAAAGTAGATACTTATTGAAAGGCCTTCAAAGGATACACCTTGGGCAGGACAAGAGCCTGGCCAGGGCTACACCCAAGGTGGATTTAGAATGGTCACAAAATGGACAAACAGTCATGAGGTCTCACACTTCCATAAGTTTTAGTCTATTTGCATATTGGAGTTTAATTGTCCAGTTCCAGCTTCAGGTTGTGAGGTCCTGTCCTTCTTGTTCCTCCCTTCAGCCCACCCTTGTTTGTGCTTTTGGGCCTGAAAGTTGTCCTTGGTCTTCAGCAGGAAAAGGATTTGTTTTGTCTCCCTGCTGTGTGAACAGAGAGCTTACCAGCACTTAATATGAAGCTCAGAACTAAATCCTCAGGCAGCACAGGATCTGAAATACAGGAAAGCTCAAACTTAAGGCATCACTTGCAACAAAGCAGTCTTTGGATGCTCAGAGGCGACCCCGTGCCTTTGCAGTGTCGTTAGCAATCTCCCAGCTGTGTGCTCTGGGCTCAGGGATGCAGGCCGCTCTCGGGGACCGCCTGCGGCCTGCACCGTGACACGGAGGTGCTGGCAGGGGTGGGTGCGTGGAGGGGGTGGCTTTGTCCCGTCCTGCTGGCCCTGACAGGGTTGGTGTCCCCCTGCAGCCTGCCTGCCGGGCCGCTACGGCGCGGGATGTGCCCGGCGGTGCCGCTGTCCCGCGGGAAGGCCCTGCCACCACCTGACGGGCGCCTGCGGATGTCCCCCGGGATTCACCGGCCACGGCTGCGACAAGAGTGAGTTTGTTGCTGCAGCGCAAATGCTTCCCCTCGTGGGTTAATTCATAGATCTATTCCTTGAGTCAAAACGTGGCGATGTGATGACTGAAGAGGGAGGAGGCAACGACCTGACAGGAGGGAAGATGGCCAAAGGCTGCTTGTCCCTCGCCCAAGTGGTTTGGCCAGCTCTGAGCTCGGTGCCAGCGCTGTTTGGGCTGCTGGGGTTTTCCCTCTCTGTGTTTGCAGCTGTTGGACTGGCAGGGAGCAGCCGGGGGCTGAACTGGACCCAAACAGGCTGAGGATGTGCCAGTGGAGCCCAGCACTGCCCAGAGCCGGTGCTGTGCTGTCCGTAAAGGAGCAGCTCAGCTTTTGTTGGCCTTGTCCCATTGCGAGGCTCTCTATTCCTGCTCTTAGAGCTCATGGAAAGGACATTTTCTGGCTTTTCTTAGCATGGAGTTTGGTCCCCCAGAGCTGTCTTTGGAAGCAGGCTCTTGCTGTGACCCCAGATGCAACACCCTGCTTTTGTTCCTCCCTACAAAACTTTGTCTGAGCCCTGGTTTAGCCCAAGGAGAACCAGCAATAAATAAGAAAGGACTGACATCGGTGTCCCATATCCTCCACCAGAGGACTCTAAATGCTGACCCACAACCAGGGCAGCTTAATGGAAATGAGATGTAAGAATTAAATGTGGAAGGTCCAAAACCTGTAGGCAATGTGGCTGTCAGCAGGCAGAATGAAACCTGTGGAGATGTTGATGTTGCAGCAGCTTTACAAGTTTAAACTCTCTGCAAAAGGTAGAATGTCTTTATCCACACGCCTGGTCCCTTGGGAATTATACTGTTATTTTAGTCAATTTTACCTGACATTTCCCTATGATTTTTTTTCTAGTGACAAGAAAATTGTATCTGGCCCTTGACAGTTGGGCACAAATTGACTGAACAAAACAAAATCAAGCAGTCAAGTAACCCCCAAGTAAATGTAATAAATCCAAAGTCCCGGAGGAGAGCGTCATTCCGTAGGCAGGGATTTTATTTAATAAATTTCAGCCCTCTCTTTGTTTGAGTGCTATGTTTACCAAGACAAATTTAATTTATTGGTTTGCATTTCTTCTTCCCAAAGCTTGTCCACCGGGCACGTACGGGCAGGACTGTCACGGAGTGTGCCAGTGCTCTGCTGAGAATCAGGAATGTCACCCTGTCACCGGCCACTGCTCCTGCAGCCCAGGCTACCACGGGGCCCACTGCCACCTCCGTGAGTATTTTGGGGGGTTGCTGCCTTTCTGACAGACAACTGAGTCTTTCAGGAGCATCTGCTGGTGCTTTGGGTTCATCTGTGTTAGTACAGCAGTGACTGAGAGAGGTAGAGGTTAAATATAGTATAAAAGTGATAGTATTACAAATAAGTTATAGTATAGGATACAAGCATAGGATGGGTTAATTTACACTAAAAAATGTATTATTGCAAGGAATTAATTTTTAAAAACCTTTACTAAAAAAAATCATTAGTAATGCTAGTTCAAAAATGTAATTAATTCAATCCCGCAAATTAATTTTTAAAACCACCGGGTTTTCCAGCTGAATTCTTTCCAATCTCACAGCACCCTAAAGAATGTAAAGATCATTCTCTGCATTGCATCTCTCGGCTACACCTGAATATTGCGCAGCTCTCTCGTTTCCAAATACCAAATCCAAAATACTTCCCGAAATCTCTGCGTGCTCAAGTAAGGACAAATGGTTATGAGAAAACAACAAGCTGAAATTGGCAATAAATCCAAGTGATTCATAAAGTCCTTTCAGTTGCAGAGCCTTCTGAGGAACAATCAAATTAAACCAACTGTTACTCTGGATTGAAAAATGGTGACTAGTGTAGAGGACAAAATGCCAACTGGCCCAATGCTCCATCATAAAAAATATTCCCAGATCCACATGGCTCATGCCGGTATTTTAGGACATCTGTAAAGTTGTTTCTGGTGGAATGTGGCAACTGATAAGAAACATATACCAAAGCAGCCAATAAAGAAGACAGTTAATTACCTTTTTATTTACAGCTTTAATTTTGGTTTATTCCACGACTTGTAATAGTCTCATTTAGAGGAGGGAAAAAAAAGAAAAAGAGAAAAAAAAAATTAAAAAGCTGTTGTCTTTCTTGCTCAGTTTTTCTCTCTTTGGCGAGTGCTGATTTCCCTTTCTTGGGAATCCAGTACAGCTCTGTTTGGCTTAATTGCTTTTTGGGGTGACAATTTGGATACAAAAGCCAGCTGTCACATGTGCAGCTCTAGTAAGGGTTAAACCCCTGTTTTATTCCTTCAGCAGAAATAGGAGAAAGACTCACTTTAGAGATGGACCTTTGTATTGTCGTCACCTCATCGCAAGTTATTCTTTAAAATATAAATTATAAATAAAATACAAAGGATTGATTCTGTCCTCCTCTGTGCATCAGTTTTTTGCTGTAAGTGAGATCAAAATCTGGCCTTCAGTGTTGGGGCTGGAGCCATCTGGATCCATTATGCATTAGATTATAATAAATGTTATAGTAGAGCAGTAGTGGAGATCAACTATTTAACAGGATCATTTTAAAAGACTTAATCATGGTCAGCCTATTACCTTTATGTAGCAATTTCTCAGTAGTCGTTACCCGTGTGTGTAGCACTAAATCTCTCATTACAGTAAATGTCCTCAAACTTACTTAGATACTTCAGGTTTTATTTCAGAATTTTAAAATTTAAAGCATTAACAATTACACTGAAGTTCTGGTGGAAAAGATATAAAAAGATTCATGGCAAAATAAAATCTGTGTTATGCTGCATTCAGGGGATTTTTTTGCCATGGATTTCTGAGAAGCTGGAGTTAAACCTAAAGAGTATGAGATCTGAGATTTCATGGTGTTTTGTACTCTGAGATTCCAAAAATATACAGAAAATTCTTAAACACAGGTTTGTTAGATATTTACTGGAGAAATAATCAAATGATGGAAGTTCAGAGAAAAAAAGTCATCTGTGTTGGTGTTGTTCTCATTGTCCCCTGTGCCACTCGTAGACAGGCACAAAAAATAGAAAAAAAACAGTTAATTGTGAGTTATTTAAAGTTTAGGTCAGTGGAGGAGGAGATTGTGGGCCTGGTTCTGAAGTGGCTGAGTGAAAAGCAAGGATGGCTCGCGTGACTTTGGTGGGAATACTGCAAGTTCCTGCTGTCCTCCCTGCAAGGAAAGCTGGGGCTGTTCCAGGGTGAAGAAGCTCTCGATAGAATATTAAAACCAGCACAGGGAGCCACTCCCAAATGGGCTCTGGTCCAGTCAACATGTGGTTGGATGCTGCTGGAAACAGTTTCTGGCAACTGTTGCTGTATTTATAGTACAGTGAAAAAAAAAGGTTCAAGAAAGTATCTATAAAAGGTGTAGTTGGCTGGGAAATCAAATTTCCAGGAGCCAAGAGCAACGGGGCTTTCATGTTCTCAAATTTTGGAGTGAGGAGCTGAAAAAGTCTCTTGGCAGGGTCCAGAGGAAGCAGACAATCTAGCAATAAGGTTCCCATCACTTGTCCATAACTTGGTGGATGGGCAGATCTACTTGTTAAAAGGAGAAAAAAGCAATAAGTGGTGGTGAAATGATTTTTAAAAGGAAAAAAAAAAAAGCATGATATGTTCCTGTGACATTGACTGGGCTGGGAGCACCCAGAGCCAGAAAGGTCTCAGCAGCTTCACCCTCAAGCTGTAGGTGACAGGATGTGTCAGAAGGGATTATTTGACAATGTAATTAATAGCATTGGTCAGAAAAGCCTCAGTGCAATTGCTGGGGAAAGATTTAAGAGCTCTTGGTCATGACAAACCCACTCAAAGCAGAAGAAAAATCAGGAAATGAGGTGGAATTCTGTCTGCCACTCTTTTGTGCGCAGAAAAAACAGAAGTCGGAAGCACAGGAAACTGTTAAATTAGAAAATGTCTTTATGAGATAACTGGTGGTGCAAGAATAGCCCTCTCTGCAAAGGCAGAGCCTACTGAAACGGTGCCAATTACCCTCGTTATCTGCATCAAAATTCTTCTGCAAAGTACTAACAGATGAGGGGGCCTTGTTACTGACCATGTGCATGCTGCAACAGCTGAACATGCCCTGCCTGTGCTGCTCCTTCTCCAGCCAAAATACAGGAAATACTGCAAGGACAAAGAATTGGGTAGGGAGGGAATTACTGCATCCCGTTCAGTAATGGAGCAACTACTGCTAGCCCTGAGCTAAGGAACAGCTCTGAAAGCTTTGTCAGGGAGAAGCAGCATCTTTTGGAGTCTGGGGGACAGAATTAAAAAAAAAAAGAGGAAATCCAGAAGGAAAATGAGGAAAAGAGAAACTCACGTAGAGTAATTAAATCATTGGATCTGGATGAGTCCGTAACTTCAGGTCTTGGTGGGAATGAAGGGGGTGTTGCAGGGCTCACTTCTTGATGCCAGGGCTTGCACGTGGAACAGATTTTGCGTCCTGGCAGATGGAAGCACTGATGACAGAGCATTCATTGAGAATAATCTGTGTTTGAGAAGGGCTGGGGAGAGTATCTGCCTGTTATAAAAGCATGTATCTGTTTAGTCCTGATGATCTGCTATCCTGGTTTGAGCAGAAGCCAACGTTCAGTTTTATTTTAAAAGGCAGCCCTTCAAAGCTTCCCCATAAGCTCTCCCTCACTATTGAATAGTTCAGAAAAGCCAGAGATTCCTCCAGCCACTCTTTTCTCGGGCTATGCTTTTGTGCCTTTAGGAAAGACAAAATACATGAAGTTATTTATGCACAGATTGCAAGGGATCTGTTGCTTGGAGACATGAGCAAATATATTTTCAACCAGGTTTCCAAAGTAGCCACAGACTTTCCTGCTGCCAGGGAAGAGAAGGAAAGGGGTGAGCAAAGAAATGACATTTAGAGGTAGTAGCACAAGTGGAACTGTTGGATGATGATCATGCTGCTCAAGCACCAGCTACTCCTCCTTCTTCCAGTATGCTGGAAAATTAGGAGAATAACCTGCATCTCCAGAGCTCAGAGGTTGCACACTGGAGGTTCACTGGTGCTCATGCCCAGCAGCTCTGCCCAGCTCTTCCGCTCAGTTCCAACCTCCACCACTCTAAAGATCATCCTGAAGCACAGCACTAAGCGTGGCAAATGCATTTACGCCTTCCTGATCTTCTGTTCAATTCTCCTTGAGCATTAGCTGTCCAAAAAGAAACCAGAAATCCTCAGTACCACCTGGAAAACCTTTCCATACACAGTTTGTTGCCACGTAACACTGGCTCAGCAATCCATCCAGGTGTAATCATTCTTGTGCTTCTTACAAAATACTTTCATCAGAGAATTCTTTTCCTCAGAGAATTTTCTGTCTTTGCATTTAAATAATGTTCCTTCCATACCTGTCTTCTGAGAAGGTGTTTTCTGAAATTCTGTTTTGCTGTCATGTGCACATTTTCATGGTCTTCCATCCACAGAGTTGGAAGGGAACTTAAAGCCCATCCAGTTCCAGCCCCTGCCATGGGCAGGGACACCTTCCACTGTCCCAGCTTGCTCCAAGCCCTGTCCAGCCTGGGTTTGAACACTTCAAGACACAGGGAATCCACAGCTTCTCAGGGCAACCACTAGCAATGCCAGCTCCAGTTTGCGAGGAAGGAGCAGATTATAGAGGAAGCAAACTTTGTCCAGCTTACACATTTTTAGAAGAGTGACCTACCCCATATCCTTAAAACAGCTGCTAAAAGAGGCAGAAATGGCTCACAGCTTCTCACTGGCTTGAGCAAACCAGGTGGCTGCTGCCCAAAGGAAGAGGGAGAATGACCCCATCTCTCCTTCTGTGTAGGAGGAAAAGAGGGAATACATTCATATGGAACAGAAATCCCAAGAGGAAAACCTCTGTAGAACACGGCTTGCTTTTCTTGCTACTGTCACCTAAGGGGAATGGGAGAGCACAGAGCCAGGAGCAGCAGCAGTCAGTCCAGCTCTCCAGGATCTGACATTGCAGTCAGTGCTGTCCCAAGGGCACGCTGTCCAAAGCAGCCATCTCCTCCTCAGTGCCCACTGCTGGCCCTCTGGAAGTGATTAACATTAGAAAATGAAAATCAAACTTTGATTGAAAGCAACAAAGTGCTTGAGACGTGAAATGCAACCGGCCCGGTAGCAACCTAACTGCTGGGTGTTTTTTCTTTTAAAACAGGGTGTCCAGAAGGTACTTACGGTTCAAACTGCCAAAATCTCTGTAAATGCATGAACGGAGGCCGCTGTGACCCTGCGTCAGGAACGTGTGACTGCGCTCCCGGTTTCATCGGAGCCAACTGCAGCAAAAGTAAGCCAACATTCATGTTCTGCTTCTGTCAAAACACAGCAAAGAGAAGCATTTGCATAAGAGCTTGTCAGAAAAAAAAAAACAAAAAACAACCAGACAGATCCCAGCTACCTCTTCCTTGAATTGTAAATCAGGATTCCAGCTTTGTAAAAAAATCTCTTGCAAAATATTTTCCCTCGCTCCTGCATGCATAGAAGCAAGGACACTTACCCCAGGATTACAACCTGCTTGCCCAAATTTATTTCTAAAACCAGCTCAGCATGAATTGCTCAAGTTCCTTCTTCCTGTCCAAAATTTCGAGGTTGAGAAATTATCTCAATATTTTCCTTCGCACTACGGTGCCATTAGTTTCAATAAATGGGAAAAAGATCAAGTTTTGTCATGGCAAAACTGGTAAAGACTCCATGGCAACCCTACTGTTACTTCTCTGTTTCAGAGCTAAATGGTGTGGTTGAATTTCTGTGCTGCTTCCAAAGCTCTGCTCTGTGTAGTTCTCTTCAGCTTATTCACAGAAGGGCAATGTTTGAATGTTTGGTTGCCCATAGCTTTGCTCTTCAGTGTTGGGCAGCATCAGTATTAAGGAAGGAAAGGTGTTTTAAGCTGGAATGATGAGCAGCTGATATTTCAGTTGTACATTCACTCTTCTGATAGGAAGGACAGTGAATACTCCATGTGAAACCATGGGTTATATTTATAATCACAAGTAGTCTCAGAAGGTAAAGCAATCATGTCTTTGGGTGGGTTTTGGCTTCGTAGTCGATGCTTTGAAGTGCATTAGGTGGAATAAAAACAAAGCCACCTCTTCCCTTAAGATGGTGGCTATGTTAAAAATGAAACCTGCCATTGGGTCCTCTGGGTGTTTAACAAATCCTGTGTTCCTTTCAGCTTGCCCTGGGACCCGGTACGGGAAGGACTGTGCCCAGTTCTGTGCCTGTGGCAGAGGCCAGTGTGACCCACGGACTGGCCAGTGCTCCTGTGCCCCAGGCCACACAGGACCTGCCTGCCAGCAAGGTAACAAAGCAGCACCCAGGTCACCTCGCCAGTGGGCGACACACTTGAAATACCCGGCAAATAAACTCGGTGCCAAACATTGTTCACAGCCACGATAACGCTGCAGTTTGGGGTGCTCAGCCTCTGTCCCTCCCCGCTCCATCACCCAGAATAATCCTGCCCACACCTCCCTGCCACCCTTGGTGTCAGGGCACTGGGTTCTCCAGGAAGATTAGTGGATATGTGAGAACAGAGTGTTTGAGTGAAACTGATAATACTCATGGAGTAGTGTCCCACCACCCTAGGGAGACACTAATTGCTTGGGGTACATGTGGGGAGCATGTGTTTGTATTTTATTCCCTGTCACCTTCCTCCTTTTCTTGGGGTGCTAATTTTTGGGTTTTTTTCAAACTTTGTTAATTCTCTGTAGTGTGTCCCCAGGGACAGTATGGCCCCAACTGCCACCTGGCATGTACCTGTCAGAATGGTGGCATCTGTGACCACGTGGATGGCAACTGCACCTGTGGGCCTGGCTGGACTGGAAGATCCTGTGAGAAAGGTGATTTCCTGCTTCAATGGATTTGTACACTCAGGCTGGGGTTTGCAGTGCTCCCAGACACCCACAGACAAGAACAGTTTCAGAATTGCCCCTAATTAGAGTTTCAGGTCTTTTTTCAAAGACAGTTTCCTCCTGAGTCCTGCTCATGAATTCCCTTGCACACTCCTTATTTCTTCTTCACTCCGTTATTTCTTCTCCTGTCCAAATTTTGTGTTCTTTTGTTCATAGGAATGTTGGGTTTTGTCTTCTTCCATGTGATACTCAGAGCAGCAGAAGCCTGTGTCTTCCTCCTCACTGGTTATGTTCTTCTCTTTCATTTGACTCTGGACTGGAGTTGAACTTCCCATGTATTGATTGCCCAGATGTTCTGACAACATCTGTCCAAAGCAATTGAGATTGTCCTGCTCTCTCATCCTTACTTCTCCATGACAGCTATCCCTTGTGCAAGACAAAGCACACTAATAGAATGAGCTCATATCCTACTCCAGAATCTCTCCTGTCAGCCCAGTCTTCCCACAACTGTCCTGTCCATCTCCCAAAAACCATTCTGCATTTCTGTGTCTCTATTTTTCTCTCTAAGTGAGAGGTATCTGTATAGTTATGGACTTAAATGTTCAAGAAACCACAAGTTTACTGGTGTGAAATGTAAGTAAGTAGTTCTGAGTACACATTCAAGAGAAATGTCATCATTAAGTCATAACTGCCATGGTTCAAACCCCTCAACTCCTTCCCAGGCTCTCATTTACAGCACCTCTGTCCCTGACACCTGTAGAGTATTCACCTCAAACTCCATATGTGTCTATACCAAGGACTGTTTTTTACAGGGGAGTGTCCCCATATAAAAGTGTCATATAGAAATGACACTTTTTAGCAGCATTCTGAGATGCAGTGGTCCCACTCTGCATCTGAGGAGACTCTGTCTCACAGATAAAATATCTCTGGTGTGGAGCGTGGGGGGCAGACATGCACACGTTGTATAAGGGTCTGCGTGTTGCATCACTAGAGAGACCTTCACTATTTATCTTTTGACAGAGGGAGTGAAATTATTGGAAAATTGAGTCTTGATCTCCACAGCAGTGTGGGTTTGAGTGTGTTGTGACTGGAAATCAAAGACAGCTAATCAGGCATCCTTTTAATAGAGATTAGAGATGATGTTCCTGGAAGATCCTGTCTGGCATTTGCAGAGTTCTCAATCTGATTATTTGGACGGCCACGCTCGTTTAAGTTCGTCTGCCCAGATTCAAATTATCCCAGCAGTGGGAAGTTAACTTATTCAGAGATGATGCTGAGGTTAATTATATTGGCACAGTCCCTTCTGCATGACTTGGCTTTCAGTAATTTGAGACGTGTTTAGTTCTGTAAAAGCAGATAGCTCATTATACATGGACAGACTGTTGCTATGTGTGAAGAAGATCCTCCTGGTTTTATTAGGAATTCGAATAGTGTGAACTCCAGTGATAACACAGAGGAGGAAAAGCTTCATGTTTTCTTTCACACTTTTTAAGTGCCTAAAAGAAAATATTGCTGGAGATAAAGAAAGAAAAAAGAAAATCTAATTTATGCCATTCACTACAAGGCTTTACAACTCATGCTGCGGGTTCAGCATCGAGTCTGTGAAGAGACAAATCGAAACAGGCAGATTGTTAGAACTATGAGAAAATTGCTGTTCAAACATCTATATAACATAAAAGATTTCTCTCCAAAATATGTAAATGCATTATCATTGTGCAGAAATCCTGTGTCTTCATAACAATTATTCTTGGGTCTGCAAATCATCCTCTGGGCGTCATGTCTTGGCAATGCAATCTCTCACATACCAGCTTATCTAGGTGAGGGCAGTGATTGTTTGTTTGTCTGTTTGTCTGTCCGTGTCCTGCCAGCAGAGTGCCTCCCAGGGAAGTATGGGGCTGGCTGCTCCTTGGACTGCCCATGCCAGCACAATGGCACCTGTGACAGGTTCACAGGCTGCTGCAGGTGCCTGGAGGGTTTCTACGGCCACTCCTGTGAGCACAGTAAGTGGGGTCACTCAGGGTGATTGTCACAGGTTTGGGGCTTCAGGGTAGTCAAGAAACACATCATTGGTTCAGTTAAAATTTTGGGGATGTCCCAGATCATCCAGCTCCTTCCAGATCTTGCATGTTTCTGATGCTGGGTGGTACTTGTTTAAAGGCCCGTGGCGTTATTAAATTTAAGGATAAATGCCATTTTTTGTTGGCTGACAGGGAATGTCACAGACAATGCAGAGGGTTTTAATGGTGCGTATGATTTTCTTCATGAACCTTCTTGATGTTAATTTTTCAGGATGCCCCCTTGGATTTTATGGGCTGGGCTGTCTTCAGGCCTGTGCCTGTAAAAATGGAGCGAGCTGTGATGCAGTGACAGGACAGTGCCTTTGTCCTTTGGGTTATCATGGTGTCCACTGTGAAAAAGGTACTGGTACACCTCTGATGGGAAAGGAAAAAAACCCACAAAAACAAACAAACAAAAAAACAAACAAACAAACAAAAAACCCAACCAAGAAAAAAAGCAGAACTCAAAACCCCTCATATCATTACTGAAATATTTGTTGGGAGCCACTTCTTCCATATTTTGAGCTTTATGAATACCCTGAAACACTGAATTTGGGACAGATTTCGTGTTGTACAGCTGGGTGTTCCCATTCCCTTATAAATTAACTAATCTGGTTCCGATTAATACAGTGAAAGTCCTGGTCTCCATGATGTCTTGCAGCAATGAGTTCCACATGGCATTTATTAAAGATAAGTCCCTTTTACTGATTCTAAATTTGCTTCTAAAACTCCAAATAAGATTATTAAATAGGTGCATGTCAGACCTGTTGAGTGTTACGGAGAAGTCTTCTAGAGGATTCTAATTAAAAATAAAAATAAGTGCTAGCTAAATTTCTGGGACAGATTTACAGATACCTTTGGGAAGTTAGATTAGACGACCCCAACAGAAGGAGAGATCATATAAATATTGTGCCCATTCCACTATGTTTGATTCTTCATTAAGCTTGGCATTTACACTGACTTCAGCAGAGAGTTTATGAGCTTTCCTCTGAGACATCCTGGGGAAACTCTGGGTTTAATGTAAATCTTGCCACTGAAATGTGTATTTGAAGTGTTCTCTTGCTGTCAGGCTGTGACAGGGGCTGGTTTGGTGAGAAGTGCCAGCATCAGTGTGACTGTGGAGATGCTCCTTGTGATCCAGAGACTGGGAAGTGCCTTTGCCCACCTGGGAAGACTGGGGACAAGTGTGACATTGGTAAGGACAATGTTTTTAAGGGCTGGATTGTGTATAGTTAAACCACTCTGACCTGTTGGTTTCAGAATGACTGTAAAAGGACATTTGCTGGTGTTCAAGAACACATTGTTTGTAGAAAATTGCTCTTTGGGGTTATCGGCACCTTTATCAGCAGGCTTGTACCTCTTGATTTAATCAATATTTAAATTGATACACTGATAGGAAAACTGTTCATGGGTCAGCTGTAAAATGTCATTTGCCTTGAATTTTGGAGAACCCAGGCTGGGGAGGAATAGACCAAGAAGTTTTGCAAGTGTAGTGGGGGAGACCCCAGAGGGTGCAGTTGGGTCCCAAGGGCTCCCATTGCTGTGTATTTTGTCACATTGACATTGGTGACCCTTTTCAGACCAATGCAAAAGTATGTCCAGCTCTGGATTTGCTTCCCCTGGAAGCAGGATGGAATCCCCACAGATGAGGGTAGTGAAGCTGCAGGAGTTGTGCTTGCCCCTGTGTTTGCCTTCAGCAGCAGCCCAGGAACTTCTGGCCCGAATGTAATTCCCTCCTTTGCAGCACAGGCACCGGGGCTGTGTGTTGGCCCACAGGAGCAGAATCCTTGATGAAGAATGAGGAAATTTTCCTGTAGGGAGAGCCAGCCCCACTGCTGTACCCTGATGGGGTTGGGTGCAGGGCTGAGAGGCAGCAGTGGCAGATTCCTGAACTTGTCTCTGGTCACAGCTGTGACTCTGTTCATAGTTCAGGGCCAGGTTGGACGGGGCTTGGAGCAACCTGGTCTGGTGAAAAGTGCCCCGTGCCCATGGCTGGAACAAGATGACTTTAAAGGTCCCTTCTAACCCAGGATATTCTAGGATTCTGTGATTATGATGGAGCAGTTTTAGGGTGATCACTGGAGCAGAAGGAATTGCGCTGGTTTAACTGAGTGTCCATAAATATTTGTGATCCCAATGCTGTGGCAAACAAGATAAAATCAGTGAACATCCATGTGCTACTGTGGAGCTTCACCAGGAATCAAAATCCTCCTGAGCCCCTGGAACAGAGGAGGAGTATTATTTCTCCTTTTGTTCTAGGATGGGGCAGAACTAGATTTAAGCAGGCTGTTATTAATACAAATCTCTGTGAGCTTAAACATTAGTGCAACTCACAAAACTGAAATGGAAAAACATTTGATCCACTCTGTGCAGTGTCCTGTGGTCAGGAAATGAGGCTCCCAGTCTGCAGCACTGTTCAGTGGGAACATGAGCCACCCTCACTGCCCACACAGCACTGGTGTCCGTGGGCCTTTCCAGTAAAATTTTAGGCACAAGTGGAACGCAAGGGGGAAGCTCAGCACTAAAAATGGGAATCGAGGTTCTCCTCCTTGCGAACTCTGCGAGTCATTTTTATTTTTCTTAAATCGGCTAGGGTAGCCCCCATCCATGAAAAGCTGTTATGGGGTAGGTTTTATTTGCATTTTTATTTTCAATTAGGCTCAGTTCATCTGTGATATAACTGTGAGCAGCTGTGACTGTGCAGCAGCCATAAAGATAAAAGGCCTGATTTTAATTTGAACTCTGGTAAAGCACCCATTAAACAGGCAAAATGTTAATTAAAAAAAAAAAAAGAGAGAATATAACAGACTTTTATGGGCTTTCTTTTTTCTGTAGTAAATTAACATTGCAGGCTTTCAAACAGATGTCTTAAATACACATTGTTATTAACATGAAAATGTGGTATTACATAAATTAAAATCAGGTCCAGAGGTGTTTGGGGAGACCTTTTCTCATAACATTTCCTAATTGAAAAGGCCAAGCTCGGAGCGCACGGGGCGAGTTCTCCCACGTGCTGGGGCTGCAGCTGATGCAGGGCTCAGCAGGACTTTATTTACCTGAGGGTTCTTGTGGGAGAAGGCAAATCCCCTGGTTACAGGGTTTTTCAGCGAGGTGAGGGAGAGAGGGCCATTGTTTGCTGTGTGTTTCACACCCTGCCCTGTGACCCTGCTGCTCACTTTCCTTTCCTGCCTGTCCTCTGATGCATAAAAAATTGCAATGAGGATTTACCAGCCTAGATATGAAATGTATTTGCATTTGGAAGTGAGGTTTTCTTGTGAGTTTAGTTTGCCAGGAGGCAGCAGAATTGTGCAATCAGAGCAAGACGGGAGTATCTATAAAATGGATTAATTCTCAGTGTCAGATTCTGTGAGGGAAGGCTCTTGGCCAGCACGCACTGACAGCCCAGCCATGCAGGAGAGACAGGGGCAGGAGATAGTGTGGATCCAGATGCTGACAGCAACTTTCCTGAGCAGATCCCAAGATGTTCTCTGTTGAGCTGTCAACCCCTGTTTCTACACCAGTAATGATTTCCATTCTGGGAACCTCTTCAGGACAGCTGGGCTGCAGCTTGGGCAGAGCATGTGGCAGACAAAACTTGATGACTGCCGCGCTCTCCCAAATGTCATGTTTTAATGTGAACAGATGTAGGTGTCTAAGCAGCTTCCTGATCCCCCAGAAGGGGGGGAGACTGCCAGGAGTGCTCACCCTCTCCCAACCCCTCCTGTCCTTGCAGGGTGCAGGCCAGACAGGTACGGCCCCGGCTGCTCCCTGCGGTGCCAGTGTGCCGGCAGATCCCGCTGCGATCCCCGCAACGGGAACTGCGCCTGCCCAAACTCCTGGATGGGGCCGACCTGCAGAGAAGGTAACCAGGCTGGGGAGGGCAGCCTTTCCTGCTGGGATAAAACGCCCGCGTGTGGCCCATGCTGGTGGTCGGTTTGGGTGGGAGTGTCAAGCCATTGGATTGGTTGGATAATTTCTGTTCTTAATGAGATTGAGTACGGAGGGAAAGTTGCCTCTCGCTTGTAGTCTAATCACAGTTCCTCCTCTAGTTTAGGGAAAACTTCGGGAACCTTCTGATTTGGAGGTGTTTTACAGTTTTTCTTGCTCCCTGCCTCTGTGAGGAGGCCGCTGTAACTCCCTCCTCTACCTTCTTTTCAAGACTATCATTTATTGAATTATTTAAGTGTAAATTGTATAATCTATATAATATTTCAGTATTGGGTTATATGGACCTGAAACCGTTTCTACTTAATTCTCTAGGTGGCCCTCCAAAGCTTCCTTTTTATGAAGAACAAGCTCAAGAAAGAGGGAGTATTTTTCCAAGAGCTCTACAACAGTAACATTTGGACTAATAAATGAACTGTTTTATATGCACAGACGGTATTTGAATTTGGATATGAAAACAGTTATTCAATTCAGCTTGAATTGTACTGAAGTATTCACACTTCTTATGGAAGACTACAGAGGCCATTTAGTAGCTGGATCCTTTTAAAAAGTTGAATCTGTTTCATGTGCTCATTCCTAGCCTCTTGCCCCTCCATTAATCTGCTCTGGACATTCTTTCTGGTATTCATATAATTCATTTCTTGAAAGCCTGGACATGTTTTTAATCAGACCAGCTCCAAAGAGTATCAGGATAAGCAGCATGTAACACATCACCACGGAATGAGCCACGCTCCGTATCGGGGACTTTCTAAACCCACTTGACAACCAGCACCAAGTCTGAAGAGTGTTCCACAGATTATTTCTCTGCAGATTGACAGCAAAATCACATTGCACAGAAACTAGAAGGATTCATCAGGTTAATTCCTCTTTGAATAACATTGTGTGTTCTAGAGAGGCATGCAGCCTAATTTTGAACTTGCAGCTGAAGAAGAATCTGCCACAATCTGACAAGAGTCCTCAATACATTGTAAATTTATTTAAGAGCATCTTCTGCATTTCTGGTGTGGTTTGACTGATTGGAAGGTCTCTGTCTGAATCTGTCTTCCAAAGAGTGTGGTGTCATCTGCCAGACTCTCCTGGCATTCTGTGTTCTCACATCTTACCAGATGAATTTCTCAGTGGTTTGTCAAGCCAAACTGTGCAGCACTTCTCATCAAACAGTATCTGCTAATGCAGAAAAGGTTTTGTCTTGAATAGAGAAAGCAGACAGTAAGCAAGGAGAGATGCCTAAAGATAATATTTTTGGGGTTTGTGCTTTTATTGAGCCTCTTTTTTTTTTTAATCATCTTACAACAGTCCTGATCCCATTCAACAGCTGCTGGTGGCCACTTCATGGAACAGAGACATTTTGGTGCTATTTTGTCTGTTTAGACAGGTTTTCTTTTGATATAGAAATACGTGATTATAAAAAAATTTATGTTCTGTATTTTAATATCCTGAGTTAACCAGGCTAAAAGATTTCAGAGTGCCTCTTATATACCTCTCTTTAGGTTAGGAGTTACAAAATCTGTGTAGTAACCACTTGATTCTGACTGTATCAAAAGTGCACTTCAGAAGGGGCATCAGGAACATGGTAGACACAGAGTATGGGCAGATCCAGCTCTTGTGCTGACACTCCATTCTCCACCAGAACAAACTGCAGCTTTGCAAGAGCAGGGTTTTGTTTTGCAAGAGACAAAACAAGAACAATTGATGGTAACATGGGATTTTTGAAGACGTTTGTTGTTCTGGTTGGGTAAGTGATAAATTGGTGAAGCAGGATCCAGGAGGTTGGATGGGAAGGTGAGGTAACAATTTTCCCCCGTGGTTCACCCCAGATCTTAAACACCTCTGCAGGCAAGGACTGTCCAGGCCAAAGTAAGTGGCACTTCCTCCCCTGGGAGTTTATTTCAAATTGTGATCTATGGGAGTCAGTGCAGTTTTAGGAGCTGTTTTCCGAGCTTCGTGGAAGTCTTATTGTTGTTACTCATCACTTCATAGGTATTGAAAGTAAAGGTATTTGTGAATGTGTCAAAATTAAGTAACTAACTGTGCTTTCAGCCAGAAAATCATTGGGGATGATGCTGATCCCTTTTAATTTCTTCTGTAGAGCTCAATGAATGTCACTGGAAAGTTTGTTTGATGTAAATGTGGCAAAATTATGGTCCCAGAAACGTGTGACTCTCAGCAAGGCAGTGACATCTTAAATGTTCTTTTAGAGCTGTGACGGCCTGGGTCTGATCCTACAATTACGTGAATTTGGGGCAGTTTCACTGACCAGGAATCTGTAAGGTAAATCTCCTGTGAGACAATGAGATATAATCTTAGCAGCTGCTGGAGAAGAGCAGTTCAAGTTGAGCAGTTGACATATTTTGATCTTAGCTCTGTATTTACTGCAGAGCCAAACTACAACAGTAGTGCAAGTGTCACACTGTACTCAAGATTTTTTGTAGAATCTTCAAGGGTGTGAAGCTGTAGAAAACCTCTGAAGGTCTGAGCTTCCTTTTAAAACCTGGTCAGCTTCAGAGTCAAATGGGTCAGAGATTCATCATTCGAGTCAAATTTCAGAGTTTGATCCCACCTAGTTTTGAATATCTCCAAGGATGGAGATCACACCACATCTTTGAATCTGTCCTTGTGAAGACTTCATGATCTTCCGTTTTTGGTTTTTTTTTCCTGGTTTCTAATCAGAATTTCTTAAGTTTCATCTTTGGTCCACTGCTCATCCTTTCAGTGTGGATCTCTGAGGAGCCTTTGGCTTCCTCTCCCCCACAGCCCCCATGGGGTAGTTGGCTACAGCCTTGGTCTTCTCACCTGAAGACACCCCATTACCTCAGTGACCCTCCACATTCCAGTACATCAGATATTCCAGTTCATTCCAGCTGCCCAGAGACTGGTGTGGTTACTCAGCAACATAAAACCCTTTACACTGCTGTCAGACAGCAGAATGTGTCAAATGTACTGTCTTTTCTCTTATCTTATTTTATTATTCTGATGTGTGATTTGAGCAGCTAATCAAAGGAGAAACCTTTGTCGAGCCATATTATTTACACCTGTGTATACTTGTTTACATTTTCCACAGTACCTTGATAATAGAATTGTAAATATGTAGTATAAGGAAATAAAAGATTTTTGTATTAAGTGTTTTTAAAGGATGTCACGATTTTAGGTACATGATGAAACACATATTTTAAGTGACTGATACTGAGCCTGTGCCAATGAATTAAGAGGCCCAAGTGGATCTGCTTTGGGAAATATTTCAGAAACTTTTTTTTTTTAATCAAAAAATGCCAATTCATACAAACCACTCCATATGCAATAGACTTTTTTATTCAAAATGCTTCTTGGCTTCTTTATGTTATTACCTTGGGAAAAGAAGTTCACTTCAGTGCCATCAAACAGACCATTCTGATTTGTTGTTCTGCATGACTTTCTGTTCCAAAACAAAGTACAGTCATATACAGGTAAAAATCAGAATTAAAGATGTCAAAAATGTTAAAAGGGGAATTTTGATTGGGGTAGTTGGAATGTCTTATCTTGGTTCTTATTTTTTTCATAAGGCAGAGAAAATGTTTACAGGATTTTGTTTTCTAGAAAAGCCACAACTTTACATTATTAACTATTAATTAAGGAAGTTTACTTGCTTCTGATATTATTGTTGTGATTCTGCTCCTTACACATTTTCCTAATTCTTTGCCTACAAAGTAGTCTTAACTAGACAGGATGGAGTTCTTTAATGGGAAACTGACTAAATCAGCTTTTCCAGAGATGAATTCTGTGGCAAGTAAGTGTAGTTGCTACTAAATTAACACGGCTCTGCTTATTTGCTTCATCAGATTCCAGTGAACGAGTGTCAGACTGATACAGACCCGACCACAGCGCTGGGGCTTGTTGAAAATGAATGTGAAAAAATCCAGTGAAAATGGGGTTTATAGTTAAATTGATGTCCATCTTTCCTCTTGGTGAAGGCCTTTGCTGGCTGCCCATTTCCCAGGAGGCTGAAGTTAATTACCCTCCCTTGAAGAGAGCGCTCTGTGGATTGCTCTGCAGCACACTTGCACATGCAGATAACTCCTTTCAGAAAGGCACTGGAATTATTTCAGCCATGCAGCTCCTGTGCCAAATCCCCCTCTCTTTACCTTGTGTGCTCCAGATAACTTCAGCTGGAGTGGGAAGGAGTTGAGTGTAACTCAGTGAGCCCAGCAGAATCTTGCTCACTGCGAATTCATGAAACCAGACCAACATGTTTTAAGTTAGACCTCACTAACACTGTCCTCATAGGAAAACAATCAGAATTTTAAAAATTCCCCGCTTCCCCTGCCAAAAATTATTATTCTGCTTTTATCCTTTTTATGTTGAAGAACCATAGCTATTAAAGTTTGCCCAGACTCCTTGCCAACCATATTATTTTGATTGGCTGCAGGTTTCTGTTTGTGTAAGTAATAACCAGCATAGTGTCAGGAGTTGCCAACGGGACAAACATGGAAATAATACCTTCATGTCCTTCCCAGAAAGAGGCAAAGACACATTTGGGACCCATCGTGGCTTCTTTGTGCAGATCAAACAAGCTAAATTCTCTGTTAGAATTTAGCTTCTTATCAGAGCAAACTAAAGCTTAGGGACAATCTTTGAGAGTGCTGGTGGACCAAGAAACCTCCATCCTCCCATTCTTGTGTTAATATTTTAATATTTAGGCTAGAAACCTTCTCAGTCTCCAGTTTTTGAAGGGGTTTTCCTTCAGGTAGACCTGTGGCTGACTGAGCAGCTCTCTGCATGGGTTGCAACTGTGCCCAGTAATCCTTTTGCAAGGTCACAACTTTAAATTCTGACACTGTGTAAAGCAATTTCCAGCAGTAAACACCAAATCTCAGCCTTGTAGAGCATAAATTGTTCATTCTGTTCTTTTTATTGCTTTTAATAAGCACTTGCATAGCAATATTCTGTCTCTGTGAATTTGTAACCCCTCTTCAAGGCATGTGTGGGATGTATCTCAGATTTGTACTGTACTTTCTGTTGTAGACATGTTGTAGTGAAAGGATGCTGATTTTTTTATATATATATATATAAACATGTCATTGAAACTTGTTCTTGTTTTTCCCTTATTGCTAGTCTGGAAGCAACAGGCTTATGTTGTGGATGAGACTTTATTCTACTGAATTAATTCACATTCAGAGCAAACAGGCTGAACTCACACCTGCTTTTAGTAGTTTGTAGAGAATAAATAATGGCCTGTGCCCAAATGGGTTTGTGTATGATCCCTGACCAGGGCAACCTGGCCAGTGACTGAGCCTGACAAACAGAGCTTTCTGGCACTCAGACTGCAGAGTGTCAGAAATGTTCAAAACACAGCATAAATCTTGCTGGAAGAGGATGGTTATGAAGTGTAACATTTTGGGAAGGCTTGGGCACAGAGCGCTTTGGAGGCATTTGAAACCACACACCTGCAGCCTCCCATCAGCCTGCTTGGGCACTTCCCAGAGCCCAGTTCTGCCAACAAATTGCCTGGTTCACCTTCAGGGTATTGTCTTCTCACATTGGCAGGAGCTGAAGGAACATGTGCGCCTGCTTAATGCCAAATAATGCACCAAGGGCGTGCTGGTTAATTGGAAGTAGCAGGCTAAATTGAATTCAAAATGTGTAACAAAGGGGGAATGGTAGATCAAGCTGTCAGAGGAAAAAGTGGACAGCCCTGGCTTGCTGCTTTCTGGGAGAACAGGCTTGGATTCCTTCTGAAATTTCAGGGCAAACGTTTTGAATCGAGCTGTGTAATACTGCAGGGTTCTGTCTTGCGTGATTTACTTCACTCTTCCTGCAGTTTTCAACAAGGAACAGAATAATTAAGTTCATTTGGTTTGTCATCTTTTTGACATATGTTCTAAAAATAATTCTGTAATCCTTGCAGTTTATCCAGTAATTTCTTTATTAGAAGCCATATTTTTAAACTGTTTGAAGACGTTGTGATGTTATTGCTATTAACCTCTCAGATTGCTGTTAAAAGCTGATCAAAAACTAGACAGGGAATATTAAACCAGAATATTCTCAACCTCTGCAGAGTCAGCATTGATCTGTGTTTTAAACCTTTAAAAAGCCAGGCCTCTGCACCACTTGAAATGCTCACAAATCATGGAATGGTTTGGGTTGGAAGGGACCTTAAAGACCATCTATTTCCAACTAGATGTGGGGCAGCCACAACTTCTCTGGGCACCCTTTGCCACCCTCAGAGTAAAGATTTTTTTCCTGATATCTGAGCTGTGTGGGACCAGAGGGCCCTTGTGACTGCATGAGGGAGCACTGTTCCATGGGATGGTCCCTCAGCATCTTCAGAAATCATTACCCCAATCTGCAGCCAGCACTGCTTATCTCTTCTTTTAGGCGGCACTAGAAGTTCACAGGGTGCTCATGGAGGATTCTGCGTGCACGCAATAAAAACAACCATCCAAACCCTGGGAGTGGTTTAAAAATGACTCAAAAATGCTGTATGATAAGGCACTGCTTTGTTGATTCCTTCAAGCATGGTAGTTAAAAAAAACACAACTCAGTTGTGTTGTTTTACATATGAATAAAGATGTCAGCAAGTAGTCATCTGACTGTCCGTGCCATTTGGCAGTATCTAGCTTCCTTTTCAGTAATTGCCCAATAAATCTTTATCTTTTACTAAGCTGATGACAGCAAAACATCTTGAGAAGCTGCATGTGGTGTAGATCTTATAGTTAATGCTTAAATGCTTCATGCCATCGTCTACTGGATGTTTTTTTTTCTCGTCCAGATGTAACATCCTGGTTTAAGGCATGTGCTCGCTTCTTCCTCTAATGATTCCAAGGGCCTAATTATAATTAGTTAATTAATTAAGGCCTATTATCCAAGACCACCATATTTGTCCACAGTAACTGAGATCCACCTGCTCAGGTGACCTCAGTAACCTCTTGCCAAAAGCAGTGCAAAGGGAGCTTTGCCATTTGGAGCAGGTTCTGTACTTTGTGTTTTATTTCTGCCCACAAGTCCTTGGTTCTTCCAGAAGTCCAGGGCTTGTCTCAGCTCCATCCCCTGCTTTGGAGGTGGCCATGGAGGTTTCCCAGTGGGAGCAGCACCATGAACTAGGTTCATGCTGTCTGGGTAAGTGGAACCACGTTTGGGATGGAAAAGCTCCATGTCCCACTGATTCTGCCCTGTTCCCATTAAAACCACCCTGCCGTTTCTTTGTTACTTGGTAAGTCTTAAAATGCCATAAATTACTTAAAAAAATGACTTAATGAAAATTCTCTAATTTTTGCAGCTGGAGGAGGCTTTGTTCAACCAGAAATCCAGTTTTCCAATGATTTATTTGTAAGATTTCTTGCTGTACATCAAGAAATGTACAAAGAGCAAGATTGGTGCAAGTAGAGACTCTAGGGTAGTTCCTGCCTGTCCATTTGCTCTTTTTTTCCCCCTTTTTCTCTGACATTTCAGCTGAGGTAGCTGTTGTGGATCTTGGCCTTGCACTACCAGGCACAGGGGAAGGCTGCTCTTAATTATTACTTCACGTTAAGGGTATATATGAAATACAAAGCAGCAAATAGCATCACATTAAACATGGGCTGTATCCCTGGGTAATGAGGGCTGGGAATGCTGCAGGAACAGCAGCCACGGATGGCATCACTCTGCTCAGGCCTTTTGTGGAGCCCTTCACCCTCTCAAGAGTAAGAGGTTTGAACAGGCAGCTTGAAGGACTATTAGGGCTGCTCACGGTCATAGTTAGCGTGTTAAAATATTTTACAAGAACCAGTGAATTTGATCAGAAAATAGTTATTTTTGGCTGCCAATGTGGCAAAACCACTTGAAATACAAACTCAAGAATGTGTTGAAAGGAGTCAGTTTGCCAGCGCAGCTATTGTTGTAGCAAAGTCTCTCCTCTGATCCAACGGGAATCCTCTCCTCAAGTTTTATTACTTAAAAAGTTAAAGTGGATGTCAAGCACCTGGAAATCTTTATGTCTTTGAAAAGGGCATTGGTAGGGGCTGGGTGGGTTTGGTTTCTTGTTGCAAACCCTTTTGCTGTGGGGTGTTAGCTGGATTTCCTTCCCTTGGGAAGCTTTGAGGATTGATTTGATTGTTCAGTGTCACTGCCCTGATAAATGCACTCTCTGCAAAGGATAGCAAGATGTGTGATTTGGGGCATAAGTATTTGAATGTGTGGTAGATTTTTGCTTATTTTTGATTTCTAGCTTAAAAAAAGAAGAAGAAGCAGCAGCCTTGGCTAATTTTGCCTTTTTAAAAAATATTTAAAGAACTCCAACCACCACACAAGGGTCCTCTAGAGAGACAGGGATGTCTCTTTTGAGACAAATCCGAGGGACAGAATGATTTCAGCAGTAGAAGTCCATTTTAATGCATGTCTCAGTGAGGGCTTGTGCAAGCAGAAAGCCCCTGGACCCTTCAGGAGCTGGAGAAGGGATGGATCTGCAGCCCTTGTTATTTTGGGTACATAACTGGTGCTTCAGCCCCTGCAGCATCCCACGCCAAGGCAGGGGAGATGTGAAAAGCATCATGATCAATAAATTAATATTTTACTTTGAGAGGGCATGAAGGAGGATGTTGAAAACTGGGCTTCTTCCTGCCTCTGCTGCCAGTAAAGCAAAGCCCCACACAAGAGGGTTTGAAGGTCCTTCTGGGAAAAAATGCCATTGCCAACTCCACCAGAGTGCCTTGTCCAAGTTGCCCTGGAGGAATCTCTGCCAGAAATACCTGTTGACAATAAGGACCTGTTAATGTTTCACAGTTATTTTCCCAAGTATTTAATTGCTGCACCAGTCCCCAACACAAGAAACTGGCAGATGTAAAATACACAATAACTGTATTTAATACCTCTGGTCTGTCTGCATGTGCCAAGACCAAGATAAAGCTGTACATCTGCAGGTCTGCTGAGGGCTCTGTGTGCAATCAAGAAGAATAAAAAGCTGGGGCTCTGTCAGTCATAACTACAAGTTTTCCAAAGAAAATCAACATGATTTTCATCTTTTGTGGAAGGAAGCTAAGCCACAAATTACTCATGGCAGGCACATCCCAGCTTTTCTGCACAGAGGCTGCTCTGGGGAGTGAAGGAGAGCAGTGCTGGTGGCCAGTCAGGAGGGATTGTTTGTAATTCCCCATCCCCATGAAGGTGTTGCTTTGTCAGAGGCTTCTGACCAGATAAAAACCCGTGGTCTACTAGAGGTGTGATCTTCCTGCCTCAAGGTGTATTTGCAGAGCTCTTGCTTGGCTTTCCCTTGTGAGTGTCAAAGCTGACCATGCTAGCCTTTACAACTGACAAAACCCCACAAATAGTAGCTTCTCTGCCTGATATCAAGGCCACGTGGAAGCTTATTTCAGTAGTTTACTCTCCCCAAGTGAGGAAACTGCAGCACTGGCACCTTCAATATTTCTGCCTCACTCTGCAGGATCTCAAAGACAAGGCTGTGCCTTGATGGATGTCAGAAAGGAACATTGGCTTTTGAAGTGGTACTGAGAGCCTGTCTTCATTCTTGAGCCTTGATACACCTTTTCAGCTTGTAAATTTAGATATCTGCCTAAATTTCATCTGCCTGATAGAGTTTATGAGCTACTTGACAGCAGACCTTCCCAATTCCTGGCGGGCTGATCGTTGATACAGGAGCCACGGAGCAGTTCCTGCTGGGGGCAACCCTGCTGGATTCTTGTGTGTTGTGACATCCATTTCTTGCAAGAGATACTCATGGACTGCCATGACACAGACTGATTCATTTTGCTTGGGTTTTCCAGAGGAATAGGTGGATTCAAACCTGCTGGGAGTCAAGGGGGAGCTGGACTGGAGTCTCCTACACCCTGGTAAGAGCTCCAGTCACTGAGTGATTTGATAACCAGAACACTCCCTATGGCTCTCTTCCCACAGGCTTACAAATATAGCTTGAAGGTTTATTTTTAACTGGAATGAGCATATTGGTAATTTGCATGATTTTTTTTGGCCTCCAAAAATGTTTGAGCGACTCAGTAGGTGGCACCCTTTCTATTCCTTTATTTTCCACCAAACGTCAAAAGTAAGTTGGAGCTGGAGCTTGTGAGTGTGTGTGTGTGAGAAACAAGTTCAGTAAAAATGTAAATGCATGTTTGTCCCCTTAATTGAATATAGTATATTGTGAAATCATTACTGTCAGGGCACACTTGGGTTTATACAAACGCTTAAGTAAAGAAAATATATAAACCTAGATTGACTTGAACAATTTGAATGTGATAGCGGACATCTGTGTTCAATAACATCACTTTGGTAAGCGGTGTTTAATATTTCATGTCAAAGAGAGGAGGGTAATAGGACAGGGTATTTTCAGAATTCTTAGATTGCTGGAGTTTATGGCATGGCATAATATATAATCTGTCCTTTGTCAAGCTCACCAGAAAGAGCCCTACTGCAGCTGAAGACGTAAAGTGCTCTAATATATATGTTTCTAGACCTCTCCCTGCTTGAGGAATTAATCTTGGAAGGTGCTGAGTGCCCTGAAGTGCCAGTGAAGTCAGTGGGATTTGAAGTTTCTCACAGCTCTGAGAACAGGGATCTTTACAGGGGCTAATCACTCTCCTCCAGTCCCGGCCAGGAAAACTCTTCAGAGCTCCTTAACTTTTAGTGTGTGAGGAGTCCTCTTAAAACTGGCATCAGGAATGCTGCTGGGACGGTGTCCAGAGGTCCAGCTCATTCCTCCACCATCTGAGGAAATGAGAGCTGCTCCCTGGCCTTGGGAATTTAAACTTTGGTGGCGAAGAGGTGAAAATGAGAAAGTTCCTTGCCCAGGGGCAGACCTGCCACTGAGGGCTGAGCCCAGAGTGCCCCAAAGCAGATCAGAGCTTTATCTCCTGGGTTTTGGGGGGTGGAGGAGGAGGACAGGGGCACCCCCCTCATGCCAAGTCCATGCACAAGTACATCGCCAGTTCAGGGACTCTGTTTGGCTGCAGGAAATTCAGAGGAAGAGAAACATTTTTAAGTATCTTCCAACTGCCTTATTAATGAGCAATTACACTGATGTTCTTGGATGAATTTCCACAGAGTAATTCATCTACAAACAAATCTTTCTTTTGTATTTCTCCCCCCCCAAAACCCCAGTCTTTTGTATTTCATTTTTAGGTGAAATTCTGTAGTGAAAGGGGCCAAAAGAAACATGCTTTCCTGAGCCTCATGCTGAATGTCTGTCTGGATAGTTTCATTTTAACTGCAGCTTGGGAAAAAAAAACGTAAACATGGTGTGAGTATCATTTTTAAGCTGAAACTGTTTTTCCCCCGTGTTCAAATAGCATTACAAATGTTTGCTCAAAAGAGGCATATTTATTCATCTAGCCTCTGAGGGAACACTGTGTGCATAGGTAGCAATAAAAATGTGTTAAGGGCTCAGAGAGATTCCCCTGGTAAATGGCTTTTCTCTTGACCTCCTCTTAAGCATCTTAACGGGGCTCTGCTGCTGCCTCTCTGAGGAAGTATGTTTGCACTGGGGAGGAAGAATTTTTAAAGTTGCAGAGTGTTACAAACAGTGAGCAAATAACCATGGGGGGTTGGATGTTGGGGATTTTTTTTTTAATAATGTTGGGAAAAAAACTCTTATGAAAAAGACACGGTATGCAGAGCAATCACACACATTGAAAGTTGTTCCCAACATACTATATGATTGAAGATGACCTATGCAATTGTTAATCTCTAAATTTTTTTCTGACTAATTTCTCAGCTTTTTTTTTGTTTATTTGTTTGGGGGTTTTTTGGTGGTTTTTTTGGTGTGGCTATTCACCACTCCTGTGTTTGATAGCTGAATCTACCTGCAAGGGTTGTTTAGTATGGAGAAAAGGAGGATCAGGGGGACCTTATCACTTTCTACAACTCCCTGACAGGAGGTTGAACCCAGGTGGGGAGTGGTCTTTTCTTCCAGGCAACGAGTGATATGACGAGAGGAAATCACCTCGAGTTGTGCCCAGGAGAGGTTTTGGTTGGATGTTAGGGAAAATGTCTTCTCTGGTCAGGCATTTGAACAGGCTGTGCAGGGCAGTGGTGGAATCACCACACCTGAAATTGTTCAAATAAAATGGAAATGTGGTGCTGAGGGGCGTGGCTCATGGTGGACTTGGCGGTGATGGGTTAGTGGTTGGACTTGATGGTCTAAGAGGGTTTTCCAGCTCAAATAATTCTCTGATCCTGTGCTTATCCAGATATAGATCAGACACTCAACATCATGTGGCCTCTCTGGCACATGAGGTTACTGTCTCCTGATTACAAGCCCGAGTAATTTTGTGTGCAGAAATGATTTCCAGTGACTCTTTTGCATGAGACCGTGGAATCGCTTTTCCGTGAATTTGGTTCACTCAAATGTTTGTGGAAAGGAAAACGCAAAATAAGGAGGGACTGTAGCAGAAAGAAATTTATCAGGCTGTTTGTATGAATAAGGGGAAGGCTTCCCTGCTTTGCTCACCCAACTCTCCTATCCAATGAAATGTGCACTTGGCAACTGTCGGACGGAATAACTCAACTCACCACAGAAGCTGGAGATGGAAAACACCTGCTCAGACCATCCCCTGTCCAGTGCAGAGCCAGTTCCCTGCAGGACTCGGGTCATCCCTAAATCCTGCAGCTGACACGCAGTACACAGCCTCAACTGGCAACATCCTGTCCAGAGCTGCACTTCATAAATCAGGGGCAGGCCCAGTAAATCAGCGAGGAGGAGCAGTTACCAACGCGGTATCTCCCTTACGCTCTGAGGAATCAGTGGCATGTCAGAAATGATTCTCTTGCCCAAGCCCTGACCAGTATCTCCACAGGGCCGTATCTCGCCAGGCAGGAACATAAGCAAACACTCAGGTCTGCACTGGGGACTTGAGCAATCTCCCTGCACGGCCAACATTCCTCCCAGCTGTTTATGTGTCCGTGGCGGGGTCGCTGCTGTTGTTATCGATAGCCGACGTCGCTGCTGCTGCTGCAGGACTGTGTCATTTCATCGTTCCTGGGTGGGAGGATGAGTTAAACGATGAATCTGTGCATATTTGTCACCATGGGAGCCTCCAGATCGCCCCGTTCCTATGGAAACCTGGCCCTGGTTTAGCTGAGCTGGCCCCACCGTGGGTGCTGAGCGCTCGGAACAGGGGAAAAAAAGCTGGCGCTGGGCTCCGCTTGGAAATCTGCCCCCAGATGTATGGATGTTTGTTTATTTTTGCGTTTAAGGGACCTAGAAAACTGCACCAAGATGCAAAATAGCACGGAAGAAACAGTCTTTGCAGAGGCTAATCCTCACTGCTTGGCATAAAGCGGGTATGTATTTGTTCCATAAATTTGGGGTAAGATTAAATTATAAGAGGCATAAAAGGAAAGATTGAAAAAAAAAAAAAAAAGCCTAACTTGGCCAAGATTGTTAGTTAAGAATATATGTAGTGCCAAAACAATACAAGTTGCACAATTTCACCATACATACCCATTTCTTAACCCATTCTGGCTTCATCAAACTCAACAGAATTTGGCGATTCCAGTAGACTGCAATGGACTTCACACTGGGCTGGGGCAGCTGGTCTCCTGCTCCTGGTGACCTCAATCAGGTAATTTTGGGCACTGTAGGGTTATTTCTGTCTTACCTGGTGAGTATATCGAGTACAGATTGCTTAGGTACTAGTCAGAAATGATGCACCCTCCCCTCTGCTAGACGTGGGTCGGAAGCAAGCTCTGCTGAAAGGCTGCTGCTTCATTTTCTGGGAAAGCCCAGTGTTATTGTGTGTGCCTTGCCAGGCCTCGAGATGAAGTTTCTCCATGTGCTCTTGAGATATCTGAAACATCTGGTGACATTTTCCAGTCCTCACCATGCTGGAGAGTCCGTGCCATAATGTCGCTGCCGCGCCACAGGGATGCTGGGGAGCAAAGATTAAACTGCAATGGCCAAATTTTAACAAGTTATCACCGTGGCCCAGGGAAAACTTCAGCCATGTGGTTCTCTGAAGACTTTGAGGTATTGTTAATTAAATGACTGCTGTGCTTTTACCTCCCATAAAAAAAAAAACTTTGCCTCCATAAAAGGTTTTTAGCTTGACGATGCATCAGGCAGAACTCCTGCCCAGTGTCTGCCTTGTATTGCTGCCGGGGCTGTGCAAGCTCCAGCTCCAGTGCCCCAACCCAACTGTGGCCGGCTGGAAGGGCCCTGAAATGCCAGCCCTGCCTCCCGTTTGGTCACAAGGGAGACAGTGGCAGTAATTTTCTGGCTGATAAACGCGCCAGGCGAGATGGGAAGGGCATGAAAACATTCAGATTGCCGTGAGTGAGAAGCAACACAACATCCATATTGCGTCTCTTGTTCTTGGCATCGCAACAATAGTTTCTGCAACATAGTTTTCTGTAGTCTCTGGAACCACTCAGGCCTGTAATGAATGGAGTACCAGTGATTGGAAACGGTCCTTTCAAGCGGATGTTTCCATTAATTTGGTTTCCTCCTTAAACCTTGCAATGTTTTTTTTCAAGTGTCGGCAGAAGGGCTGAAGCATCTCTTGATCTTGCAAATTGTGTGTCCGTGTGGACCAGTCCAGGCACTACGTGGAATTTCCAGCACAATATTCACTTGTTCTCTGAGCTCTTGATGTTTTGAGTAGTTCATTTCACTGGTACTAAAAAGGGAAGACATCCAAGGTCTACGTTTTTAAAAGTGGTCACAGGCAGCAATTCTGTTCCCAAACAAGGTGTATGCACAGCTGATTTTCAGAAAAGCTGAGGTCGCCTCCTTCGTGACTTCAGGCAAAGTTGTGGTAGTTGATGTCTCCAAAGAACTGGAAAAAAAAAAAATGGTCACCCTTTAAAATATCAGTCAAATGTTTATAGTTGATTAGGATGCTTCAATTAAAACAAATCTTTAGAAAATGATTTGTCAACACCAAAACTCTGTGAAAAATCAGACGAATTTAGACCATCCCTTACACTGTCTCGCCTTCTTACTCTGTGATTTACCCAAATCATAAGAACTCTGCTGGTTTAAACATCCCAGTGGTCAGGAGAGCTCACGTATGTGAGAACTGGGATTACAATCTTCAGCTGAACATGTCTGAGCAGCGATTTATTCTTGAATTTCCCACACCCAAAGGTCCAAATTCCAGGATATTAGCAAGATAGAAAAACTTGTCAGGCGTCTATCTTGTTCTGTTGGAGAGAAAAAGGTGGAAAAAAAGAGAGAGAAAGGGAGAGAAAAAGCCCTTGGCTTCATCCCAGTGTGGAAACCTTTTCCCATCTCAATTTGGCTGAAAAAAAGAGCCAAGACTAACAGCCAATCCTTAGTAACAGAGGGACCCCATTCAGAAAACTGTTTAATCCCATGCTTAAGTGTACCTATGGATATGGGTTATGTTCAGACTTGCATGTTTTGCTGGTTTTGGATGGATTTAGATGGAAACTTGAAGATCTGGAGAAGTCTGTATTAAGATGGCTGGTGAGGCACTGGCACAGGTTGCCCAGAGAAGCTGTGGCTGCCCTGTCCCTGGGAATGTCCAAGGTCAGGTCGGATGGGGCTTGGAGCAGAATGGGATAGTGGAAGGTGTCCCTGCCCATGGTGGGGGGTTGGAATGAGATGAGCTTTAAAGACCCCCCTGCAGTTCATACCATTCCAGGATTCTGTGAAAAAAGAGAGGGATATCCTGGATCTGATTTACTTTTGCACCACTTCAGCAGAGGAGTCCCACGTTCCCATGCTCCCAGACGTGTTGGATGTGTTCTGATGAGCTCACAGAAATGCAGGGCTGGCTGGGACCTGGAAGGTCACTCAGCCAAGCTGCTGCACTGAGGCCAAGACCATCCCTGACATGTGTTTGCTGCAGTTACTGCAAACCTCTTCCCGAGGGACTCGCTGACTTCCCTCTTTGCATTTAAGGATTCACAATGTCTGTGGCTGGGAAGCGCTGCCTGATGTCCGAGCCACAGCACCTCTGCCACAAACCCTGTGGGATTCAGAGCTGGTCATGCCCTTTCCATAACCCCCCTGGAGCTGTTGCCCTCTCCCAGCCCTCTGTCCCATCCTCTGCTCAACAGTGGATGGGACCCAACCATTCCTGTTGGCCGCTCTCACAGCTACACATCAAGTGACCCCGAGCTCTTTCCTCCAGGTCATTTTTCTAGACTTTGTCAGCCCGTGTTGAACAGGGATTACCAAAACCCTCCCCAAATCCCCAAGGTCCAAGATGGGGACGTGCTGGAGGACCTACAAATCCCAGTGGCTGTGAGGGGTGACCCATTATCTGGGGGTTCTCACGCTGATATAATGGCTTTGTTGTTCGTAAAAGAAATTATGTGCTGGGATTCAGGCATGACTCTGCCCCACAGGATCAGAGAGTGATTTAATATTTTAAACTACAAAACTTGGCCTTTAACAGTTTCTGCGGGGTGCAAGGGGACTTACAAGATAGCACTGTATTATTCACTACCATGGGCCACCTTCTGAATATTATAAACCTTAATTTACTTTTTTTATAATCTGAATGGACTTTTTAAGTATATCTAAGGGAATTGGAGTGAGGAGAAACATTGCTTAATTCAGCCATTGCATCCTTAAAGCCAGATTGGAAACATGGAAACCATATGTGAGCTTTTAGCTAATAAAATAAAAATGCCAAAATGTGGCGGCTGAAGCTATTGCACCCAAAATATAATTGCACATATGCTCATTTACTCACTTAAAATCAAAACATTAAAAATAAAAAAAAAAAAAAAATCTTTGATACTCAGACTAGGTGTAACTGTTGGACTAAGTTATTTTACAAAATTATTTTACATGGAAAGAATGTGCACGGGTTTTTCTAATGGCAATATGAAAAGCAAACTGTATAAATACAGCCACACACAGCAGCAATTGATAATGTTTCACCTGAACACAAAAATGTCCTCAAAATCCTTTAGCAAGCCAAATTTATATTCATTTTTACTATAAGGTAATCTTACTTTTAGATGGCTCTAGACTACATATTAATGGTAAATGTGTGTTTTATGCTGAGTGTTGGTTTTCTTAGTGGAACATTCTTTTTTTTTTCATTACTATGAGTCCTAAAGAGATATTTAGCCTTGCCAAAGGTGCCAGAACTGAAATCATCTCTTTGCTTTAACACTTCATCCCTCATGTCCCGACTGTCTCTAAAACATTAGTTTTAGCTGGTTTTAGCCTCTCTTCAGTCCAAGTTTTACTGTCCCAGAACTGATTGGAAGCCTCGTGGAGATGTTGAAAATGATCTGTTTAAAAACCAGTCAGAGAAGACCCTGCTTCTCATGCAGAGGTTAAGGGTCATATAGTCCTTTTCCTCCTCCCATTTTTTGCTCTGATATCACTTGCCTGAATCCAAGGAATCTCAGCTCAGCGTGGGCAGCAGAAAGGGGGATTTGCAGCACGTGGTCCCTTGGGAGAGGTTTGCTGAAGCCACGGAGGGATGGGCAGGGAACATTGACGGCATCAATCTTGGACGCCGAGGTGCAGTGCAGGGCTGAGGCGCTGATGGGGCCACCATAAATCCCCTTTTCCTGTGGATTAGCTGTCAAGAGTGGGAGGCAGGAGGAGCAGCACTGCTCCCTCTGACCGATAGTCTGCACTAAAACTTGTCTGAGCATAAACCTCAACCCAAGGTGCCGTTGTCTGGCTGGAAATAACAGGAGCAGCTCCTTAACTCCTTAACAGCAGTGACCTTCCCGGTGCTGCCCTGGCCAGGGGCAGCCCCCATGCCCGATCCAAAGCTCCCAAGGCCAACACAAAGTTCCTAGAAATTAGCCAAAGCGGCTGAAAAAACCGCGTGACGTCCGTGAAGAATTTGATTTTTCGATTGCCAGCACTTTGGGTTTTTTTAGAAACGCGAGCGAAGGGGGCAAAAATTATAATGTGCCTTCCAAAAGGATGAGAGAGGAAAATTAATTAGTAGGGAAGCAATTGGATGGGAATGTGGGTTAAGTGGCTGGCTCTGCCACTGGCTCCTTTCGTAACCGTGGCCAACGTCCATAATTCTTCCTCTCTGCAACCTCCGTGTCCCTCCTGCCCCCATCCTCCATCTGTACAACAGCTCACATCTATAAAGTGTTTTCCATTGTTTGTCTCAAGGGCTTGATGGCTTTTGACTCTGTGCAGCGCGTTGCACAACGGCCTCTGGATGCGATTTTGTAAACAGCAAATATAAATAGAAGACTTTTAGGGGGAGACTAATGACAAAACTTTAGGAATAATCTGTTTAAAGTGAATTTGAAAGTGAAAAGCTGACATGCAGATGCAGTGCTGGGATATCTTTAGGACGAGCTGGCCAAGAAATTGGCCCTTGTTTATTTTCTTATGTGATAAGTTCGATAGCAAAAATGTTGGTGGGGTTTGTTTTTTTTTTTAATTATAAAATGAGATGGAGCAGCCAAAAGAATGAGTGAAGTCAGATCAAAGATGATAAATTGAGTCTGATGAGATGAAAACTTTACCTATTTCAAATACCCAACTGAAAGCCTAATTTTGCAGAAAATTCTTTCTTTAAAAAAAAAAAAAGAGAGAGAGGAAGAAAAAAAAAACACAAGAGAAATGAAAAGAAAAACATGCCATAGCCAATAAGTTGTGAAAAACTCTGGAGACTGGCACTTTCAAATGCTTGGCAGGTTTTTCAGCCAATTTTTATTTAGTCCACTATAACTGTTGGAGGGTCTGTGATTCCCAACTGTTTCACATCAGAGAATGAAAACAACTATAGCCCAGCCAAGACCACATTGGTGACTGCCAGCCCCTTTATGTGCCAAACATGAAAGCAACAAGTCCAGATGCTTTGATCCCAGCATTTTTGGATTTAGCCCAGAATGTTTTTAACTCATGTTAGGACAACATACATTATAACTGGAAATCAATCAATAGCACTGTGACCTTCAAACACAGTAAATGTTTGGAGTTAGTTTCTGAGCGTGTAATCTAAATTGGGGATTGGAAGTTGGAAGCAATCCTAACCTAACAGAAAAAAAAAAAAAGAAGAAAGTGTATAGTTTTAAAATCTGGAGTTGCGAGGAAGCAACAAATGAAGGTTTAATTGTCTAGGGAAAGATTATCAGGCACTGGAGATGCATCTGATGTGGAAGGAGGGCTGGAAAAGCCCGAGGAGCAAAGCAATGCCATCCACCCAAGCACGGTGGAGAAACAATAAATGGGATAATGTGGGAGAAATAAATATGGATAGATAAATAATTACAGCCCTTGCCCACTCTGGACATGGTTGGTCTTCACACTGAGTCAGTGTACAGGGCAGGGTGGCACAAAAGGACAAGGAGATGCCCATGGGGAGCAGGCATGGAAAACCCATCCACGCATCCCAGGAAAGTTTATGCCCAATATCTGCATGCTCCACATTTCACATGGATCCTGACCCACAGCCCCATGCTGAGGGACTCCTTTGACAACGTTTGTAGCAAAGAAAAATAAAAAAGAAAAGAACAGATTTATTGCAAATATAGCTGTGCTGTAGGCCAGGGTGTATCCTGTGCTGTAGACAAACACATGATCCCTTTAACCTTCACGCTGCTGTTACATCAGTTGACCAACACCTGACGTGCACCAATTTAAATCAAGGTCTGACCTCTGCAGTGGCTTCAAAAGGTAATTAAAACAATCTCTTTTTCTTTCTTTCTTTCTTCTGCAATATGATTTAATTGTGTTGCCACTAAATACCAGTCTAGACAAGGTCTTGTTAAAAGCTTTAAAATCCCTGAATCGTTTAACCTGTTAGTGATAGTAAGTAGCTGTTGGCATGTGGAACAAGCTCACACAAAGCTCTCTTATAGTCGTGCTCCCAAACCCTATCACAAGGAATAAAAACCACCCAAAAAGACAAAATTATGGGGGAAAAAAGCATTCTCCAGCTGGAAAAGCGAGCTATTTTTAGCAAATATGAAATCTGTAATAATGCAAATCACAAATTGTCAAACAGCTGTGTCAATAAAACAGCAACCCCTGCCCAGCCTGGTTGTCACCTGCAGTTGTGGGGACACAGGGACAGTGGTGATGGCAGAAAGGAGTCCATCCTTGGAGGATAATGCAGGGAAAGGAGGGAGCCAGGCCAGTGGGCACATGGAAACCACTGGGAGAGGACACACTGCCCTCAGGCTGGAGTGTCACCTGCTGGTGGGAAAACCTTTATTCCAGGGAACAGACAAGCAGGAGCAGGGCTGGGGAGTGAAGGAGGTCCTGAGAAGGGATCCTGGGGGCAGGCAGAGGCAGCACCACCCCTGGGCTGAGCCTGGGAGTGGTTATGTGAGCTCCAAACCTCTGCAAAGTGACCATGTTCTTCATGGTTTTGCTTTTATTTCTCACACCTGTATTTCTCACACCTGTGTTCCTCATACCTGTATTTCCACTTGTACTCCCTTTGCCCTCTAAGCACAGCCCACACCCTCTCTCCTTTTCCAGTCCACCATATTCTCAGTGGCTCCTTTTTGAGAAAAGGGAAGATGCCCCAAGTGTCACGGCGGATGCAAAAGTGTTTTTGTGAGCCTCTAGCCCTTCACTGCCTGAAAAAAAAATGTTCTTTGTCAATACCAGGGGAAAATAACATGGTGGTAGATAATTGCCCTCGTTTGTCAGTCTGAGCTGATGACTTTCCCGTTTCATTTCCTTCTGTGTAATGTTACAGGGGACATATATGAGATATTCAGCAAGGACTGAAGCAGGGAAGTCTGCAGGAGTGTTTAGTGGGAGGTCAGGAATTTTTAAGAGGTATTATTACAAGGCGGTGTGGTTTGGGTCATGTTTCTTGTAGACATCTTGTCAGGAAACTTTTTGAATAATAAATTACAATCTTTTTTTATATATTGTACGAGCTTATTAAACTTAATCTTCAAACATAAAAATGAATTTTGAAAATGTCCTCAGACAAGCTCAGAAACTAAACAAACAACATAGAAACGTAAAAAAAGGAAGAGAAATAAAACATATTCTTGCCAGAGTTTTAGAGACAGTAGCCACAGCACAGCAGATTTTAATTAGCAGCTACCTGCAGTGGCAGTGGCCTGGGATGAAATGTTTTGATGTGTGTAAATGTTTCTATAAAACAGTTGAAGCTTTCTTAGATCCTGTATCACTTTTTTTCCTGAGCATTGCGGTTTTCCAGCGTGGACATTTCACAGACTGAGATCTCTGGAAGATCTAAAGTCTTTGCTTTCTGTCTTTGTTTCTCCAGTCATAAATTGAGGATACTTAAATTTATTTACTATGAAAGGCTCTTACTGCCTCCAAAAAACTCAGGTTTTGGGTTTTTGGAAGCACCCAGACATTTAATGGCTGGGTAGGACCAGCAGTTGTGGTAGCAATAGTTGGAGGCACAATCTTGCCGTAAATCCTGCTCACACTCAGAAAAATAACTCCATATTTAGTGACACAGAATTCTTGTTTGAAATATTTCTGCTGTGCCATCTCTTGTTAAAAATATTCTCGAGCTTAGCCAGCACAGACCTTTTCAAAAGTGTAAAGCAAGCAGTTTCTGCTCATTCTGCCAAATGCCTCCTGCAAGTGGCCGGGCACTGCTGAGTCTGACTCACCCAAGGCACTTCACAAACTGAATCCTAAAAGGTGGCTTGGTGGCCAAAGCTCCAGCTCTGCAGGGATTTCCTCACGGCAGGACCTCAGCTCTGGTTTGCACGTGGGGAAATTTGCTTTGTCATCACCTCTTCTTTCCAGATGGGTCAGGAATGCCCAAAATCAGGGCAAAAAGCAGTGGTGGAACTACTGACATCACTTTGTGTCCCAAAAAGACATGGGATGATGAGGTAGGTCTTGAAGAGCTTTGGGAGAAGGAGGAGGTGCTCAGCACCATGCTCATCCCTTGTTCATCCCAAGGGACTGACTTCATGGCACAGGAAGAGATGGAAAAGCAGGACCAATGCAGTCTGTGAGTCAGGAGCTCATTGTGAGGGCTGATAATGTCTGACAAAGTCAGAAGAAGGTCCATCTTCCTGAGCACAGCCTGATTTATATCATTTATAAGGGCTGAGGTGTGCTTGGAGTCCTCTACATAAATGCTGCCCCCAGTCAGACAGGTGGCTGCTGATTCTGCTTAAAGGAATGCCTGGAGATTACTGGGAATCCCTTAATTCATGTGCACTGTGGATCTAAATGAGAGAGACAATCTATTTGAGTGTGTGTGCCTCACCTCCTGTGCCCCTGATACTCTTTTCTGGGCTTCTATTTCTGCCCTGAATTCCCTGGAGCCCAAAATGAGGGATCTTGTCTTGCAGTCCACACCTCCACCCACATTCCCAGGGAGGTCACCCGTCCCATGGAGTCATCAGATGCAGAGGATGCACCATGTCCTGCCCTGATTTACACCCTGGCACCTGGTCAGCGGGTAATATTTATAGAGATGTAAATCAGGGAGCCCCATTCCAATGTAAATAGTACCAAAAGGATTTGACCCTAGGTACTAATTTCCTGTCTTAATCCGTAGTCTAATAGAGTGTTCTTGTAAAATTCAACTTTTCTTCAAAGGTGCCTTTTTTCAAACTCTTGATGGAGGTCGGTGAAGTGATAGATTGTGAATCTCCAGCTTCAGAGTGAGGGTGAATGTGGTTCAGGTAATTATGTTCTAGGCACTGTTAAATATTAGAGATAACTATAGATTTGTATTATCTTCTGTGTCACATTTAATTGGTGGCTCTTGGTGTCGTGTCAGAACTGAAGACACGTAAAGCTTTTTAATGGGAAATCTGATCTTGCCCAGAGGCATCTTCTGTCTGCAATCATTCTTCTCTATCCCATGAAATGCTTCTATTCATCAGCACTGCAGCAGCTCTTGATGAAAAAAAAACAATCTGCAAGTGGTCATGAGGAGGTGCTAGATGGCCCAGGATGAATGGGTAGATGGACAGGACAGTATGGGGGATACCAAGGAACCAAGAGTTTATTAGCTTGCAGTGCTAATTACCTGTGATTGAATTTCTGTCCATTTCTGCCTATTTCTGTAAGCTCTCCAAGATAAGAAGAATTAGACTGTATTGGTACAGAGATGACCATGTTGGCTCTCGTCTTATTTTTGGATCTGTTGGTCTTCCTGTAACACAAATAATAACTATGGAATACTACAGGACGCTGGGGATTCTTTAAAAATTTATTTCAAAGTGAGATCCAGGTCCAGGCTTAGAACAAGAATTTCTGGCATGGGCACAGAACAGGAAAGGGAATTGTATGATCCTTTAATTAACCATGGACCAGGCAAGACATGTTGGCAAATCCCACTGAGAAGCTGCTGATTCCAGCAATGTGCTACAAGGGGACCTTGCATTCTCCTGGAGGAAACATCCTCACAGCTGAACCACACAGCTCATCAGCCCCACAACACTGGCTGGATTTATCCTCTGCAAATTCTCATCCCCACGCGCGGAGTCAGTCCAATGTTGTTAAGCTTGTGAAATTTGATGGGCTCACAGCATGAGGCAGTTCAGCTGCTGCTATGCGAGATCCCCGTCCATGTTCAGGTTTATTGAAAACCTCATGTCCCATCTGTTTTTAGATGTTCCTCATCTCTTTAGGCTGTCTTTTCCAAAGAGCTCGCTGGATCCATGTGGACTCAATAAGCGGTTTTGGTGTGTGCGTTTAAGCCCAAGGACCAAGATGTCTTATTTCATAAAAGTCTGTCACTGATTTATTCCTCCTCCTGCTGCTCTGCTTCCTGTTCATTTCTCCTCACACTTCCAGAGCGGGGGACACTGTTTACATTAAGGATGTTTCTTGTGTTTACAGATGGGGCAGCATTTGTAAATGATTCCAAAGGGTTGTTGTTTCCAAGGAGCCTCTTCAGCCTTTCAAGAAGGGCTCTCACCGTGTTAGTGCTTCGTGCTCACTGTTTGTTTTAAATTTGTTTTATAAGCCCTAAAAACCTCCCATGGGACCAGCCAACCCCTGATGTTGTTATAACCTCCCTCCCCACCATTTTCTGGTGGCTGGACCGCCAGGAATGCATGTGGACACTGGATCCAGCAGCATTTGTCTTCTCCTTGTGTGGATTCGAGTGTGACACTCAGTCAGGGGGGTTTACTTCAGAAAGGCACCCTCCCACCTCCTCTCTGTCCCCCGTGTGTGTCCAGTCTCTACATCATAACTGGGAGCACTGGGGTTTTATAAAAGCACTGCTTTTTCTGTCAGGAAAAGGAGCAAAACCACACTGGGTCCCTGTTTCATTGCTTTGTGTTCTTTGTCATTTGAGTTCTGCTTGAAAGACACATTTGTTGTTTTGGACATTTTCAAGTTAATTAAAAATATAGTCCAGGAATAGATCAGCCAGAGGCATGGCTCCTCCTGGAAGTCCTGCCACTCACGGTGGAGTTTTTTTGTTCTCTTGACATCTGAACCATGGAGGGACACTAGAAATAAACACATTTATCAGCTGGATGTGCATGCACTTGTCATGGAAGAGTGGACACGAATTTGAATCGACTGCCATCCTTTTTATCCTGGGATGCAGGAGGATATCTTTTCCTTACCATCTTGACATAGTTTTGCATAGCCTGAAATAAAAAGCACATGTTTGCATGAAGGCAAAGTGCACCGATATCTAAACTGTCAAAGAGGAACAGCGACCAAGCCAAAATATCTTTGGCTAAATGAGGCAGGAATTCAAAGCTGAGCACTGTTGATGAAGAAAAGGCCAAATTCATTGTCACTGCTTGCTTGTAGTTTTTTTATAAAAGAGGGGCATTATTGGTTGATCCCAGCAGGCAAATCTAACCTGGGGCATTGCTGGGCCAGTGAGACCTGCAAATGCATGTGGCAGCTGGCAGAAAGCAGCTGGTGGCTTTTGGAGAACCTCCCCTGAGCAGGAGCATTTCTGTGTCTTCTAACTCAAGCATTCAGCTCCTCCTTGTTGAACAACTTTATCTAAATTATACTAGACCCAGTTTCTTGGATGAGATGGAAAACTGAGGTCTTGACCTCTCAGTTTACGTTTTGGTTGTTTGGTTTTTTTTTAATCTAATTTTAAACTTCACAATGTCCCAGTGTTCTTACTAAATTACTGACATTTATACTCACTCAAATCCTGGGGGGATTTTTTTAACCGTTTCTTCTCCAAAGTAAATTCCCCTGGGAGGAATTAAACTCAGCAGAAGTATTTGTCTGAACAAACACAGTGGGAGAAGTTTTTAAAGACACTGCACTTGCCGGAGCTTCTTATGCTTGTGAGAACTGTGGAAAGTAGCTCAAGGCACTAAATAGATATTTAATACCTCAGTTTTGGCAAAGCCCATCTTCATCTGGAGATATGTACAGAGAAACTGTTGCAACCTGAGGCATACAGAGAAGTTAGAGAGTTTTTTTAGAGAAGAATTTTGAATTAAACACAGAAACCTGCCTAGGTATGGGTTTAATACACACAAATTCAGTTTTAAACATAATCCATGAGCCAAATTTTAGGTAGAGCTGCTGGTGCTGAAATGTTATCCAGGAAAAGATCTGAAAGGAGCTGATACTTCTGTGATAATACAGAAGTATTTGGGTACTTGATTATTCTTTCCATTTCTGTTTTTACTATGCTCCATTACCAGTAAAATATGCAATGTCAGTCCAGCTCTACCAGTTTTGAAGTGCTGCTTGAGAATTGTAGGAATCTTTTGGCAGGAAAAATGTATCTTTCGTATGAAATTCTATAACTATCAAGATAAGTTTTGAAAATATTTTCTTTCTCAAAGAACTGCAGATCAAGCACTGCTCTGCAAACTGACACTCTTGATGAAGCAATGAGCCTGAGCTGCCTGAAAGCAAAGTGAAGAGGCTACAAGTCCATAAATTTGCTGTTATCTGAGTGCCTTTCCAAAAGGTACTTGAACTGATTTGTATTCTTGGAAATACCATTTTCTGTGTCAACACTGTGGGAAGATGCTGCCAAAAAGCCCCTCATCCTTCTGGGGAAAGTGGCAGCTCAGATGTGGATGTGCCTGAGTGACACGAGCTGTTTTCCCTGCTGTTGTCTGGCTGCAGCTCCCCAGTGTTCCCAGCCTTTGGGATCCAGTTCCTGCTGTAATGAATTTGAGCAGGAGGTCCTTAGAGAGTCAGTTTTCAAGCCCCTTGACCATCCATGCCTTGAGTTTCATTATTACTCCTTCAAGCTCCTCTGACATAAAGCCGCTTTGATGTAAAGAGAAAGTTGGGTTCCCTCTCGGCCATTATGGGAAATATTATCTTTCAAAAGAAGGGCAGCATTTACATCTTCAAAAAAAAAAAAAAACACAAACCAATTCAAGATCAGAAGCAATGACTTCCAATGCTATTTTTCTGTCGAGTTTTCAGTACCCTGAATCATCTGAGCTGGCCCAACGATGGTGATCACTTCAGGTGATCAGTTCCTAGGCAGCCTCCACCAAGATGTATTTGGGCAAGGTACCACGCAATGCCAGTATTGCTTTGGGATGGACGATTTTCTGATGTTTGATTGCCCTGGGCAAGACATTTTTGGTGAATCATTATACCAAAATGCAAAGAAGGTAACTTGAGGAGATGCTTATGTTTCTGTAGCACTTTGCAGCAGATGTCTCCTATTTACTGCTTTATTTTATTGCTTAATGACTGGATCTCGAGTAATTGAGAGATTTGACAGATATTTATTTGTAAAACATGATTCATTTAGTAAGACATTGTGAAACAGTTTCATGCCAGTTCTAGATATTTTAGTAGAACTTTCTAAAGATGCAAACATTCAAGTAAATTGCTCATGTCAGTAGCACATCCACTTTTTACTGTTCTTTACTGCACACAAATATTTGAGTTGACAAAAAAGCGCTGGTGAGCAGACTACAGGGACTTCTGAACTTTAATCAACCACAAGCACTGGCAGGGTTCAGAAGTAATTTCCTAACTATGAATCACCTGCAGACAATGAATCACATTCTGGAGAAGACTGCCAAATAAAACAAGCCATCATGTATAGCTCGCATTGACTGGACTATGGAAAGGCCTTTGATTCACCTAGCTGAAAGAGAAGATGTGATGAAAGCACTGAAATAAAGGCATAAAAGAATGCAGGAATCCCAAACCACATCTGCTAGCAGTGAATGGCGACACTTAAGTTCGACAAGGAAGATAAAAGAAAGCGAGACTAAGCAAAATAGCAGGCAAGGAGACACTATCTTACTGGAAAAGACTTGCCTGGAGAAGAACTTCACAAAGCATTTCTGGGAAGAAGACCTTAGCTTAACTTCAACCATATGTGCGAGCTCAGATTTCGGCTGTGATGGAGCAGTTGTCTCTGCTGAACTGGCCAATGATCTCCAGGCGATTTTTAGGGGAATTGAAGTGAAGGGAGAGCAGGGAAGACAAATAGCAGGGGAAGGCTGCGGGGAGAAGACGCTCTCCTGGTCAGTCTGGTGATTTCTGAGGTGAACAGAAAGATTCTCCCGGGATTCCACTGGCCAAAGTCCTGCTGCTGGAGAAGATGTTTAGGTTTACACCTTAAACAGAAAGGGGCCGAGATTCTGGGTGCTAACAATACTAAAAGGACAGGATCTTGTATAATGTTTTTCAGAGACAGCGCTGAATAAAGGGATAGTGAAATAGGAGAAGAAACCAAAACCTTCCTGGAGACTGTAAAGAATCAAATACAAGAGTAAGTCCTACCACAAGGAAAAGAAATAGAAGAAGGGATAAAATTGACCTTTTTTTACTATTTTATTTCTTTTGAGAGGTCTTTGGCCATGCTCTCCCGAGCAGTGAGACAATAGCTGGTAAAGCAATGACAGCGGAAGCAACGAGAGCCCTGCAATTATCTCCACTTTGATGATTCCCCTCTGGTTGTGCCAGCATTCAATAAACCCTCAAATTGCATGCTGTAGCAGGAGAGTGAATTTACTGCAGCCAAAATCATATGAGTGCAATGAATCAAGACAGCCTTTCCGCACTGCTCAGGTCTGGCTCGTGCGTTCCGCTCCGCAGACTAACATATATTAAAAAANAAAAAAAAAAAAAAAGAAAAATAAAAAAAGGTATAGCTGAATTCCAAAATCCTGACACTACCTACCAGCTAGCAGAGCGACACTGCCAGCATTAGGAAGTCAAAATTGGTATCTCAAAATTTGTATATCTCCCGGATGTTTCTTGGCTTCTCAAACAGGCAAAAAAATTAGGTGAAAAACGGAATTTGCTCCACAGAAAGGAGCTGTGGTTGCCCCGCGCTGAGGCGCTGGGCTGTTAAAAAATCCTCTTACAGGGGACTTTACAGACATCCAGCCTGATTTCCATTCGGCGGCGGGGCCTTAGCTTGGATTTGATGTGAAGAAGCGCGGGGTGAGTGCAGGGACCGACCGTGAGCACTTCCCCGCGCAGCCACGAGAGAGCAGCCGGCAATTGGGGCTGGAGGCTCCGGCTGCCGCATCCATCACCCGCGGCGCTCCCGGACCAAACCCTGCGCGCTCTTCCCTCCTCGCCTTGCGCTCTTTAAACAAAATCGGGGTTCAGCAATGCGAGCCGGGATTAACTAAACCCGCGCTCCTTGTTTTGAGTCGCTGCGAGGCTTGGCCGTGGGTGGGAGGTGCACGGATGGGGTGGCGGCTGTGGATGTTGTCCCGGAGCAGGGGATGGGGGAGTTTGTCCCCTGGCTTAGGATATTCTTGTTCAAAGCCAAAGGCTGCCTGGTGACTGCTGCCAGCTTCGACAGCCCTTTCACGGCGGCGGCTCTGTACCTAAAAGTCTAAAAGTTAAGTTGTCCGTTTTCCTGTGTGCTGAATAATCCGCTCAGGCTTTGGCTGATCAAAGCGCCTGCCCCGTGAAACGCAGCTGAAATAAGTTTTCCACACTTTATTTCTCACATGTTAGATACATTGATAGAGGCAAGAAATGTTGTGTGGACAAGCAGGCACAGGGAGGGGGTCCGTGGGGGTCTCTTGCCTGCTGCTGTCCCAGCCAGGGCACATTCTATCGAACCACGGAATCATTTAGGTTGGAAAAGATCTCTAAAATCATCAGGTCCATCCATTCCTGATGCTCCTGTGAAGAATTCCAGAACTCCCAGAATATATTAAACTCTTGGTTATAAACTCAAACCTTTTTTTTTTTTTTTTTTTTCCCCAAAGAGCTTATGCCAGTTTTAACTGTGAGGTTTTGGGTGAGCTATCAAGAAAGGAACACAAACATTATAAATAACAGAAAACTATTTATGTTCCTGGACAATACTTTTACACGCAGATAGTGTTTAAAAAACGCAGAAATCCCCTGAAACCTCAGGTCACATATGAATCATGTAGTTCACGAGGCACATGTTTACTTGTGTGGTTACTGGGGTACATATTTTCACAGGCATGTAAGAGCTGCTCGGGGGCACGAGTCTGGGGCAACGTGCCCAGCCCAGAGCTGGGATGTCCGAGGCTCAATCCCACTGCCAGAGCCTTGCCCACCTCCAGACATGGCCTGGCTGTGCCTGGGCAAGGCTGGGGTCAGTGTCCTCCCTAGGGGATGACACAGTGAGGACCGTCAGCAGAGGAGCTTTGGCTCTTTGCTTTCAGCTGTGGGGTGTCCCTGAGCTGGGCATCCGTCACTTCGGGGAGATACTTTGCTCCCAGGACTTTCTCTTGGGAGAAGGAGGAAGCGGAGGAGGAGGAGGAACAGTGGGCCTTATAGACTGAGGAGTCTGCAAAGGGATTTTAGTGCTTTGCCCCACATCCTCAAAGGCACTGGGCTCCCAGTGAGGAGCCTCTGCAGCACCAGCCCACTCCCAGGTACTGTCAAGTTGGAGCCTTACAACAGAAATAAAAAATAAAAAAAACCCCTAACAATTAGCAAAAAAGTAAAGTTGAAAAACAACAAAGTAATTAACCACCAGTACAGCCCTGTGTGTTTTTTTCTCTTTGGCAGCCCCTCGCAGAGACGCTCTGGCTCCAGCCATTCAAGCAGTTTCCTATCACTTGACTTCAAAACCAAGCACCAATAACCAGCAGCTCTGCCATCACTGACCTGCACCAGACCTGGGACAGGACACACACGGCCCACCCAGCACAGGTGGGTGAACCCTCTCACCTCTCAGCCAGGGGAGTTTGAAATCCCCTCCTCGTTCCCAGCATATCTCACAGCCATTGTGGCTGCCTCTGTCCCTTAGGTGAGCACTTTCTCCAAACTTCATGGATATAAATGCAATTAAATGCAATACTTGCACGTGAGTACCTATTATTACATGCAATACATGAGTATTGTAAGTCCATAAAATCAGGAAGGAGTGAGAAGCAGCAAAATGAGTTTGAAACCGCTTTAACTCCAGGGATATTTCCAGCCCTGCCTTAGGGAGAGTCAGCCCCTAATTCAGCTGAGGCTTCATTCAAGTCACCCTGTGGAGGAATTCCACTTGGTAGGTCTGCACTTAAATATTAGAGAAATGATAAGAAAATGAAATCTTGCTTGATACTTAATAAACACTTAATATTTGGTACTTAATAAAAGGGTTTATAGCAATATACTCAACTGAGAGAGATCAGATGGTTGATTCAATAATCAGGTGCTATGAAATGTAGTAGAAGGTGCTTTGAAGGACACGCACAGCTTTTTCTGGGGAAGTGAAAAAAAAATAAAAATCCTCCAAGTGAAGTATCTAATGTACCCATTCCTCTAAATAAATTTGGGGTTACTGACAATAACAGTAACTGGCAATAACAGCCACGGTGTGGTCGTACCGCAGGAAAAGCAGAGCCAAGCAGCCAAGTGCTCAAGTTAAATTTTCACAAAGTTTTCTCATTCCCTTCATTTGATCATCCTAAAATGTTTTCAGAAGCTGAAATTTTTCCTCCTGATATATGTTGTAGCCAGTAGATGTTGTTTATATTGACCGCAAACAAATCTTAACTGAATCTCTACAACTGATGTCCAAGTTCAGGGAACAAAAATAATCATTCCGGAGAGTGTTTAAGGTGAAATCAAGCTAGGGTTGCAAAAGGCTGGTGGAAAACATATTGGATGGCACAGGCTGACAGTCAGGCTGCTAAAGACACCTCCTGGATCAGTTTTAGGAATAGCTCATTAACCACTTGAATAATAAACAGAGAGACTAAGGGCATGCAATAAAAGAAAATCCAGTGGATATTTCACTCAATATCCTCAAGCATGAACCATTTATTTCATTCAAAAATTCTCTGCTGTTGACTCTGTAATGTGATTCAATGTTTACTTCAGCTAATTATTTTTAGGGATCTTTCACTGGCCTTTTGGGGCTGTAAATGCAGTGAAGATCTGTGGGACATGGAAGGGTTCAGTTTGGTTTTGAAATGTAAGCTATATCAAAGGAATTTAAATTATTATTTAATCTTCACCAACAAGTTTCTGGAAGACCATACACCCTGAAAGCATTGTACAGTGACACAGTGATGAAATGTAGCAACGGGCTCGATGCTGCGATGCAAAAGAAGAAGGGTTTTATTTCCATATCTGTCTTCATTTGTGTGCTTTGGGGTCAGCAGGAATGGCCCCAAAGGTGGGTACTGCTCTTGGAAGATGCTGGGCAATGAATTACTGTCAGGGTTCTTCTGTAGTACACACTGACCCCTAAGTGGTTTCTAGTTCATCCCCGAATGTGTGAGTTTAGAAGTAAATATGGCAATTTTCAGTTTCTGTCTGAGGGAAATATTATAGTGTATTTAAGGTTCAATTTAACTGCATTTCTGAAGGTCACATTTCGCTGAGGATGAGCTGCTGGAGAAAGACAGCCCAAGAAGTTGGTCCTTAAAGGGGTTCTCATTTCTGCTCTGAGCTAAAATTTACTTCTCACGGTAGTTTGAAGCGAGTGAATAAAATGCAAGCGGAGTTAGTTCTTTTGTCAGGCTTAAGAAAATAAGTCAGAGTGGGTCCTTGCAGTTTGCTGATCCGGGATTGTTTTAAGATACAATTGTTAGGCATGTTTTAGAAAGAAAAAAAGATCTTTCAAGAGCTCATTTCCCAGAACATTACCAGCCAACAGCCCTAATGGGCTCACGCCACACAACAATTGTTGACTAATACTATGTGCTTTGCAAAGAAAAAAAAAAAAAAGAAGAAACAAACTGTTATATGTTTTTTGTTGAGATATATTTAGAGAGCTTTCTTATTGTTAAGAGCTTTAGGAACAATAATCAGTGGTATGTCATTCTGGTATTGTTAGCAAAGTCCTTTCTATTGAATTTTCAAGATGTTGTAAAGTGAGATTATGTGAGTAGCACCTCTGGACACTTTTTCCCATCATTGTGTTGGTATCAATCGCTGACTTCCACTGTTTCTCCTGGTATTAAATGAAAATGTTGTTTCCCACTACGCTGATTGGAGGCTGTATAATGCATGACATAACTGATAACCCTACTGAGATTACACATTGTAAGATTCCAACTGCACGAGAAATTTGGACAACAAAGTAGGTGGCCACTTGGACTGGGAGACAAAGTTTAAAAGAAAATGAACCGGGATCATTGTTTCAGCTGAAATGAAGAAACATTACAAATGGATAATTTATGAGGCTGGTTCCTCAGGTTTTGGGAAAATGCTTCTTTTTGGTTTTTCCCCTTGTTGTTCTGTGGGGACAGTAGCTAGAATATATTTTCCAAGGGCAAAATGTTGTCCTAAGGAACCTCAGCCTCGCTCACCCCTGGCAGAGCCGTGTTAGAGCAGAAACCCACACCCTGCTGAGACTCCTGACATTTTCCAAAGAGGAAATATTAAAAATTCAGTGGCAGAGTGGAGGAGGAATAAGATATACTTTGGAATAGCGGCAAGCTGAGAAAGCCAGATTTTTCAACCCTATAATATAACCCCCTGAAAATAATGAAAGGTTTTGAGCTGACTTCTGTGTTACACCCCACCAGTATCTGGGCAACATAAAAAGAGCAACACAGGGAGTTCCCTTATGGCAGTATCTGGCTGGTGCCATTTCCCTTACACCACGTCAGGTTGTTTTGGTCCTGCACTTGTGCTTCAGAAGGACTTTTTTTTGAGAGATGACTGAGCTGGTCAATGTCTCTGTGCCATCCTGCTGCTTACTCACATCTGCTTCTTTTCCCCCAGCACCATGACACGTTTAGGGCCGTTCAATATTTTTGGGGTGGTTTTTTTTGGGTGGGATTTATCTCAGCCCCTGTTCCTATTCTACTTTGTTCTTCACACAGTGGCTTTCTGTCCAGCTTTGCTGTTTCCTAAGCTAACAGAGGGTGGCATGTTCAGAGCTTGGCTTACGGCCGGCACGAGGGGAAGGAGAGGTCACTGGCATCCCACTCCCTGTCCTTCCTTACAGGCAGCAAAGCAAACCATGGAAAAAACTCAGCTACAAGCCCTGCTCCTGCCCTTCAGCACCTCTCAGCCTGGTCTCTGTGCTCAGCCAGGGCAGGGACAAATTCACACCTGACTCTGGCACTCCTCAGCTGACAGGGTGTTAGGTCCAAAAAGTAGTTCTTGATCTCCCAAAGTTTTTATGGGTGAGTGTAAAGCTGGAGCGAGTTGCTCCATGCAGTGGTTAAGGTTTTAATAGCTCTTAAGTAATAAAAACAGCAGAACTGCTTCCAGAGAGTACCAGGGAATCAAGACTAAACGTAATAAAGGTCTCTCCTTCGTTACGGTGGATTGCAAAGCGTTTTGTGGCTTATGGTTGCACAGAGCAGAGGGGCTGTGGATCCTTCTGAACCAAACTTTTATTACACCAGCGTGATCACAGCTGACTGGACTTCACAGCCCTGGGAGTGCCTCCTGAGGATGGGTAGATGTGTCAATGTACCAGGACCTCTCATTAGTCTGAGCGTGGCAAAGATTTTCCTCCCTTAAGACCTGAGCCCGAGGCTGGGTGATAGAAAATATTCCTGGCCATGCTCAGATGGGAGATGAATTCAAGAGAAGACCCACCAGACTGGTTCCAACAGGCCCTGCAGACACAGGGGGCAGGGGACAGAATAATGAGTCTTGTTTAACTGGACAAGGAGTGATGGTTTTAAACTAAAAGAAGACAGATTTAGCCTAGACATAAAGAAGAGCTTTTTTACAATGGTGGGGCCCTCTGGTTGCCCAGAAACACTGTGGCTGCCCTGGCCCTGAAAGTGTCCAAGGCCAGGTTGTGGAAAGTGTCCCAGCCCATGGCAGAGGGGTTGGAACTGGATGGCCTTTAAAGGTCCCTTTTAATCCAAACTATTGTATGACTCTACATGACTCCACATGACTATGAAACAGTTGAGTAAAGTAAAACACTTGGTTCCTTAATTAGGAAGATCAAAATCCTTCAAATATTTGTAGGAATCAGTTTTGAATTAGACCATGAGCTTTTGTCCTCCAATGTTTTACTTTCATTTGGATTATGGATGACCTGATACTGAGTCTGCTGGGATTTTCACATAAATCCCTCTGAAATTCAGGGGAGGTTGAAGGTTTAAATTAATTTCAACATCTCAGCTCATGCCTCAATTTTATTTTTTTTTTCCTAGTGTATCAGCAATTCAGACTAAAAAAAACCTCTTTTTATTTTGGGAGTGGAGAAAGACGAGATGAGAGAGGATCCTTGGGGGATGCTGATGTCAGGTTTGCATTCTGTGTGTGGAGAAGGCAGCTCACCACCTTCCTCTCTTTTGATGGCAACTTTAATGCAGGAGACCCCACAGCGAGCTGCTGCTGAGCACCCCGAGCTCCCTTATCCACACTGAAATCTCTCTGCTCCACTGGTGAACCTTTCCAGGAGGTTTCCTAGCAGGAGTTCCACCCTGGGGAAGACAGACAGGCTGGTGTGGCCTGGACAAAGGGGCTGCTTTGCTGCAGGACCACGTTACCCCCCTGCATTCCTCACCCCAATTAGCGGCAGCATGCCTGGACCTTAATTGGGCTTGACACGCACCCGCCGAAAGAGATTCCCCAGGAATTAAAGCGCTACTCCTCCAGTTTGGGTTGGCTGGTGATGTGAAACATGACATGATCTTGGAGGGTTTTCTGCGCTCGCCATGAAACGAGCCTGCCACAGGTATCAAGCGGGCTTTGTGCTGGGGCTGTAATCATGTTACAAATTGAACGCTTCCACATGTGCGCGCTGGCACATCCACCCTCGGCTATCTCACATGTATCTGCCCCAAGGTGCAGATGCTGAGGTCTTGACATAGCATAACACGGATCTAAATATATTTTCCAGATTGCCTTAGCACATGCTAATGAAAATGAGGAGTAAAAGGCCCGAAAGAAGCAGCTGTTTAAAATTTTCCTCAATCCCCGAAAATCAACTTCTTAATTACTGATAATTTAAGCATCAAAATCACCACTAACCCTCTTCTCCCACTAGACCATCCCGAGCTGGGAGGCCTGCTTGAAGACTCTTGGGCAAAACCTTTTCTTAGAAGTGTAGCGTTTCATCAGATTTCTTCAGCTTTTTCTGGAATTAATTAGTATTAAAATAAAACAGGGAGAAGTGCCTTCTCTCAGACCCCCTGCTCAGACTGCTAAAGCTCATTGTACCACCACAACACTTTCACATTTCCACAGCACCTTTCATAAAAGGGTTTCATAAAAAGGTTCCCCAAATGGATTGATAGATATACATAGTTTTGATTGCCTTTAAAATGTGCACTCTCTTGGGTCAAAAAAAACAAGCTTCGCTTCCACCATGCAAAAGGATCTGTGTTCAGTCTGGTTTATGTTTATACCTAGGGGGCAACCACTCCCAAGCAAAGTTTAGGCAGCAGTTTTGGGATAAAGGCTTGCAAGATGAGTTCCTGGATCACTGTGTGGCAGTGGGGCCTCTTTTCAGGAGTTATCTAAATGTTAGTCTTATTAAAATCTATATTCTGGGATAATTTTGCTGAAATTTGTTTTCCCTCTAGCAGCAAATGAATCTGAATCAGGGGGAAAAAAATAATAGGAAAGAGGAGGGAGTCTGCTTATTTTTTACTTTTTATTTGATGTTCACCATCTCCCCAGACTTCCCTAAATGAACTTGAGTTGAGCCTTTTCTTCAGCTGGCAGCATCTTCTGTACAGAAACAGAAGTTGAATTAATTTGGCTCTTGCCAGCCCCAGACTAGGTGTACTCACAGACCTACAGAGCCAGTCAATGGACGGGAGAAAGGCTGGTTTTGGCCAGGCTGCAGAAAACATTTTCCTGCTAACTGGAGTCCTGGCAAGGAACATGGGCTTTGACATGGAAAAAGGGGTTTCTGTTTGCTGCTGGATACCTTTGTTTTGTTTAAATCATTACTGGAAGCATCTTTAAAACTGACTTTTCCACACCGCTCTACGAGCGAGCAACAAAACCACAACTTGGGACTAAATATAGCTGGGAGGCAGAGAGCACAGCGGAGCCATCCAGGAGCTCACAGGGAGCCTCCACATGTGAGAGACCTGACAGAAAGTTTTAAAGTTCGAGACACTCATGGAGCAACGGGCCAAACTGAATAGCTGAGCAAAAAAAGCAGCCCTGCAAATGCTTCTGTAATAACTTCCCCTCCCATTACTCCACAAATGTGCCCGTTGGAAACAGCAGCTGACACGGGAACGGCGGCTGAGACCCACAGGGGTATTGAGGAGCTGGGCCAGGGTGAAATATTGATTAATCATCTTGTCATGCCGGGGCTTTGTTCGGGTCTGCAGATAGGAATTGAGAGGGTAATGGGCAGCTCCTCCATCGAGGAAGGCTGCCGGATCACATGGGAATGATTTGTTGACTTACAGAAAAATACTACAGTGGGGTGAACAGTAGGATGATGCTGAAATGAGCTGAAGGGATTTTTGAAAAGCACTGACTTTTTTTTTCCTTTAAAAAAAGAATTAAATCACTGTAGCAGAAAGCCAGAAACACCAGCATCTGTTTGCATCTGGACAATTGCACCTGTGTGGTCTGTTGGGGAGGGTGTGACACAAAGACAAAAATTACTCAGTTTTCTCTGTTTATTGGGGGATGAGATGAATAATCAAATCTGGGTTTGCTTTTCAGCTATTCCCCTGGGTGAACAACTCTGGCACTGAGACAAGGCAATGAAAATCAAGGTCATGATAGAGGACCTACATAGAATTGAAGGACTCGTGATATTACAGAAAGACACTTTGTCCCCTCTGCTCATCAAAGCCCATGGGCACTGCTGCTGGGTGGGATACTGTGACAAGAAAATCCCAACTTCCAGACAACCAATGGAAAAAATCAGCCCAGGGACTGGCAGCAGTGGCTTCCTAATGGTCCCCAGATCTGGTTATGGGCAGGTTGAACTAACCCTGAGCTCAGCTCCAGGAGTACTTTTCCTGACAGGTCTATGATCCGTGTGCTGCTGTAACCCAGAACATTAAACCCAGGGGAGACTGTCCCACCCTTTCTCCACCTCCCAAACCCTCTTTCATCTAAGGCAGGTGAGGGCAGAGCTGATAAGAACTGTCATTGCATCAAATTAAAGGGGAAAACGATCTGGAAAGTTGTTTGCAGATAAAACTTGACTTGATTAATCTGTTTGTTCTCTGTATCTGGCAGAAACCTAAAACCAAGTTTCACAGTGACTTTAAATGCACTAAAAATAATAGCCTATTTATGCAATTATCTGCATGGACCTGGCCACTGCCTCAGGCCAGTGCAGCACAAGAATATGCACAAGGGATTTTTTTTTTCATCTATTTACATTTTTTTCCAGGTGGGGTTTATCCTTCTTGCATGAAAACCATTGGGGTGTAGGTCTCAGCTTGCCACCAACTTGTACAGGAGGCTCTCAAGCTGAAGGGGAAAATCAAACAAGCCCACACCTGGGCTGAAAACAAGAATGACACATACAGGTTATTCTGAAATATAACTTAAATATCTTGTGAGCTACAAGAGGTTTTTGTGCACTGGCACAGGCTGAGAGAGGAGCATCTCATCTCTGCTGATGAGAACAGCAAGATGGGCATTCCCTGGGAAAATGTTGGCTTTTCCTGACATCCCTCTTCCACACGTTGCCCAGAAGAAGGGGTTCAGATCTGATTTCAAAGGGAACACAAATTAAAATGCTTTTTTTTTTTTCCCCTTTTAGACTCTAAAAGGCCCATTTTATGCAGTTGGAGGCTCATTTAACTTCTCAGCCATGGATTTTGATCACTCTGCTGATCAAATATGAATATTTCACTGTGCACAAGCCACTGCTTCCCCATGTTGTCCCCACCAGCAGCATGCAGGCAAAACTCAAACTCCTCAAGCGCCTTTGAAGGTGACACTGCACCAACCTCTTCTGTGAAATGACCTAAATCTCCCTCTTTTCCAAGGTAGTGTTGGGAAACTTAAAGGACTTAACTAAACCCCTCCAACAGTCGGTCTATTGAGAGGCTCTGGCTCGTGTCCCACATTTCATGGCCAAGTCCAAGACACCTCCCAGTGCCCCATCCTCTGGTTGCCCTCACGACCCCACAGATCCATCTTTGTTGCAGAGGAAATGCTCCTTTTTTTTTTTTTCCCCCCAACTCAGACAAAACCAAGACAAAAAGGAAATAGATCCCTTCAGTTTTGTAGTCCTTTATTATTTTTTTTTTAAGTTGATCCTCCCATAGTAATGTACTGAAATGCGTAACAGTTACATTGTACAAAGCATTTAAAGAAAGTACCTCAACTTGCCGATTATTTCAAAATGAGATTATAAACAAAAGGAAAAATAAATCTGGTCCCTCACTAAAGGCCAAAAAAACCCCCAAAAATAACTGAATACCTTCCGTTATTTATTTATTTTTTTTTTAAAACATAAATTTGGAACACTTCATCTTACAAATAGGATTAACATGAACATAACATCACACAAGCTCGCAGACAACCAGCATAAAATATTGGGTACAGTTTTTTTAATCAGAAGAATCATGCTTTCATGAAGAAATTATAACTGTTTATACAATCGAATCAATTTACTGTATTACAAAAAAAAAAAA
>VZDJ01000301.1:7927062-8158154 GCA_008694505.1 Cyanoderma ruficeps | reverse complement strand
AAAAGGAAAAAAAAAAAAAAAAAAGAGGAATGTAAGAAAATTTCAAACACTGTTTTGCACTCCCATATACACAGATCAGTTCACCTCACTTTTTTTTTGGAAGTACATGGGTGCCCTACATCGTAACGCAGCGGGGGACTGGAGCAGTGCTGTTTGTTACAGGAACAGTGCTATTGTAATCAACAAACAATCGTTTGCCAACAAATAAATACACGGTACACACAACACAAAGGAGAAATTAAAGAGGGTAGGGGGGAAAGGAAACAATACAACAAAGCAGTGACATGATTGTCGAAAATTAAAAATCTCCTTACAATGATTCGAACTAGTGGTGCTGTCGATGGACGCGGTGCTTTCACGGAATTATCTGGATGATTTAGCTTCTTGGAGTAGTGAACATTCATAGTTTACAATATACACAAGCCTCTTATGTATTGTTTCTCAGAGTTCTTTCTTTTTCTGTCATCTTTTTTTTCCTCCTTGGTTTTCCTTTTTTTTTTTTTTAAACAATGCAGTTGAGAAGGCAAAAGAATTACGGAGAGAACAAAATATTCCCTGTTACTTCTTTCTACATTTACGATGGATAGTGTGCATTTCATAGAACTATTTTCTTTCTTGGAAGGGCTAAAATGCATAAAGCTTTAATGAAGAGATTTGTACATAAAAGCAACTGTTCCCAATCCTGTGTCAAACTATCTTATACAAAAAGAAAATCAATTCAGTTCCTACTTTAAAGGAGTGCCCATGTGTGTATCAATGCAGTCTTAACCCTTCTGCCCCTGCCCCTCAAAGCCGGGTGAACTGGAAGACACTTTTTCCCGGCCCCGTTTACATAATCCACTGAAATCTTTTTTTTTATTTTATTTTTATTTTTTTTTCTTTTAAGTCGCATTGATCCTCCAGAAGTCAGCAGCTGCCTTTGCTGTGCAAAACAAAATATTGAGAATAAATAGTTTCTTTCTTTTTTTTTTTTCTTTTTTTTTCTTAAAATTATTCAGTTTAAGGTCACCGGACTTTAAATGAGTGACCCTGCAGATTTATAAGGCATTCTGCTCAGCAGTCTTTTTAAATAGTCATATATGAAAGAGCCATGCTACTGGTTTGGACTTGGTCCCATCCTGGGTAAGACTCCGCAGTGTCATACGTGGCTGATGGACTGGATGGCGCTGGATTCCGCGGCGGCTCTCGCCATACTGTGCCACACGTTGGGAGAAGTGTGGGATGCAGAATGAAGGGAGTCCTTGTCGGAGAGAGAGAGCATCATGGCATAGGCCTGCACGGGGACAGAAGGAGGACAAGGAGGTCACACTCCCACGGTGTGGGGCTGGTATTTCTGGGTCTGAGAGATTTTTTAGCCTGCTAGCGGCTGCTAACTTTTTCCCAAGGAGAAATTTCTCAAGAAAGCTCAAAATGATCTTGGCAAACAACTCTCCTTTCTCAAAACAATCTTTCTCGAGGTGGTGTTTTGCTGTTTCTCTAGTTTAACCACTGGGATTACAGAGGTGTCGTTCCTATTCACCCATCACGTTAAGTCTGTATGGGAACACCTTATAAAAGGTAGTAAAAATTAGACAATAAAGGCTTTTTTCTATGCCTTTTGCCTTCTGAAATATTTGGAGTCTCTCATCTTTCTTTCGTGTCCTACAGTGACACCGCAGTGGGGATCTGGGCTTGGAGCCACACTGCCCCTGCACGATCAGGGCAGCAGTCGGGCTGCAGCCACTGGGCTCTACTTAGTTCAAAAAAAAAAAAACCCAACAAAATGCTTTAGGTAAAAACCACTGTCAACCCTTTCACTGACACTTTTGACTCACTAACAGTAATAATAATTTCTGCTTTCATCTGGTTGCACAAAGCTCAGAGAAACCTTTGATAGTCGACAAGGTTCCAAAGTCTCCTTTGCCTTCGGATTCTTGGCACGGGAGGCTCTTTTCAAGAGGCTGAGGAATCACATTATCCCTTGTCTCGTCCTGTATTTCACCAAATACAACAGTCTCCTTTGCTGACCTTCCCTACATGCATATTCTGCAGTTTTTGAAACAGGAATCTTTCAAAGGGGCTAAAACCCCTCGTTTTAATTAATTAATGTTTAGAAAACGATAAGAAATAGCACGAGGATACCATTTCAGTTATTGCTATTTGTAAAACATGCTGAGGACCTAGAGGTGATACCATCCAACAGGCTGTAAAAAAATGCCAAAAAGCCAAGGCAGCCAGAAGATCACATCCCTGTGGGGCTGCAGCTAAACCCCACAGCATCAGTGTCAGCAGAGTGGGACTAGTTCTTACCACGGCATTTCTGTGGGCAGCAGGCAGAATGAAAATAGTAAAAAAAGAAAAAAGTATTGAAATCCTCTGTTCTCAGGGAGCAGAGCACCCTGCCATGTCTCTGGGGTGCAGTGGGATGTAGGGTGAGCCTGAGGTTTGTGGACATGGAGCACAGTCCCTTCTGACAAAGCTGGAACAACCCTGCCTGCCACACACTAACAGCTTAATCCTGTGGGTATCTGGTGACAATAACAGTTTAACTGAGTTAAGCTTTTACCTGGGATTTGGATTTCCTGTACAACGGTTGCTTGAGGTCCTCTGGCAGCTGGGAAGCATTGAAAGCTGCCAATTCAGCTTCACTGTATTGATTTTCTTCCATTTTCCTCATTTTGAGGCTATCTGTGAAGTGCCTTATGTGGTCCAAAGCCGAAAGTCCAGTCTTACTATACTCCTCTTCCTTATACCTACAAAAACACCATGGAGATTTTAAATGCCAATTAAATGATCCTCTCTGCATTCCTTCATCCTCTCAGATTTGCACATCTGAGCAATGTCCCCCTTTCTCACATTCACAGATCACCTTGCCTCATGGAATGGCAATCCTGAAATAAAAAGAATTCCCTTTTCTGTTCTAAAGAAAGGGCAGTTTAGTGGGGGAGGGAGAGTTTGCCTCTCTCATGGTGTCTCCACAGCCTTTTGCAAGGCCATTATGAGCGATCCAGGACAGTTCACAGAGCAGATAACGTCTCTCCCATGGAACTGTCTCACCCTGCTTCCTGTCTCACCCAGAACCTCACAATAGCTCCCCAAGCACAGCCAGTTTTCCTAACAAGGGCTCCAGACTGCACGAAGAGGCTGGAAGCAGGGCTGGTGTTGACCCAAACACAGGCACACGTTGCTATTTTAAAAGAGGGAAGCGGCTGCTCCAGGCCGGTTCCCACGGCAGCCGGTTTGGTGCTGGCACTCTTGTATGGCTCATTGTTTTCATCCCGCCCATCGGGCACACCAATACTCGGAAGGAACCAACCTGCCAGGGGAAGCTTTGCAGTTCATGTCCAAAGTAGTAGTTTCCTCATAATCCTCCTCGGGAGTGCCCTCATGCATGTCACTCGTCACGGGCTCTTTGACTGCTTTCCCTGCCATTTCGCTCTCTTCGTCCTCTTCATCCATCATCACTTCATCTTCTGCCTCCTCGTCATCCAACAGATCCGAGTTCTGGCTGGCTATCATGGCTTTTTCATCCTTAAAGTGGCTGCCATTCATTCTGAAAGTACCAAAACAAATGCAAGCTATACAACACAGATCAGATATGAAAGCTCCTCATCGGCAGACTCTTGGAGGCAGATCTGAAAAGCATCTGTCCCAGCAGAATAAAGTATTTTATATCTTGCCTAGCTTCAGACATTCAGGCAGCATTGGAGAAAATTTCACTCAGAAAGTGGGATGTTGCAGCACCATCAGCATGGGATTTTCCTGTTATCCTGCTAAAACTACTGTTCTAACAGAGGCATGTTCAGATAACCATTCCAAATTTTCTCATGCATTATTTCATCTCAAGTTTCCAATCATACATGTAGTCTGGGCAAAACAACTCACTGCTTTTTAACAGAAGCTGTAGGGGCCAAGAAACTCAGAAAATTGAACCTGGCATTTTTAACAAAAAAAATGAACATTGCATTCAGAGTTTTAAAGTCAAAATTACATGCATAATTAATTTTGCACACTACCACCCCTTTGGAAGCCATATTGCTCCACTGAAGGTATGGATTTCATACATGGGAACCTAAGGGACTTCAGCTGGAGACCTGAAGAGTGGTCTGCAATATTGCCTCCGTGCTGAACTAGGTTATTGACTGATTTGGAGGGTAAAAAGCAATGAAAAGAAAGGTCATATGGCAATTTAAGTGCATTTATTCTTATTAAATGAGTAATTACAGCAATACACACATGGAAAACCATTTGGTCTACAGGCTGTTATTACGCTGCCCTTTGCTCTCAGACAATTACTTCTCTTAACTACTTCCTACGGGATTTTTATCAAGGACATAATACCCAGGCTGAAGTAGGGGCTCTTTTGGTAATGGTCTCAACCCTGTAGGGCTCAGAGCATCCGGAGCTGCATTGTGTCCATCCCATCGAATGGGAGTCGAAGGAATTTGGCACGGCGGCCTCAACGAACGCCCAGCCAGAGGCACGGTGATGTGAATGAGCTGCACCCAGTGGAGCCCCCCTCAAAATTCATGCTACCACTGTATCTGCCCCCACCACGTCATGCAGCACAGAGGCCTTGATTCATCTATTGTTCTCATTGTGCAAAAGGTCCTTAACTCTTCCAGGAATACAGTTATAAAAATGGAAACCTTATTGTCCGCACGCAGTTTGCTTTAGACTCCGTGTGCTTCAAACTGTGCGGGACAATATGGGATAGACCCAAAGTCGGAGCAAGATAAGATGAACCCTCATAGCCTTGTTGGTGTTTAACATTTGACTTTCTGCTACAACTGATGGACTTTCTGAGGAGCAAATCTGGTTTCTGCCACAATAACAGCATCGTTTTCCTGAACGTATTAGCGTTTCATCTATTTTCTGAGCAAATTCCAGCTGACTGCCATGAGTTTAGCATTGCATTGAAAAAAAAGCTCTAGGGAACGGTCTGTCTTTAGAACAGTATCAAAAAAATCTGAGGTTGTGCAGAACAGGGAGAGTTGAAGCAGCCACCTCCCTCTAAGATCATCAGAGAAATATCTCTTTATCATCTTTTATTTAAATAGGCAGAAATAAGAAATTGTTGAGCGCAGTTTGGGCTGCCAACTTGCTTGTTATGCTCAATTGAGGCTGCTAGAAATGAAAGGGAGATGGACTACAACCAAAGTAACAAAAGCCATGTGATTAAGAAAACAGATTCCCTAATTATGCTTTCAAATGCAGCAATTTGCCAGGGATAAAATATCCGTCAAGAGCAGTCTGAAGTGCCAAATTTAGAAAGGAAACACTGCACAACCCAGCAACCTTTCCACTTTGCTGACTTCCTGTCGGAGGACATGTTGAGACCAGATGTGCAAAGAAAAAATCCCAAGCCCTCATTGCCAATCAAGATGGAATGAAATTTGAATATGCATGTAATCACTTAATCCAATACTTTTGTGGAAATTGTGTTGTGTCCACCCTTTTGATCCCTTCACAGAGGCATCCAGAAATTGAGGAGACAGCAAAGTTTGTCACCAACAGTAAGAATTTTTTGATGTTGATAATGTAATGCCAATTCAAAAGGGAAAATAATGCATAATGCAGCACCAACCCCAAAGAAATATGTGGGGCTCCGTCCCACAGCCTTTTCTGCTTAGCTGTACTTTTATTAACTGAAAATATTTAGAAGTGGTCTCTCTTCTGTTAGTTCAGAAGAATTCAAACACCCATATAGTTAATAAATCTTAGTAGAAAAAGCTCTCTCACATGCTGGAGCACTGTGGACTCCCAACGCCCACCCGCAGCCTCACGGGCTTTTGGCTACTCAGCATCTTTCTTGGGATTGAGTTACTTACGGGAAAAGACTTTCAGCTGCAATCTTTCATTTGATCCAAGAATTTAGCTTGGTCTACTTTATTAATTACACATTTAAATTGCACTTCAATCCTGAGGCTCCACATGTTTAGCCACAGGATGTAGAATTCACCTGTTCTGCCATGAATGTGAAGAGAAGGAATTTTTTCGGCAGACTTAAACCAACGGTGGGGGCCTGAAACTGAGAGCTCCACATACAAATGTGCTCACAGTTCAAATCTCTTGACCAGCATCTGCCACTTGGAACATCTTCATACACAGTGGGGAGGGAATCAAGACATTTCTTTTCCTAAGACACCAAGGTGGCCACTGAAGCAACCAGCTTCTAAAATAACTCTGGCTCCAGAGTTATTCAAAAGTGAACGGTCAGGTCTGCAGACCTGGAAAAGAAGCAGTGGGGACACAGATCAGACACAACTCACCTCTCCTCTGAGTTTCGGGGGGATTGATTGTTGTGGTTGCTGTTTCCAATAAAATTCCTAATTTCTGTGAAGTAAGAGTCTTCCTTGTCATCTAGGATTGCCCCTGTGCTTTCCAGTTCTGAGTGAGGTGAAGATGTTGCAGTACCTTAAAGCAAAACATATACTGTCTGTGTCTGCTCCTTTATGTTTTCTGTATTTAAACATTTAAATCAAAATGAAATTGAAACTCTGGTTAAAATGGGTGAGAGACAAAAGTTGGTCAGTGTGAACTATCAGCTTCTGGCCATAAAACCAGAAATTAGTAATTATTCATGGGCAAAGGTGATTTCCAGCCAAAATTACTTGGTTGCACGCTGGGTACCATTTCCATGGTTTATCATCACTTTTGCCATATCTCTATTTCAACATCTCCCTCCTGCTCCTTGTGATTCCAAGACTGTCCATTGATTACTGTCCTTCTTAGACCAGTGGCCCAGCTGAGCAAAGGGAATGTAATTTTTAGCCATCAATTATGCAGATTTGTTCAAAATACGAAGCAGCCATTGACATAATCACCTATGTTCATTGGCACTGAGACCAGTGCCTTTCTCTGAGCACTGGATAAGGGACAGCTCTGCATTCACTGCATGCCCCTGGTTATCTGCATTGAGGCAAGATGCAGACTGAAAGGACTGCAGAGAAGGTTTTCATTAAACCCCCCAGACACCCAAACCACCCCAACGACATCCCCTCCTGCCACTGCCTGTGCTGCTGCTGTGCAGTCACCAATTTGCTTGGGGCTTGAGAAGCACCATTAGCTCCATAATAGCCAGCGCTTTTCAGCTCCTGACAGTGGGAATATTTCAGAAGGTGCCAGGAAAATCTTTTAGTGTCCCCTGAGAGTCTAAATCTGGGACTCCTATTGAGATCCAAGTGATTGCGGAGATGGGATTAAACCAATTTTCCCGGTCTGTTCACAAAACGCTATGGGTTGGCTTAATCAAAACCAAAAGAAAAGACATCATCCAGTGGTCTTAAGCCATACAAGGGGAGAGTTTATGCTGGGATTTTCAAAGCACTTTAAATGTCAGCAGAGCTTAGGCACCCACATATTTTGCAACTCCCCACCCGTGTTGGAGCAGCGTGTGCCTGCGGACACTGGGCAGTGCTGACAGGGAATGGGCAGACCCTGCACGTGGGGCAGGCTGGGGAGGGAAGAGACAGGAGGGAAAATTCAGAACATACCAGACATGTTCCCGTTCTCGTGCTTTTTTAGATGTCTGTCAAGATTGGTTTGTTGACCAAAACACCTGTCACACAAGTGACACTTGAACGGCTTCTCTTTATTGTGGATGTTGCGCACATGTCTCTGCAGGTTAGAGGATATGCTAAAGGATCTGTCACAGTATTTGCATCTAAAAAAAACAACAACAACAACAAAAAAGAGTTTGTTAGTAGCTGGAAATGTAAGATTTGTCCTAAGATATATGAAGAGCCTTCTGGGCCCAGTCTTAGCACCCAACCACAGTTCCTTGTTCCCTACTGAGGCTCAATCCACCCTGACATAAAGATGAATTCTGGCTAACTGGAGAGCTGTGCTCTTGAAATGGAGACACAACTTCTATGGTGGCATTTTCAGCTTTAATTCACATTAGACTTCATATTTTAAATACTGCCTCTAGGAATGAGCATAATATTTCTGAGCTAATGGCATCAAATTAGCTATGGTAATTGAGTCCCATGTTTTCAAAACTGTTGCATGCGAAGTTGGGAAGTTTGAAAACAGTAGAGCAATAACTCCATTGTTTCATGTGCTGCCAATACAATACAATTAAACACTTTTGGAAAAAACATGAAACAGATCTCTTCTAATGCTCAAATAAGGTAAAAAGGGCTATTTCTTTTCCTATTCTAAATTATACTGTGTGATTAAATCTTTTCTTGAGGAATTAGCTTGCTTGATTGCTAATCCCAGAGGAAATTCGGTTATCTTGCAAAAACCAGCAATAAACAATCCCAGCCTTTAATACTGTGCCAATGTGAGTAGTTTAGTCTATCACTCTGGTACCAGAGGCATCAATTTTCATACTCTGTAGCGATTTGGAGTCCCTAAAGCCTTTACTGTATTGCTCTTTAAGCCATTACTAAGTCATACTATAACTATTCCAAATTCTCTGGCTGGCAGCTAGCCAAGAGTCTTCACCACTTTAGTTTTTCAATCTTTTACTTCTCCCGTGCCTCTCTTACACTTGTCAATGATGTCAATTTTTTTTTAGTGCTGAAATCACCCATTAAGCTACTAATTGCTTGTGGCTTTTATGCAGTGGACGGGTATAACATGCATCAAGACCTTCCTTCAATAAAATTAGATGTGAATCTCATTTCCCAAAGAGACTAGATGCAAAAAACATATTGTTTCCTCACAAACAATGAGCTTACTCTGCTCTTTACAGCTCATAAAATGCAGAAAGCTGTGCATTTGTTTTACTGGAACATGAACTGGCCTCCTTCCAGTTTAAATTAGCCTTTCATTTTCAATAAGGTGAAGATTTATACACATTTCTGCATGTGACTGTCCTGGATCCAGTATCACACACATATTCTTATCAACAGGAGAGTACACCCACATGGGCTTTGGTTAAACAGACCTCAGAAAAGATCCAGATTAGGCAGGAAACAAATAAATACAATAACGCCTTTGCAACCGGGACCTTTCAGAAATCAGATGACTGACAAATCACCCAATTTTAGGCTGCAAATAACACCGCAGAACTCCAATAAAAAAAACATTTTTGCAAGGGAAAATATATCCATGAGCCCTACTGAACATCGTTTCAATCACGCTGGTTCAGCAGTGCCAGCCACTCTGCCAGCAAAGGCAGGACTTGGGGACTGTGTTGGGAAGCTGCCCCAGCCAAAAGAACTTGACTAAGACCAAAATTCTCTCCCTTTTCTGCAGCTTCAACACCAAGGATCAGCACCGAATGCACAACTGTGAAACCAAATGCAATGGTGGGCCCAAAGCTAAGGAGGAATGGCTGGAGCTGGCCCAGCAAGGATGCTGAATTCCCTGTCTTTATCCACAGAAAACGTCTGCACTGGCAGGGAGCCTAAAGCTTGGCCACAGCACAGGCAGGGGTGAGGGGTGTGGTACCTGTAGGGCTGCTCTCCAGTGTGCGTCCTCAGGTGACGGGTCAGGTTTGCAGATCTCGGGAAAATCTTGCCGCAGTATCTGTGATAAGAAAATATTTGATAAGGCAACACAACCTTCAGTGGCTTCTTCCCAATGTGAGCTGCACTGGATGCACAGCCCAAAAGGAATCATCATCACTACATTGGCTCTGCTTTGGTGCAACATCTCAATAAAAGCATTCAGCAAATGTCAGGGATTGACACACACACAAGAGTGGGACTGGAACTGCTGGCACCAACCAGCTTTGCTTGTGCAGAAGCAAGGGTTATATGCAAAACCTGTTTTAAAGATCACCCCAAGGTTCTAAGCCCACTGGGTGATTATCAGCCTCATTCAGATTAGGAATCAAGAGAATCTGTTACTAAAGCCTTGGATTTCTGCCTCTGTGTAAGCAAATTTCAAACCTTTCAACCAATTCTACATGTCAGCAAACGTGACACCGTTCTGTGCATTGAATAGGATCAGAGCAGACAAGACTCAAAGACCTAATCCATCAAGGTATGTTTCTATAACAACACGTCTTGAAAGAAGGTGACATGTTTTCAAAAAGATCAGATAAACCGATATGCCAGTGTCAAACGCCTGCACATTCTGCAGATGATATAGAGACCTCAACAGTGCAATTTAAAAACCATTCTCCAAACTCGATAATATGTCACAGGAAAAATAATGGCAAAAAAAATAAAGTTATCGTGATGTCTCCCCCTTTGTTCAAGTAACATATTAATATTCAGTTTATAATTGGCCCATTCTGTTGAGGGCATTGAGCCCATTTTTTGCACAGGGGCAGAGCACACACACAGCACTTTCTTAAGTGAATGAGGGTGGTGGCTGCTCCACATGATGACTTTGAAGATTGCATCCCTTCACTTTTAACATCCCATTTATTTTTTCACAACGTGATGTATAAGCCTTCAAAATACCCACACAGCTAATTCCACTCTCCTTCACAAAGCTCCCATTCATTTTGGGTGCACATTCAATGACTATCTTCATTGTGGGGTTTTTTTTTAAGTCCGTACACACAAGTCCTAATAAGTCATGTATTTTATCACTGATCCCTTTGGATATTAAAACCAGAAGCCCGAGAGAAAACACATCTGTAGTTCACGATCAAAAAAATCAATAATGAAAGCACACTTTTATATATGAAAGTGATGAGAAAACTTGGAAAAAAAAGAATTGTTTATATAACAGTTTCCACCTCATTTATCAAACCAGTGTGATACAGGGTGATGCCTTAGGATTTAGCTTTTATATTTTTCAAATCCTGTACTGCTTTAGGATATAACTCTAAAACTCCATATAGAGTGTTCGCTACTGTCTTCACATTTTGGTCAGACAAAACAATTCCTCTCTGGGCCTGAAGCTCAAGGACACCTTACTGGCCTTGAGAGATGTAAACAACAGTGAATTAGGAGGGGCAAAGTTGGAGTAAATTACTTCATTACCTGAAACTGTAATTGGAGGATTAACCTCTGATATGTAAATGGACTAAACTTATAATTGTCTGAAAAACTGACTGTCGTCCATCTTGGGTGTAGCCTCTGGGAGGCTTCTGACTGCCCAAGGTGCACCTGTTGAAGGCCTTTAATAAATACCTACTCTTACTCTCTTAATCTTGTCTAGCCTCTGTTCTAGGTAGCCCCTCCAAGGCATCAAGGGAGAGCTCTTTGTTTCATGACACCAATAATTAATAAACAGAATCACAGAATCACTGGGTTGGAAGAGACCTTCAAGATCATCAAGTCCAACCCATGCCCTAACACCACAAATAAACCATGGCCAAGTACCACATCCAGTCTTGTTCTAAACACATCCAGGGAAGGTGACTCCACCACCTCCCTGGGCAGATCATTCCAGTATTTTATTACCCTTTCTGTAAAAAATTTTTTCCTAACATCCAATTTATATTTCCCTTGGTGCAGCTTAAGACTGTGTCCTCTTGTTCTGCCAGTGCTGCCTGGAGAAAGAGACCAACCCCCACTGAGCACAGCCACCTCTCAGGGAGATGTAGAGAGTGATAAGGTCACCTCTGAGTCTCCTTTTCTCCAAGCTGAACCCCAGCTCCCTCAGTTGTTTCTCACAGGGTTTGTCTTCCAAGGCCTTCACCAGCCTCAGTGCCTCCTCTGGATGTGTTTGAGCATCTCAATGTCCATCCTAAACTGAGGGCCCAGAACTGGACACAGCACTCAGTGTCCATCCTAAACTGAGGGCCTAGAACTGGACACAGCACTCAATGTCCATCCTAAACTGAGGGCCCAGAACTGGACACAGCACTCGAGGTGAGGCCTCACCAGTGCTGAGCACAGGAAAAGAACAAACTTCCTGCTCCTGTTGGCCACACCATTCCTGACCTAGGCCAGGAGCCCCTGAGGGAACTGACAGTGGTCAGAACATGGATTCTTAGGCTCCAGGCTGTGCCTTGAAGCCTGTGGGAAAGCCAAGGATGAAACTCTCTCAGTCTGGCCTGGGAAATCATGAGGAGGAACCCAAAACAATCCCTATAAACAATCCCTGTAACTAGCCTCCTCCTGACACCCGGTGTTTTTCCAACTTGTTTACTGGTAGAGATGCTTACAAAAAGTTGGTGCCCTAAAAGACCAATCCTACCCACTGTACCGAAACTGCATAAAAAGAATCTGTCTTTCAACCAACTTTGCTATAACCCCTCTGAAGAGATCGGATTTCTACGCGTCGTTAGACGAGCTGTCCTGAATCGTAAGGATAAACCCCAAAAGGAATTTCCATGCTGGGCATGGAGAATTTCCATGCTGGACAGGCCTTAGAGACTTGCTGGGGGTGTTTTGGAGGCACCTCGGGCCTACCTGCAGGTGTAGCGCTCCTTGCCCTTGCGCAGGAGCGTCTCGGGGAGGGCGCTGGGCGGCGCGCGGAAGTTGAACATGGACGGCACCGACTGGATCAGCTCGCTGGCCTCCGGCTTCAGGGCGCTGAAGCTCTCCAGCTTCTCGGCCATGTTCTCGATAGCTGACACCTGCAGTGGGAGAGGGCACAGAGCCCAACATGGTTAAATTATCCCCTCGGTTTTCTGCCCCCACCGGGAACCCGAAACGCAGAGAACATCGACTGACAAGTGAAAGAAGGGGGAAAAAAGTCCGTGTAGGGCTGCAGTCTTGAAAATTATGGGTCATAATCAGCCAGCGTTCATCTCTTCTTATTTTTAAGCCCCAGCTCCTATAAAATCCCAGGTTTTGCAGTCATGCTCTGTGGTTGTGTGCCTACAAGTCTATACATCCCATCTACAGAAATAATTGAATATTTATTACCACATGAACAGAAATAAAAACTGAATTTCTAATATATTTTTAAGGACTTGAAGAGGACACATATCACAGAGGAAACCTTATGAACACTCTGGCTTAACTAAGGGCTGCAACAATCCAGGTCCAAAGAGGCTCCATCAATGTTCCAGCCACATCCAACCATCCAGTCCAGTGTTCTAGCCCAACACAGCCGAAGACCATTAGATAAACACAGAAGAAATGAAGCTTTGGTGGGTTTGGTGCTCTGTGTTCACATTGCCTGTTAAACATCTCTGCTATTTTTCCACCTCTTAATATTCTTGCTCTACCTTCAGCTGCTTGTAACTCCTGTGTGCTTTGGGATGGCTCCACTCTTGATTAGCTGTCTGTAATTAGCAGGGAGTGGGGATTAAAAATTTTATGGGTAACAGTTTCCTTTAAGGTGTCTGGAACAGACCACGAAAAGCTCCTCCAAAACCTCAAACCTTGCCACTTGAAGAGTTCAAGAATGCTGCTGAGCCTACTGACAGGTGAGAATAACCATTCACCTCTCCATAACACCACAAATGAAAAAAAAAAAGGAAGCCAAGCTCTCACCTACAGAGCACAAAACCCACAGCAGGAGCCCTGTGCAAGATCTTGCTTGTAACAAAGAAGGAAATTATATCAAAGACAAGATGTTGAACCCTTCTCAGCTGGAACACCTCCACAGACTGTTCTTCAAAATCCATAAAAGGTTCCTCTGATTGTTGGGAAACTGAAATTTTAATTGGAAGAACCGGGCATTTTTGCAGGTTTATTTAATTTTATTTTCATTGGCAGAATTACACAGTTGTCTCCTGGCATGACTATTTCCATGCTGGTTAGCTCTGCCTTTGGGCTGGGTTGTTTTTTTTCCCTTTAGCCTATAGCCTGCCCTCTCATTTCATGCTCAGATTCCCAATGCTGAGTACAAATTGCAACGTACAGGGTACCACTGCCAATTTGCCAAATGTCTTTCATCAAACACGGTGGGGAAAAAAAAAAATCTCACAGGGAAGTCAAGATACATTTACTTGTCAGGCAACAAATGTGAAAGCATTGGGAGGCAGTAAGGGCTGTAAGCTCTGGGGTTTGATTCATAATCACTCAGCTGCTAAAACATTCTCCACAGATGCAAGTGGACAGCACATTTGTCAATATGAAGGATTTTGACATGTACTGATCACAGGCATGAGATATGTAATGATGATGCTGCTGGGAGAGGAGGTAATTCTATCTCGGCACCGAGATGTCATTATCAACCCATACACCTCAACATTACCATATATTTCTTTTTATACGACTTCATCTTCTCCTTTAGTTGGAATTGATTCTTAAAGCTTTTAAAATAGAAGTTCCACTGCCTTCAATTCCTTCTAATTGTTCCCCACAAAAATTCACTCATCTATTTTACAACTGCTGAAAATAAATGGTTTGAATGAAAAATGCCCTTTTGGCCTTCGGGCTGATTAGCAATGACAAGACAGTGCATGGGTTATGATATCACATATTTATGGTGAAGAATAATAAGGGTACTGAGAAGTGTAATAAATGTTTTATTTATGTATATTTAATATTCAAGTCCATTTCATTATCTAGTGGGTTTAAATCATTTTTGGATCACAATTTCTCATGCACATGGTCCCCGTCAGTAATATATTAAAGCAACTATTTTCCCCTTTACATTTAGAATGGCTTAGTCATGCTGATTTTTGTTTTAGTTCTTCTTTCCAGGATTTTGCAGCGTAGAAACTGAGACAGACTCTTGTTTCAGCAGATCAGCTCTACCTCCAACACTGCCTCCAGGATTACATCAGTCCCAAAATAGGTATGAAATCAGCACCTAATCTTAAATCCCTCATCCAGAGGAAACACGAGCACTTCCAATTATTTTAAAGTATTACTCGCTTTCTAAAAATATGTTTCTCACCATAGGAATGACTATTGTGCTTGCTGTTTTGCTGTTTAGTTGGGCTTTTTTTTTTTTAAAGCCTGACATATGTGGTGACCTGGTATGATTTATGTTTTTCAAGAACTGCACCAGCACCAATGGGAAGTGTCTGGCCCCACAGCTTTGCTGACCCGAGGCACTGTCACTCCACTGCTAGCAGGATGATTATAGCTGCTACTATCTGCTGGAGTTAGGCCTCCCAAAAACCAAAATTGGGGCATTTTCTTAAGAAGCCCTGGAGTGTGTTGGTTTTCAGAGCCTTCAAGATGCAAATTCCCCATCGTGAGATGGGTTTCTGGGCCGTGGGGGCATTTCACAGCTCATGAAATCCTGCAACCCTGACCATAACATGCTGTCCATCACCCTCAGTGCAGGCAGACACTGCTCACCAGTCTACTTTGCAAAATACCAGCTGAGCAGTAAGAAATCCAGGGGTTTTGCACTGAGGACTAATTCAGACACCAAAGCCAAGCAGGAATTCTAAACCTGCAAGGTGAGCTTTTGGAAGCTGGTACTCCGTGCCCAGCAGTGGCTCCAGGGGACACGCAGGGGGTGGGCAAGGGACAGATCTCTCACTGCCACACACCAGCACAGGGAGGTGCAACAGCATTAACTGGGGGCTGCCTCTCCCTTACAACATTGAACAGCCATCGGCTGCTGCTCCCATTCACCTGGCCAAACCTTTTCAAAACCCTTTTATATCTCTGTCAAGGAGAGTTCACCAATTTAATTAGGTGCATATGAAAAGATACTGGCTTTTGTTCCTCCTAAGCCTTTTGCCTGTTATTTTTTGTGGGTTTTTTTGGTATTGTTATCACTAATGAATAACCATTTCTCATTCAGCTTCTGCTCACCATTCATGGCCTCAAGGAGCTGGGGCACAGCTCCCTCAGGCATTTTTTTCCCAGATGAAAAAATCAAAATCTACTTAGTCTCTTTCTGAATGCAAGCTGTTCCCTACCTGTGATCATCACTGTTGCACTTTTCTGTGTCTTTTCTAATTCTACTCTGGCCTTTTCGAGAGGAACTTTAGCTGTATTCAAGACCTGAAGGCAGCATATAACATAATGATGTTTTCAATTCCTTTCTGCTGAGCACTCAGATGATATTTTCATAAGACTACCAACTTCAGTATCTTTTTTTCTGAATGACAGGAGTTAAAAGCCACACTTTCACTTTGGTACTAGTGGGTATTTACTGACATTCACTTTTATCGCTGTTTTAGTCATGGTGACTCAGTTTTCTCTGAATCTTCTGCAAAATCTTCATAGTCAGTTCTGGATTTGGCTACTGGCAGTAAACAGTCACAAACTCTCTGCCTGCTCACCCTTCTTCCTACAGCATTTACAGACATATGTCACAGTTCAGCACCCAGTGACACCCCCAAGGTGGATCCACTGGTAATCTTCAGTGATTGTAAAAACCACTGTTTTGTTCTTACCCTTTACCCCCCATCTCTTTTTTTAATGACTAAATGTTAGCCCAGGAGATGAGTTGCCTTCTTCCACAATGAAACTCCCTCTTCCAGCTGAAACACAACTGAAGTAGCTCTTCTTCCTTCCAAACACTTTTAGTACTGATGGCAAAGCAAGAGGAGCAACTCCACAAAGCAACTCCACAGGAGTTGTGTTGGAGATGCTACTCAATCCACCAAACTCCTGAAGAGAGGTGCTGGTGACAGTGTCTGTCCTAGGGGGTTGGGTGGGTGCTCATGGACACCTCTCCTCTCCAGGGATGGTCCCTGGGACCACCAGGGAGGCAGATGTGTGGCTAAAGCCACCAGCTGTGCTTTCAGGGGGTTCTGCAGCCCAACCCGACACCCAAGGGCTGTGTTGATCCCCGAATGGGGCACGGTGGGGGAAGCACTGCTTGACCCCAAGGACTGGATTAGTGGAATTGCCATGCCCACAGAGAAAGCTCTCTGAGGAGGCAGGAGAGGGAGAAGATCCTGTTACATATTTTACATACAGCTATTGCCTTACAGACACGTCACGTGCGCTCCTAATCTGCCATCAGTGAATGACAGCGTTTTATATAGAACAGTAACTTTTGATTTACATATATAAGAGTTGTTGATTCTATCTGTGTCCAGATGTCTGGAAAAGGAAGCAGCTTTCCCCCACCTCCCTGAGAGGCTATTAACCTCCGACTGACGCAAACTAATGTGCACTCACAATTCCCCAGCTCCAGCTCAAAAATGCAGACATTACCATAATCGGCTAAAACAAGTATTTATAAACATTTCACCGGGCAAGATATCATCAGCAGGGGCCTTGAACATTTGTCTTAAAATTTATTAACCAACCCAAGAAAAAGTGGCATAAATAAAGCAAAGGTTTGCCGTTGCTGCTTTTTAAGAACAACCTGACGATATGAAATAATCTCACAGACAATGTCATGAAATACATGACCTCATGTTTGTCAAACGTGACTCCTTCATTGCTACTATCACAAAAACAACCGACTTTATGGCCAGACCTCATGGGAAAAAAACTGTTCAAGTGTTTGCTTTCTATTTTTACTACTGTTATTTGGGGAACTCTTCAAAATCCAACTGCTAAAGCTCAAGATTTCTCCCTCCCCCAGCTGAAGTTGTAGTGTTGCCTCTAAAATCTGCAATTTGTGAATCGTGTTGTCTTGAAACTTTGTGTATTTGGACAGCCAGGCCTGGAACTTGGCTGAGTTATATTCACGTTCAAGAGACCTATCACATGTGGCTGAACTTTATGAAGCAGTAGCGAGAAACTCCTGCTGATCTGCAGTCCAGTTCCAGAACAACTGGATTTATATGAATGCAGTTGGTGGGGATAAAGCTCAGTTAACAGAATGGATCATGCCCTAAAAATAAGCCCAGTAAAACATAAGCTTTGTAAAGGCACTCACCAAATTCCTTCCCAAAATTGTTTTAACTATTTAAAATGGTTCTTCATAAAGCAAATACTGTCTGCCTAAAATTACAGAACCTCCATAGAGCAACCTTCTCCTGATGGGACCAAAATGGCATAAATAGATCAAATTAAGCCCGATCCATTCAAAAGAGGTTGTTGTCCATTGATTTGCACCATAGGGCTCCTGCCAAACAATGGAAAAACAATCTCAAATCATCTTGAAGTATGTGGCACATGCAACTGGGAATTGAGATGGAAAGGCTTCTGTGACATGACCAAATCTCTCAAGATGGAGATTCATCCATGAATCGGCATCCTGCTCAGCCACTTCATGTTTTAAACGTCTATTTCTGCTGGGGCTGCTCAAAGCATGAGCACGGCCAGGAGACGTACACTCACAAAAGGAGCAGGATGATGGAAATTTGAGGACTAAGCCAAAGTCAAGAAAATCAGACAGAAGAAACAGACTGCACTGGGTTTTTCCACTTTCCAAACCTGCTGAAGCAGAGCCACTTTTCTCAGAGCAGAGGATTAAGGGTTCCTAGGCCAAATCACAAATCCTACTATGGCCCCTTCATGTGCTACAACGAATTTCCCAAAGAAAATACTTGGGAACCACCTCCTGTGCTCTCCAAGTCTGGCATCTAACCCCACCTCCTGCTTGCTGAGCTCCTGCAGCACCTCTGGGTGCTCTTAGGAGTCCTTTGGTGCCTTCTCAGCTCCTTCCAGCTCAAGCTCCCAGAGCATCTTTGCAGCTGAGCACCTCTCCCAGGAAGACAGTGGGGTTAAAATCTACGTGTGCACACAAAGCAAAGGTCCAGCACTGCTCTAGGGCTGTGCCAAGGAGGGCAGGGAGCAGAGGGCAGGGCTCAGAGCCCGTCTGCAGGGGCAGCAGCCCCGTGCAGGGACGCACGTGCGGAGGAGCACGGGAAGATCTCAGCGCTGGCTTTGCGGAATTCTGGCTTTGCCTGGTGAAGCGAGTCCAGGTCGCAGGGAGAGAGAGATGAGCAGGAGTGAGTCAGGACCCCAGCCCTGCCTCCTGGCTCCAGCTCTCCCCTCCAAAGCCCAAAGGTTGGGGAAATCTGGGACAAGTATTTATGGGTTCGGCGCTGCAGCTGAGGAGCCAGCAGTGCGAGAGCAGAACGCAGAGTTTTTGGAGTTGCATCTGCAAAAGCAGTTGCTGTGGTTCCTTTTTATTTTTTTTTCTTCTCATGAACAATTTAGATGTATTAAAAACAAGGTTTTATAAAAATAGAAGAGAAAGCCCAAATTTATCGCATAGTGCACTAAAAGCACAATTCCTGTTCGTGTAAGGAGGATGATGTAAATTTACACAGGAGACAAATTTGAGCTAAACACAGCAAATAAATGGGTGTTTTACTTCTACTTTAAGCATTGCAATGCGCAATTAGGCTCAAAATTTCAAAGCTATTAAAGTGATGATTAAAGTGACTAACTCCCACCGAAGTCAAATGAGAGAGAAACCTAAATCCTCTGAGGCTCTGTATTTTAATGCAGATTAAATATTTATTAACTATTGCAATCTAACAAGATTTCAGCCTCAAAATTTCACTGCAATCTCTGAAGGAAAATGGCTTGGAACAATTTCAGTTACATGTAAACAAAGACTGCATTCTGCAACCCTCACTCAGGTAAAGCTCCCATTGCCTTCACCAAATAAAACCAGCTGGATCAGGTATGTAAAAATAAAGCCAATTTGACATAAGAGCATATTTATCTGCTCAGCTGCAAGACCCTGTAGGAAAGAGTGGCATGCTCCATAATTGAGAGGTAAGTTATCTTTCATATTATATTCTTCTTATGCAATCTATTTCACAGTGATTAAATCAAAAATATAAGCAATGAACTTACCCAAATTCTTTGATCAGGCAATTGGAACTGGGAGCAAAATTGAAACAAAAACAACACATTATTCCTGCATTGGAATCCTTATTGCAATCAATCTACTTATTAAGATTTTATTCAAAGATACCAATTAAAATGTTTTTCTGAATGATTTGTTGGAGAGGGGTGTTCTCTTCCTAAAAGATACAATCCCTGTAATGGCAAATTATTGTGAAATGCCATTAAATTATCTAATTTGCTTAGCTTTTGGGCATGGGAAGGAATTTTGCCCAGCCAGGGATAGGACACAGACTTCAGGGTTTATGTCTGTAAGTTCTATTTCAGAAACCTATTTGAAAGGTCCATCTGTTTGCTGTCAAATTATCCAGTTAAGAAATAATAAATTCTTGTTCCCTGAGATGGCAATTTTCAGGAATAAATTCAACAACAAAACCACAAGCTTTTAGGACATGAACAATAAGTTTGTAAACATTTTAAATCCTTCCAGCAGAAAACGAAAACTGGCAGAGCACTCCCCACCTGTACTTTTACAGGGGTGAACAGGACTATAAAGGAAAAACAGCTTTTCTGGAAGCCGATCCCCAGCCCTCTATAAATACCAAGCCCAGATTCTGCCTTTGCAAACAGGAGGCTCCTTTCTGTTCTATTAAAGTTTGCAAGAAAGCATTTTGACGTTTGCTTTTTTGACAGGACATGTGCTGGTGGTTTGGTTTTCTTTTACAGCTTTCCTCAGTGCCTGTTACACTCGACCTCTGCATCGATCCAGCCAAGTTAAAGACGTTATCCCTCTCACTCGGGTAAAGTGATAAAACCAAAGCTGGGCTTTGCCGTGGAGGTTTTATTCTGTCGCACAGTTTTTATTCTGTTGCACAGCCTCCTCCCCCTATGGGCTGGCTCTGCCCCACTTGGAGTGGCCCTGCCATGGGGAGGTGGCACCTGACACCTCCTGCTCACACTGAGGGACTCGGTGACAGCACTGGGACCTTCCTCGGCCACCAACAAGAGATTCAACCAACTTCTTGGGACAAAACACCAAGGGTGGAAGCCTGACATCATTCCCATTAACAGGGAAATGCCCAGTGCCTCCATTTCACCCACACACCCTCGCCTGACTCCCAGCTCTCCAGGTAATTCAGTCACACAATATATACAGAAGAATATCAAACTCCTTTCCTGCCCAGCACAGCCGAACTCCAAACACTGAATTTTCCCCCAGCAGCACCCACTGAGCACCCACCTACCACTGGCACCAGCCCAACCTGCAGCAACACCTTCAGAACCCCCAAAGCCAACATCACTGAGCCACTCTGAGTTACAGCTTCTGAACGGCTAGACAGCACTAAGCAAAATAATTCTGCTTTTTCCATCAATGCAGTATCTAAAATGCCCTCATTTAAATAATTTACTCATCATTTTCAGCTCCTTAGCTGCTTTAATGGAATCATTGACTTGATGGGGAGCAATCAGCCGGTTTACAGCAGGGACAAAAATCAGATTGAGGTCCTTTGTGTATTTGTGTATTAGCACTATCTGATACTAAAGGGGAATTTTCACTTTTTTGCCAATTGGGCAGATTTACCTTATTTAAGGTAACTCAGCAGGAGGTGTTAAGCTGCTATTAAACCTTGCACATAAATTCTCAGCGATTTTAATACATCTTAAATTCTTATTTAATGCTTATAAATACTTACATAATGCCATAAATACTTAGGGAATGTAAATACTACTAAGTACTTTAATACTTAGATCCAACACTTTTTTCCAGATACTGAAATTGGAAAGGGGTGGCTTTGTGCATCTGCAACCATATCTGCTACCAACTGCTCTTCTCAGTTCTGCAGAAGTGCCATATTTCAGAATATATTCCATGCAAGTTAGAACATAACAACTTAGGACTTCACTGGGAAAAGAGAAAAGGAAGTGAAGCAGATAATTGGACTGTTTTGCCTGGGAATTCAGAACCTGAACCAGAGACAGCAGCTCATGGTCGTGTGCTTCAAATACAGGATGTGTAGAGGGTGTCATTACTAAGATGAAGCAGCCTACAGTCAGCAAGGAGTTCAAATGTGTGAATAACACAGAGCATTTTATTCAGGCGTAAGATTTAACCGAGATTTTTAGGAGAATCTCTTTGAGTAAAGGAGGAGGAAGACAAAATGTGGGTGTGGTGCTGGTGAAGAAAAGCAACGTACAGCTTGCACACAGATCCTCCTCCTCTACCACATACACATCACAGTTGTTGAACTGTTTTGGGACACCTTCTTAAATGTTTTTCATCCAGGATTGTGGACGAGCAGCCCTCATAAAGTCTCCCTTCAGGAATGGAGGAGCAGGGATCCTACACACACTGCACACATTGCAGCCCACAGCAGCTACCAAAGAAACCGTGGAGCATTTGCACTATGAGGCTTGGAAACATCAGGTGTAAACTTTTCTCTCTTTCATGAGAGCCCTTAAACAAAATAAAAACCCTTTTAAAGCGGGATGCTCAGCTTTGCTGGCCTTACAGAGAACCTGCATCAACTCTTTGTAGTCAATTCTGACTCTCCTTGCCCAAAGCACAGGAGGGTGCTGACGACATGAGTGGCTGCAAATGTTGGTAGCTACGTTATGGTTTTGGAGGAAAATGGTTCTGAAAGACACATTCAGTTCGAATCTGGCTTCCTCTACAAGCAAAACATGTTGTTTCATCTGCAAAACATCAAGAAGCTCAGAACAATGCTTACGCTTTTCCACCACAATGGTCCAGCAAAAACTGTGTGTTTTAGGAAATCCAAAAATGACTAAGACTGCATTCATTTCTCTGCACCTGCTTTGAAGCATCAACAGGCTTGTTTACAACATCAAAATTCCCAAAATACTTACTTGTGGATGAAACAAGAATCCCGGGGAAGGTCTCAAGTATTTCTCTTTTAAAGCTTCCAGTGGGTCAGTTAGCTTTCTTTTTTCTACTCTGTAAATGTTAAAATTAGATTTGCTTGTGATGAATCAGTCTCAGATATTAACAATCATACAATTACTCAGGTTTAAAACAGGCAATTACACTTTAAGCAATTTGTTTTTAGGAAATAACAATGAAAGATAAGGGAGGACACTCAAGTCTTGATTCCCACACACAGCTCATTACTGCCAGGGTGTGGCTGGGAATCACCTTTAAAGTAGATTATGCCATTTATATAGGGAATAATCCTACTTCTAAAGATCGATAACCATTTTAATAGCAACCAGTGACTAACTACCAAACACTTTTATAAAGAAATAAGGTAACTGAGCATGTTCAGCACTAAGAGGAGAGGAATTCAAGTCAACAGAGCCTTGAGCAATGGGTCCCTTGCCATCTGTCCACACATGACATCACAGCCACCACAGAGAAACCACCACCTGGAAACCACAGAGTGGAATTTGGGGATTTTGCTTTTCCTGTTACCGATGTGCATGGTTTCATGGGTGAATCGTGTTGTCCACATGCAGAGGGGTAACCCATGGCAAAGGAAGGCTCAGTAATAACTGGCCTCGTGCTGTGCTGCCAGAATTTGTACAGATTTCATTCAAATCATAGAAATGCAGGCTCACAGGATGGTTTGGGTTGGAAGGATCATCTAGTTCCGACCCCTCCTCTCTGGGTAGGGGGGTTTGCAAAGCAATTTAATTAGTTGGTAAAGTAGGGCCATAAAACACGGATCATTATTTCCGCTGCTTCAGGCATTTGAAGTGAATATGACGCAAAGAAAACTTATGGTCAAACACAGATATCAATCTGGCATGAATAAAACCATCTCAGTAAATAGCATCACATCCTGTTTCTTCATGATGCAGACTTCTTGTCGTATGCACCAGCACTCTCCAAAAACTTTGCCCGCAGCATTTGTTTTTCAGACAAAGTAATAAATTACCATAATTTACATGGCAGTATCCTTTTTTTCTTAACAAGAGGCTGTAAAATCAGTCATTTATATTACAGACAAATATTTATATGGCTAATATTTCTCTAAACTAATTTAGATGCATGACTTTGACTCGTTGCAGGTGTAAGAGCAGAAAGGGCAAAGGGGGGCTGACACACACGGGATGCAGGTGAAATTCACATCCCAGTGAGATCCATCTGCTGGGAAACACCGGGAGGTCTGGATTTTACCACTGGTTTTTAAAATCTCAGCTCACTGACAGCATGCACCTTTCAAAGCCAACAATGAGGCTCCCATTGATTTCACAAGGTAGACCACGGATGGGGATCTGCACAGCCTGGTGGAGTGGAAGGTGTCCCTGCCCATGGCAAGAGGTTGGAGTGAGAAGAGCTTTAAGGCCTCTTCCAACCCAAGCCTTTCCGGGATGATTGTATGACTAAGGAGCCCACTTTGTACACACAAGGATGCTGTGCCCAGAATTTTATGAATGAAATGCCTGAAGAAATCAACCCATTACTCAAATAATGGTAAAAAGGGGCAGAAATCATTCTCAAATTCCATACTTTTAATGCACCTTTGGGCCAATGTGTTTCTTCATTGTACTTGTGAGAAACTCCACTTGAATTCAAGAGGAGCTGGCAAAGTGGAGTACAGTGGGTACCCTTGGGAGAAGCACTGTCATCTCCAAGGGAAGCCAGGGGAGGCAGAGTTTTGGAAGAAAATTAATTTCAGGCAAACCAGTGACATGAAATACACATCAAATAAACAAACATTCAATACTGATGCCAAGTCATTTATGGGCAAGAGAATATATTCAACCTCTCCGTGTCAAGCTAAACAGGTTAAACTAATGACTCATGGCAACGAGGGCTTGCTAATTGCAGCATTGCCAGTCCTGTGGCTCACTTGGAGCAGATGGGATGGGAGGAGGGATATACAGGTCAGCATGTGGCCTGGGCCCCCCATGCCCTGGCAGTGCAATGGCACCTCCAGGGACACTGGGTGGGAAACAGGGTGGCAGAGCCCTGGCTGCCTGCACCAAAGGATGTTGGAAGGCAGCAGAGTCCTTTACCTGTATATGGGATCCATAAAGAACGGGGTGGGCCTGGCGTGCTGCAAAGAGGACTCTGAGGCTTTCCTTGGCTCGAGGTCTCCTCCTTTCTTCTCTCCAAAGACGTGGTTTTTCCGAGGCTCGGCTTGTTTTGTGCTGCTGGCTCGGCTTCGGCTGCCCATGCTGAGATCCAGAGGCTGGTCCTGGCTGGATGCAGAGGGGGCTGCTGGCTTTGAGGGGATGGGAGTAAGTGGCTTCTCCTCCTTACGTTTTATGGTGAGGTCAAAGGGAGACTCAGAGCTTCCCTTTGGGATCTTCTTAATTTCACTGGGTGATTGGGGCTCCACTTTCAAGGGTAACGGTCTCAAGTCTCTATCAGGAAATGGATACATTGATTGAGAGAATGCTGGAAAAAACGGGAGGGGAAACATGGAAGGGTAAGGTAAGGCTCCGACTTTTTTGTCTTGCAGCCCCACAAGTCCTGTTGAACCAAAGTACTTTTCAGCAATAGAAGCAATAGCCTTTATAGAATCATTCACCGCTCCTGACACCGCAGTCTGCTCCTCTAAGGATGGTGAGAAAATGGAATGATTGCTGTGGTCTTTCTTATTATTTATTGACGCCAGGCTCTGCAGAGAGCTTACTTTGTCTTTGAACATTTTACCATTTTCTTTAAATTTCTCTTTCTCACTTTCAATGTCACTTTCCAGATCAGAGCCCGAGGTGGTTTCCAGGTCACTGCCACTGGGGGTACTGACATCGTCAAGGTCAAGGTCACTACTCTCTGACTGGTCACTGAGTTTCTCATGCGGCCTCTCTTCAGAGGACCCTTCTGGTTGAAGCTCCACTGGCTTATTCTCCCCTACTGATGGTTGTTTATTTAGTGCCTTCAAAATATCCTGGGTGGCTGGCAGTATCTGAGGATTTGTCATGAGGGGACTTTGGCTTTTGTTTGTCTGATCTGCGCTCGGAAGTCCTTTAACAGGAGAACTAGTAGGTAGCAAAGGTGGCCTGTGGTACAAGCCTGAAGGAAACAGACCGGGGAAGCTAAAAGAAAATCCAGGAGCTGTTGGAAAGGTAAGACCAGCAGGATGCCTATTGGCTCCAAAATAGTCAGCAAGGCCCGGATTTGCATGATTCATATTAACCATGGACGTTTTATCCATAGCTGGGGTTCCAGGAAGAGAAATGCCTTGGCCAAAAAATCCTCCTGCTGCAAAATGGTTCTTGCCCTCACAAAATCTCCTGTGTTTATTTAAGGAAGACGTAGTGCTGAACATTTGTCCACAGTCTTTGCACTTGATTTGGGTTCTGCAATCAGCATGCATGCGCTTATGACGACAAAGGTTTGAAAACTGAGTATAGGATTTATGGCAGACCTCACCTGTATGTAAACAACAACAACAACACATCTCAGGCTTTGTGGTAATCGCCCCCACCCTCAAAGTTGAGCAAATAACACCATTTTTTACCCGCCAAATGTCAGTGAAGAAGCCGTAGGGAGAGGTCTAGGTGCACAAATGTACAAAAGCATCTGTACTCTCCAAAGCAAGGCATCCCAGCAGACAAATGCCAGAAGGCAGCACCAAAACCAAGCATAAAAGGTCTGGAATCACTAAAAGACACGCTCTCCTTGTTTGCTCTTTGCATTGCACAGTGCTGCACTTTCAGTACCGTTATTCCAGGTTGCATTAGCCCCCAGAGCCCCCCAGGAGCCACGACCCCCGTGCTGTGACCCCACATGAACCCACGGTGCTCCGGTGTGAGAGCACAGGTGTCCTCAAATGCCATCCATTTATGTCACTATTCCCATGTGGAAATGAATCATTAAAATAAATATTTGTAGGACCAGACAGAGATGAAGCTGCCTCACGGAGCTTTCACTCGGCAAGAATAGGAAAGAGGTGAAGGAGGAGACAGCCAGGTATTTCCTATTTCCAAGTATAAATGTAACAAATATTTTTTTTCCGCTTACAATGAAAAATTTAATCTCATAGAAGTCCAGGCTGGAACCTGAAAAACTTTAGTACTCTCATATGTCCAATGCATTTCTATTCATGCAATGCATACAGTGCTTACAGGTGCCTGGGATGCTGTAACTCTAAATTCCACATCTTAATTTTTCTAGTCTTAATATTGCTTATGTGCCTCTTGCACACGACATGATAAACCATATTTCAACAACAAATTCCTTTAAGAATTAAACTCTCTTTATTTGTATGTCTGATGCCCAGTAAGAGCCTGGTGGGAAACACCTCTGGGATGGGAATGGTTTCAGTCTCGCAAATGCAGCATTTGGGAGAAAGCCTGGGAACACACAGGGGAGCAGATCTACCTTGAGGTCAGGGTCTGGTCTAGCCTGTGACACTCTGCATGTTGGAGCTCAGCTTCCAGCAACCTTCCACTGTGGCAGGAGGCTGGAAGTGGTCCCAGTGGTGCAGAGTGAGACACGGCAGAGTCAATCACGTCGCTGAGGCAAACAGGTTTTTGCAGGCTCACGATTTTCTGGCTGCTACAAACCTCAGGGAGCAAATCGGGGCAGCAACCAAGTTAAAGAGTCTGTAAGTAGAAGTGGGGTTTGGAAGAGGGAAATGCTTAGTTCCCAGTGCCTTTTCCAAGTCTCTTCTTGGAATCCTTTGGATGAGCAGGAGCACTGGGCAAGTCCCAAGGCTGTGCTGTGTCTTGTGCTCTTCACTGTGCCAAAATCCGTCTGTACCTCTGCACTACCTTGCTTCTAACAGTATCAACTCCAGACTTGTTTAAAAAACAAAGCAGCACCACTATCACCAAGCACTGTTATCCCTGTGCAATAAATCCTTTTTTTCTCCTTTTTTTTTTTTCCCCAGCCAGGAAGAAGCATGTGCCCGCTTTATTTTTATTTAACTTGTGTTATATCATAAGCTCTCATCTTTCACACATCAAAGCCGCACAACAATACGCATTGTGTATTCTGAGGCCTTTTTAACAATCATTTTCATGATTTGAGACAGTCTGACATAATTTACAATGGCTCTATTTTTAAGCCTGCAGAGGAAACTGAATTGAATGTATCCCATCCTGCACTCTTGGTTCCCATGAACTGCAATCACGTCCTCTAACTTCCACTCGCACCGGGGCCCGCGCTAACCTTCCTGCTCCTCCAAACCCCTGCCCCTGAGAAACTCCACCGCTTGTTGTCATCTCCTAACTGTTTACCTCTTCAGCAGCCTGCTCCCTATCTCACCAACAATGCTCCTATTGTTTCCCGGGCCGATCCTGCCCCATCCACCCGTTGTTTTTTTTTAACCCTGTTCACATCCCACACTGACAATTCGTGGGGTAGAAGGTGCAGGATCGGGCCCAAACACAGGAAATTTGCAGCGCTGTAATTCAGGAAGGAGGTTTTGTTTCTGTGTATCAGTCACTGTTCCTGCTGGGAATCTTCATTCACAAGGGAAGGCAAGAAAGAAGAGAGAGAAAATCAAAAATAAAGCGAAAAAGAGAGAGGGAAAAATATGGAAGGGAAAGAAATAAGGGAGACAAGAAGGATGAGATCATTCTAGTTTCTTGAAAATGCTTCATTTTGTCTTGTTAAGTATAAGTAGTTTTGCCCCTTTAAAAGATAATTTATTTGCCTATTTAACATAGATGTATTTTTATTTAATATAGAATTATTTATCATTCATTTTTGCAGTTATGAAGCTCTGATTTTTCTGCAATTTCCTCCTACTTTTAACCTAATTGCAGGCATAAGATTTCTGTTCCACACTCCAGGGTACAGAATCAGACCCCTTACCTTCACTGTTGAGGCTTTACACAGTAATTTTCCCCCAGCTCACATCACATTGATCACAGAAACCAAAATTAAACTGACCCAAATGGCGACTCAAGTGTCACATCCGTAGGTTCACACAAACTCCCTCTCAGATATTATGAATCTACTCCTCTCCCATGTGTAAAACAGGATAGACCACATGTATTTTTCCAGAAAAAGAAATATCTCAAATGCATGCATTTCCAAGGATAGGCTATGGTAGAATTAAAAAGAAATCATGTTTTATGAACTTTTGATCTTCTACCAGGTTGTGTTGAGGTCCTGCTTCTTATTCACACGGCTTTATTAAAAATAAGGCTTTGATCAGGTTGGCTGGAGTGGCAAAGGACTGGAAAGAGGGGTATTGGCACAGATTAGGTCTTCCTAAAATCTGAGAAGTTCTCCCTTAAAGAACAGTGGTACATTATTAAACTATTACTCTCCATTAATATATTCCAAAGTCAACAGAATCAAGAAGTATTCTACTCTGGAGAAAAGCAAAAATATGCACTTAAAATTTTAAGATATCCTTACATGCTATTAAGGGAGATAATTAATTAATGATTTTACTAAATGCATTTCATCTCTATTTTTAAACTAAATTCAATCAATAATGGCAATACCATTAAAATACATAAATATTTATTAACATAATCTCAGCAAACAATTAACAGCTGTACCAACAATTTACCTTTTCGAGCACTCAAGTTAATTTGGACTATTTAATGAGGTGCTGCTTGCTCAAGATGCCTCCTGCATTCAACAGGCATTCTATTTAATCCACGGGCTCTAAGGGCTGGCAAAGAAATTTTGTGGCCAGGTGGAAGCCCTTGCTCCCTGGAGTACTCTTCCTCTTGGGGACTGTCACCTGAAGCCTGGGTGTATCACAGCATCAGTGACAGGCACACCCAGTGCCACGGGGATTCTGGAGGAGACTCTGTGCCTACACTGGGACACCTCCATGAATATTCCCAAGAGCCAGCATGCCTCAGATAAATTCGTGTTATAAGATCTACCTCCTTTTATCACATGACTTAAGCTTTAGTAGATAGGGGAGTGTTTATAAACTTTAATTGTTTCTGTGTATGGGAGCAACAGAAGCTGGGTCTGATTTCTGCTGTTACACCTTATTACACCCTTCAAATCTCACTGCCGTACTTTTAAGCAACTAACTCGCAAGAGAAGCTTCCCTCCTTGCAGCTTTTATTGCTCTGCAGACCCCAGGTTTAACACAAACCCTCAATCTGGCTCAAAAATTAATCTTGTGCCTATGCACGCTCTGTACGGTGATTGTCTCTGCACCCCAGATTAGCCAGCACTCAAGTTTGCATATTTTCTGCTTATTAAAAAAATTACTGTAAGTACTATTTCGAATATGTTCAGCCTATTATGGCATGTGGTTTCTATTTGGGGAGGCTGGAGATTTTGCGAAAGCAGCGAGTAATTACCTTCGTGTTGGTGAGTTTTCACTCAAGCCTGGGCGGCACACTGTAATAAGAGACAGTTGCCATAAACAGACTGGTACGAGCAAATCATGGTGTGTGGCCTTCTGGTGGAAAGCAGATATCTGCTCTAGGTGACCCTACCTCCCTCTCACGGCTCGGCAAAGCCCAACAAACATGTGGTCTCCAAACCTTTTTGTTCTGCAATTACACGCCTGTTATCCGTAGGCTGCTCCATGGGGTTTCATCCCTCACGCTACGTGTGAAGGATACCAGTTGCTGTCTGGATTTATCAGGAAAAATAGCAACAAAAAGCATCTGAGAGATTATTTCATTCATGAGAGGTTCCACTAAGAGACCTCTATGTAGGATGTTGCAATAGGCCTACTTGAGGAGCCCCTTCCTGACCAGAAGTTAGTTTTCTAATTAAGTGTAATCATTTAATCTGCAATCAGCTTTAAAAATTATTAGTGGTACTTAATATTGGATCTGTTTACACATTTTCTCATTGAAGGAGTCCAAACCAAAAGTATTACTCACCCAATGGCAGGTTACAGATTTTGCACAAATGAGCTGTTTAAACCAATACTCCTCCTCTTGAGGAAATATATTATTAGCTTGTGGCCAATTCCTTTCACAGGTATGGTGCAGATATTTTGGTAAATTATTGTTGAGAGCAGAAAAAGATTAAGAGGTTTAGCAGACAAGTAGGGGAGATGGTCAAGGTACCTTCCAAGCCACAGCAGGTGCCTGAAAAGGCTGTGGTGGAGAGTAGCACTACCAGGAACAATATTTTAAAATATTTTCTGCCTCTGCTTCCCTGGTGAAAGGGAGGGAAAGCAACTTGCACCCTTCCAAAGCAGAGATTGGCTCAGCAGCAAATGCATCCTGTGAGGTGCTGGGGATCCCATTTAAGCCCAGCTCACATCCAAGGCAAGTTTTATTGCTGGAGAAGCTGCTAGTGAAGATCCAACAGCTCAGCTCAGTTCTTAAACTCAGGGCATGCAGAGGAGCCTTGAGGAAGATGGCAAGATGAATCTCATTGCCTCTGAGATTTGTTTTCCAGCTCCAGCAAAAGTCATGGCATCTGCTTGGAGATTCTGCAGCCTAAAATCTGCTCCTAAAGCAGGAGGAGAGCAGCCAGCTCAGCACAGTGCAGAGCACACCAAGCCTGGCATGGCTCCTTCTGGCTAAATCCCACTCCTCACTTTGCATCTGCGCGTGGAAAAACATCCCCAGGACAACAGGTACATTTATACAGCACACAGTGTCTGTCTGAAAAGGAAAATCACACGAAAATAACTCCTTGCATTGGACCACAAATCCCCCAGAACTCATTCAGCAACTCAAAGCCCTTGTGACACAGGTGGGAAGTTCAAAGGGAGCAGAACCCAACCTCCTGCTTTTCCAGCCTGCGCAGCTTTACGGCAAGAGAAACAACACTTAATCAAAGAGCTTTAGTTGGAGACTTACATATAAAAGGTTTGACACTGCTGTGGATGTGTTTATGCTGTTTGAGGCCTGAAGAAGTGGCAAAGGTTTTGCCACACTCTGGACAAGCGTGAGCACGAGCCCCCACATGCTGGGAACGAATGTGCCTCTGGAGGTTGCTGGGGTCCGTGAAAACCTGCTAGGAAATGAGTACTGATTAACCAAGAAACTTGACTGCGGAATAAAGCCAGTTATTACAAGAGTCTTTTAAAATTCAAACCTTGGAGCTATTTTTTGGGAGCATTCTAAGATTAAAACCCTCACTCATGGCCAGCAATGGGAGCTGTGCCTGCAGGAAGGGGCCTCGGTTTCCCAGGATCACCCAAGTGCTATGTGGGCCTGTTAACCTCTTTGCAGCAGATGCATTTGACTCGACTTTGCCATTAGAAACTGCACATTTGAGGCCAGGGACTTCACGGAAAATGAGTGAAAATGTGGCTGCTTGAAACCTCTAAGCATTACTGCAATAGAAATATTTTATACCGATTCCTGAGTGTGTGACAACAAGTAATCCTGTACACAACCCAGAGCTAGAAACCAGGGCTTGGTTACATCTTATAATACATCGATACGAAATTCCCATTATTGAAGCAAAATCTACCTAAAACCAAGTAAGTCCCTCATGCAAAAGGGCCAAGCTTTGGGAATCCTGGATAGAAAGCAATGCAGAGTACCACATCCTATACAAATAATCCCCAGAGCAAGCCCAGTGCTTTAAAGATGAAAGTTATACTCAGTGCAGCTGGGGTGCATTGCTATTGCTTATTTTTGATTTATATTGCAGTAATGTCCTGAAGTTTTTGGTCCCAGCAGCGGGCACACAGCCCAGGGAATCCTCTGCCCCGTGTTTTCCTGGGAGTTTTTGCCCCTCATTGACCCTCTTACACCCCACCAATCCTCTCAAGGAGCCAAGCCTTGAGCTCAAGGATGCTCAGCATCCTGCATCAGTGCCCATTTCAGACTCCACAACCATTTCCAAATCAAAAGGGAAAGAAAAATAACATATTGTCACAGTAGAAGTGAAAGCCCTTGAGAAACCCTCCGGAGCATGGCAGAAGCCCTGTGCCCTCCTGCATCCTGGCCTGGGGCACCCCCACTTCCACGCTCCCCTCCATCCAGCAGCACAAGAAGTGCCAGGCAGCCCACAAATTCACTGTACCTTGGCACAGTTCTCACACTCGTAGTGCTTCCCGCTGTCGTGGGACATTTGGTGACGTATCAAGTTGGACTTCCAGTTAAAAGCTTTGGGGCACTGGTCACACTTGTACTCCCTCTCCTCACTGTGAGACAGCATGTGCTTCTCCAGGCTGTGGAAACAGGAACGGGGCTCAGTGAGATGTGGGTTTATAGCAAGAGGAGAGAGCAGAGCACATAGTTACAGCCAAAAGAAAAAAAAATAATAAATTAAAAAGCCCCAAAGGCCCAATCCTGACAGAAATAAGTCCGGCGAGTTCCAGGCTCACCCCCAGTCAGGAGGCAGAACCTCCTTCTCCCCACCAGAATAACACATCCTCTCATGTTTTGCCAGGCCACTTGCAAATGCTCCAGGAGATGCTGCTGCCATCGCTCCCCAAGGAGATTATTTCATACACCTCTCAGTATTTCACTCTGGTAATTCTTCCCTGCAGTCTGAATTATTTCTGCCTTATGACTTTCCCTCTAAACACACCTTGGATGCCACCACCTGCTATAAATCCACTCCTTTGATGGGAGTCAATTTTTCTTACAGCAGGAATAGATGAGGAATAACTCCTCTGGAGCAGGACAGGATGAGTTTAAGAAGCCTGTAGATAAGGTACACCACAACTGAAGTTATCCTTGATGATTATTATTAACTCCAATTGTGTGGTTGTTCAGTCATTCATTTCTTAGTGGTTTATTCAGTCTATCATTAGGATATTCAATGTCCACACAAATTCTGCTGCACATCATTTAATTAATTGTTATCTCTGAATTTTTATCATTCATTTGTAGCAAATATGTATTTTTAAACGCCTGTATTGCTCGGTCACATACGGAGTCATAACCCACAGCACTGCTTGAGGGAATATCACTACATAATGCAGGAGTGGATTCACAGAAAACCTACTGGAATATGGGAATTTTAGCCTGGGATGCCCAAACTGTTTTCACATGAAGTTCCCACTGATCTCTGCTGAATGACTGACAAAATCTGCTGGGTTCCAGCCTTGGGTTCTGTAGCCCAAACAGCAACCTCCTTTCTCAGCCACAGGCAATGGAAATGCTTTCACTTTGCAGATGCTCCTACTTCTACCCCTCCTCTTCTTCTGGGGGGGGAAAAAAATAATTCTGGCTTCTCCTTCTAATATTTTTATAACAACTTTCCTAATACTGGCTTCTCCTCCTAATACTTTTGTAACAATTAACTTCCCATCACGTAAACAAATCTGCCATCAGACCTAGAGAGATTCCTGTCCCTGGCTGTGGCACCAGCTCCATGACCTCCGTGGCCATCAGCACTGGGCACTCCTGGACCCAACACCCCCATCTTCCTGCTCAGCTATTTCTCCATGTAATTACTCACACCCTCAAGCACGGCTCATTTGGCCCTTTTGTTTTATGTAACCTGGATATAGCACACTTTGGCATTTTTTTTGCAGTGAACTGTCTGTGTGGTGTATGAGCCTTTCAATAATTCAGAACTTCGGAGCACGGCTGCATTCTCTCTCATTTTTCACTCTTTCTCACAGTACTGCCCATCTATTTATGATGACTCGTTCTTTGTTTTCTGCCCTTTCTCTTCAATATTTAATATTTTAAGCTAAATTTACATTTCCTCAACGATTCCCATATGTTACATATCGTCCTCTCATTCGCAGGGAGAGAAGAACTTTAACACTGACTAACTCCCAACATGCAAAAACCTCACAGACCAGAGTCCTGCCTCACCCAGGCTGCTGGAAATTCTTCTGGCTTGATCTGCCTCCATCAGCCCCTCAGACTGAAAATCAGCCATGTGGAGTCCCACACTGCCCAACATCTGCCAGTGAGTAAGACCTTGTGCCTGCACAGATTCCTGCTCAGAGGGGTGACCTACGTTGGGGAGTGATGTTTGGCACATCATATTTCAATTTCAGTGTTGTTAGTTTTGTCCAAGTGCAAGGATCATCCGCTGATCTGAGACACCCCACATGGTGCTGGGGTAACTGCTCCATGGAGAAGAGGGAAGGACCATCTCTGTTTTGGGAGAGAGGGCTCCATCTTGCAGAACCAACCCCTGGAGCATCCAGGACCAATTATCCAAAGGGACCAACTCTGGGCATGCAGAAAACCATGCTAACCTCCAACAGACACCACGAAACCCTGGGTCATGGACTAGTGAGGATTTCTGTGAAACACACAAAATCTTCTAAATTTACAAGCCAGCCTTTAAGGGGCAAAGGATTCGCTCGTTGTGCTGAAGAGGGACAGTTCACAGTCACCCTGGTTGTGCCCACACAACGTGGAAAGAAAAGAAGACAGGATGAGAGCGTGGGAATGGTGCTCAGACTCTGCAAACAAGAGATCCTGCATATCAACCAGCTTCCTATGAAAGGCACTGCCTCATCTCAGCAGAGCACTTGGCCCAGGAGTTTGCTATTGAGGTAACTCAACATTACTATCAAACATTGGTTGAGGTTATCCTTCTCCAGGTCAGGAAACCATCAAGATGTGAATCTGCAAAAATTCCTGTGTGCTCTCAGTATCTTCCAGCAGCTTGCAAAATGTGCTGTTAATCTGCACTGCAATATTGTATTTTAACTAATCACAGAAACTATAGTGACAGGGAAGCTGCATTGTTTACAGTCTGTGTGCATTTTTGGTACATATGCACACGGGTCTGTCTGTTTTAACAGAGAGATCAATTTAAGAAAACAACAAACCCTGGTGCTTCTTGACCATCCAGCTAAAAATAAATATCAACATATAGATACATTTATTAACATCTAGAACCCATCTCTAACTAAAATGGGTTGTTTACAAAGACAAACTTGATAACATCAGTGAACAACATTCAATGTTCCCCATTATTTCTGCCTAAGATTAAGGAACCCAGACCTCAGTTGATGTGAAGTAGAACCACTCCTGTGATTTCACTGCAATCAGCCCAGTTCAGATATGATCAGCAAAAGATCCAGCTCTTAATCTAAGGTCCTCACTAAGGACTTCAAGCACAAGGACCAAATTTCTGATTTATTTAGACTCTATTGCTTTTTATACCATAAACCACCAGCAGCTGGCATAGAAATCCTTCATCTTTGGTTTCTGTAGAAGGTGAATTTATCAGGTTCTGATGCCCTGCATGATCCAACTGAAGCCACCACAGAATCTGCCTCACTGAATCACGTTTTAAGCACCTTCTCCTACCTCTGTATGTCTGGGAAGACTTGGTCACACTCCTTGCACTCCTGGATTTCATGCACGTCCTGAAGGTCACTCTCGTTCTCGAGCTTCTTCTGGAAGTCCTCCTCCACCATGGAGAAGGCAGAGTGAGGTGTGCTGCAGGGGAACTTCTGGTGGTCCACCAGCTCAGCCTTGGACTCGAAGAGCTGGTCACAGTCCTCACAGCGGTACTGGCGCTCCTCTGCAACACACAGGGGGTGGGCACAGGGACACCACTTCAGCTTTCACTCATTTTTAACCACCACCTCATCAGAAGTTGGATGATGGCGTGGTTAACGAATTGCTCTTCAATAAAAAAAAGAGAAGAACCTCAAAAGAGAGAAGGATTCCTAAGAGTGATTTATAATAATGCTTTGATTCCATGTTAACTGCCTGGGTGACATCCAACAGGAATCCTTAACACTGGCTTAGGACAAAAGTTTAAACACCAAGGACAAGTGTTTAAATGCCATCCTAAATGGAATTATACAGGGTCTAAGGTGGATATCCAGCAGAGGCTGCCAGTCTCTGCATTTCTCATTGAAAGGGACTGACTCAGACACAAACACCAGCATCTGAAATAGCCAAAAGGGTGTTCAGAGTTTTTAAAAGCTCTTCATTTTCATCACAGCCCTTCTGCAGCACCCAGCCCTGTTCAAAGTAAGCCAGAGATGCATGAAGTTAAATTCTTTGCCTTAAATTCCAAAAAATTGGTCATAATTTCTTACTGAAAAGTAGAATATCAGTGAAATGTTACTTTGGAGTGAGTACTGCACTGCCTTAACTAGTAATTCCTGCAAAAGAATAGATTAGCTGAAGAAAATCCCCCCAGAAAAAAACTTGGAGAAGACCATCCCACAATGGTTTTTTTTTTCTGCTGCATTTTCTACTGTTGGCCCATACAAGGAGCCAGACACCCTGGTTTGGTTCCAGATGTAAATGCCCTGAGGCTCTGAGTCAGAAAGGCACTGGCTGGAATCCCCAATGAATGTTCTTGGTTGCAACTTGACAGTTGAGCTGATCCAGAGAAAGTGTCATGGGGCTCTGCTCTTGGCTGTCCATGAGCAACACTTTGGCTCAGTCTGCTTCTAAATTAGCCCTGTGGGACACGATCCTGCATGTGACTGCAGAGATTTCCTCTAGTGTCATTTATACAATAGCTACTTGACCATGGGGACCAGGCAGGGAGAACAGTGTGCTGGACAGGGGACACCTTCAGCAATAACAAACCAAAGTTACCACTGCGGGAAAAACCCAAACACAAAACCAAACGGGAATGAATGTATAATCCCCACTTGTTGGTTTTGGGTTTTTTTTAAGAGAACAAGAAATACTACTTTAAATGTACAAGCAGTTACAAGAAGGTAGAGACTTCGGTAATTCCTGCCCTGTGCATTGTCCCCGAACCCCTGAAAATTTACAAAATGTCCCTCTGGGTGTAAAATGCAACCTCCTGGGCATTAAGCAGATACCCCAGACCCAGTTCCCACTGAGGCTGGTAACCCACTGCCCAAGAGGCAGCACAGCTAAAGGAGATCTGGGGGACAAATCTGAGCAACAACTCAGGAGCTTCAGATGAAGAATCTGTGTGTGGGATGAGTAAAGGACAAGTGTGAGGAGTAAGAATGGCTGACACGTCCTCACAAGTGACAGCAACATTGACAGCTTCAGATTTCCTCTTTTCAAGGTCGCAGTTGTCTGGCTAAATGACAAAAATCCCCTATAACCAGGGCCCATATGTGCCCTGCAGGAGCAGCACAGTCTTGGGATAAGGACACGGACTGTTGTTCTTCTTTTGCAACCCCACAAAACCATCAAGTTTCAATCAGGAACAGAGGGGAGAAGATGGACAAATGCAACCACAGTCCAGCTCTTCTCCCTGGCTACAGTGAAGCCATCCCAAATTTCAACACAAGGAAAAAAATATGCCTAAATTCTGGGTTAATTTCAGTGAGTTAATTTCACTGGGTTAATTAATGAAACAGAAAGAAGAGGCTGACCGTGGATGTCCGGAGCCATTGTCTCATGTGAATAATCTTCACTCTTCATGAACAGTAAGAGCTCCTCTCCTGGTTCAATATCTGCTACCACTCTGTAGAATATCTGGGAAAAAAAAAAAACCAAAAAACAGAAAGAAAAAGCAAGGTAAGCACCACAATAGGAAAAGAAACATCAAGCACTGCTGGTGAGCGTGGCAGACCTTGTGCCAGAGCCAGCCCGCTCGTGATGCTGCTGCTGGAGAGGAGCTGATTGACCAGGGCAGGTCTGCTCCTCCCAGCCCCAAAGCTGTTGTCTTTTGGCCTCTGTGAGGATAAAAAGAACAACTTTTTTCAACAGCCTCTGCTGCAAAATGAGCCGTGTGATGACTGCAGATATCACCAGCAACTTGTCTGCTGAGTTATACCAAAATCAAACACAGAGCAGCCATAAAACACATCCCTGAGTGATCCTGGTAAGGGAAGGAACTCCTGTTCCACTGGGAAAAGGTCCTAAACTAACTTTAATGCTTGGACTCGATTATCTTAGATGTCTTTTCCAACCCTAATGTTTCTATAATTCTAAAGCAGACATGAGGAGATGCTGCTGGTTAAGCCATAGGCATCCAGCCCCCCCATTCCAACCATTTACACAGTCCAAAAAGCTGCGAGGAGAGAAGCTAAGAACCAGTGCACCTGGTTATTCCTTAGCTTCAAATGGAAACCAAGGGAAAACTCAGTCCTGGATGAAGAAACACCGTGAGCAGCCAAAGCTGCTGGTGTTGGCCCTGGCTGGTGACACTGTCCCCTCCGACAGGTGACGCTGGGCTGTGGGAAGGAGCCCACTGGGGAGGCAGGAGGCTGTGGGGGAGGGCAAAATGGACACCATCCCTTGGGTCCATGCACCAGAGGAAGCACACGCCAGCACCACGAGAGTCTGCCGAAAGGAAATTCCCAAAATCTATCTGGCTGCTTTCTGTCTCAGCAGGAAACGTGAAGAGCACTAAAAAGCTCCACGAAGCAGCTCAAATAAATATTAGTAACTTCCTCGGGCCTCGTTAAACAAAACCACATGACAGCTGTGTTTCCTACGCTAAAAAACGATGCCTTTGCCTTTTCTCAGACTAATGTATTTTTAAAGGGTTTGCTCCTAAACTCTTAACTCTCAACACTCATTGCACGGGGAGAGAGGCAGCAAATCACCTCCGGCGTTCAAAGTCACACAGATGAGTCTGTCACGGGTAGGGGCAGGTGTCTGGAGGCTCGTGGGTGCCTTCCCTGTGTGGTCACACGGGGACTGTCACCCGCGGTGGGTGTTTTCCTTGCCCGGGCACACACACAGACTGTCACCCACCGGCAGCCGGCACATACCGGCGTCCTCCAGGAGGTGGCCGTACAGCCTAATCCTTTCTGTCTGCACAAGCTGTGCCCACGGACATGGGCTGAACACCTAAAAAACGTCGAATTAATTATACATTTCCTCAGATTTGGAGGTGTTTTTTCCCTTCGGTTTGTCCCAAAAGCCACTCCAGAGAACAGTGCAGGAGCGGCAGTGGAGGCTGCCGGCGCAGCTCATCCCACACCCCGATGCTCACACCTCACCAGGTAACAGAAGGGCTGGCAAAACACATCAGGCACAAGGCAGCAGTGCCACAAACCCCTGCTTGGGGACAATTTTCCCCAAAAAAAATCAGGAGAAGGAATTTATGGGCAGTGTGATGCACCCCCTCTCCTCATCCACACCACCCTCACCGGAACACAAGCCTGGCCTTCCCATTTGTCTCTCTCGTTGAGGGGATTTCAAACTCCATCAAATGTTCTGGAAGTCAAGAGAGCCATGGCAGTGTCCTGTGTAAATCTCTTCATGCAGCCAGGCAAATATCTGGTACCACAAGCCCCTGTGGATCCAATGCTGTTTCCAGTTCCAAAGGATACAGGGCTTCCTGGTGGGCTTCAGCGTGCTCATCCCACCAAAGGCCAAACCATTTAAATTAAGTCAGCTTTTACCTCCTGCAAATAAACCTGATGACCATGCCACATCCAGTGGATATTTGCTGCAAGCAATGCTTGGTTTTCCATTTGTTCCGATGAATGTATTGAAAAGTGGATTTTGAGTTCCAGAAGTGTAATGGCCTCTGCTTATCTGAAAGAGAAGCTGCAATTGGATCTGTGGAAGATAGGCCCAGTTGCTGGCTGGTTTGGGGTGAAAATAACGTGTAAAATAATGACACGTGCACACTGACTGAAGAGACTTCTGCAGACCTCCATCTTGGGGTGGAAGCAGGAGTAGGACCACCACACAGCCAGGAAGGACTTCCACCACCCCAGAGTGACTGTGCCAAAGCTTCTGCTCTGCCCAGGACTTGCTTCTGCTCCCAGGTTTTGTTTCCCAGTCAGGTAAATGCCGTTGTTCTTCCCGGGCTTGTGTTGCATCCACAGTGAGGGGCAAACAAAAACCACAGCGGAGCCTTCTCTGGTATTTTCCCCTGTCCCATCAAAGGTGTTTGGGCAGACCTTTTCACCTCTCAGCACAGAGCGAGGACACATGGACTGAGGCATAAAGAGAGTCTTGTTCACAAGCGCTGTGCTGGGGAGCATCGCTTCTCTTGGGGAAGCCCAGGAGGATGCAGCATCTTTCCTGCAGCTGTGGGACACATCCCTGAGCAGGCAGCAGACTGCAGCCAGTTGTCTTGTCTGCATTGGTATTTAAAACTCCAGAGCTGATCCAACTACCTATCAGAAACTGCCTGGCCAGCCTCTCTGTCCTTCAGCAGGGAAACAAGACTAGTGTTTCAAAAAAACCTCCATTTTTTAAATTGAGTAATGTTTCTTTATTTTCCATCTCAAAGTCAACATTCTTCAAAACAAAGGCTGAGTGACAGATTTCCAGCTCTGGCATTTTCAAATCATTAGACCACTAACTTTAATTATCATTTTAAATAATTTCTAAAATTTCTGTACTACAGAAAAAATTCACCTACACTGACCATTTATACATCAATTTGCGTTGCAGTGAGAATCTAAAATAAAACATATTGAAGTTTAAACCAAAACGATTATGCAGGTAAATTTATTCTGATTTTAAGAGCTGTCCTTATTATTTCACAAGAATAGCTTTTTTTTCTCACTCTTCCCACTTAAAACCCCCTGGAATTACCCTGTCTGGGAAAAAAGTGAGAAGCCAACTGTTGAAATGAATCATGTTGCCCAAATTTTGAAGCAGCAGCAGCAGATGACTGAGGGCAGGTGGGGAGGGGGTGTCCTGCAACCCCCAGAGGGGGAACCTCACAAATTCCCCACCAGCTCCACAGGTACCCCTTGGGCCGCCTGTGTTTTGCAAGAATGGCACCTCTACCACGGGCAGCATTTTCTGTACTAGGAAATGCCATCATAAAATAAGTGGATTTTTCAATTGCAAAGCTTGAAGATTTCTGGCACACAGTCCTGACTCTACTGTCATTAATGAAAGGTTTCAATTTTCTGGCTATCATTTCTCCATCTGACTGAGTCTGCTCCATTAACCAACTTTTTTGGGTTAACCTGCACTGGTCTGCTTGGGAACATGCATAGGAAGAGTTTCTGCACAGGAGAGGAACAACCAGAGGAGAGGAGGGGGGAAAAAAAAAAAATAAAAAGCAAAGTCCAGATGCACATTTCACATGCCCTGGGATCAACGGTGTGTGACTACAGTTTATGTAGGAAGAGCAAAATCGGATTCAGGTCTGGAAACACTTTCAAAGTTCAGGGGGTCCGAGGTGGGGAGAAGTTGGGGGAGGCCTGGCTCATCAGTGCTCTGTGCCTGCCCACACCGCAGGTCAGAGATCTGTGCTACCGAGCAGAAATAAAAGCTCCCAAACTGCAAAGCCATAAAGGGAAAGGGGAGGGGGAAAAAAAAAATAAAGGAACACACACAATTCACTTTTAAATGGATGAATAAGGCCTCATTGTTATGAATCCCAGTTTACTTTTCCTGGTCAGGCACTTGAAATTTTATTTATGCTTAATAGACTGCATTTGGCATGTGTAAAGATGACAGAAGCGTGAATTATGAACGACCTTCGACCTATTCAGGAAGTTGTAATAATTGAAATAATAGCGAAACGCACTCCCCGCGAGCTCGGCTGGGGCCACGCTCGGCCGCTGAGCCCGTGTGCTTTGAAGCACCCCAGCCATCCCCCTGCCCCTGCCAGCCCCACACCGCCCTGCCTGGACCCCCCTCTGCTCCCACAGCATCCCCCAGAACCAGGAGGGGTTAATTGAAGTTAAGGTTCTGGGGGTGAAAAGCAACAACTCAGTCACTGAGTGCCAGCGAAGGCAGGAACTGCCATGCACGCATTTGTCGTGCCCCAAAGAGGAGCCGTGTTCTGGTGCATCCAACTAAACCCTTTATTCCTGCCTGCTGCTTTGGAAAATACTACACGTGCCCCAGAGCTGCCTGGGAAATTCAGATTTTAGGGCAGGCTGGAGATGCCGCTCCAAGTCGACGCAGTTTGTCCTTTAAGCCCCAGGCCACGTGCTGAACTCACAGCTCCCACCACAGGGGAGGCACCCAGGGATCCCACACTGGTGCAAACGGGAGGACCCACTCTGCTTGGGATAGTGGGATGGAACAGAAGGCCCCAAAACTGCATTTCTCCCTGGTGAGCCCCACCAGCACCCACATACAGCACTCACTGGACCACATTCTAGGGGTACACCCACCCCCAGAAGGGCAGCCTCATCTCCCAGCTCCTTTGGGGAATGTGCCCCAAGAGGCAGAGTGCATGCTGCCTGCTGGCATCCCCCTCCACACTGCTTCAGAGCAAGGCTGGAACTTGCTTGAAAAGTAAAACTAATTAAATGTCCAAAACTACTAATGAGTGTTATGTCCAGGGAGCTCCACGAAAATCAGGAATTACGCCTGCCAGATAAATGAGAAGGACAAACAGACACACAACTTCACAACAAGCCATAATTAAGAGTTTGAAGGGGAAAAAAGCAGGAAAAAAAAGTCTAAATAGCACAGCTTCAATTTTAGCTTCCCTGATGAACAACTTGTGCAGCTGGAGAGCTGTGTGATGAAACCCGAGCCACGTTCTTTTTGCTATACTCAGGCAAATGATAAATTGAAACAAACTGGAGTTTTTTCAAGGGCCAAGGTAGAGGAGTCCTGCCTGAGAGCTGTACTGGACCCAAAGAAAACTTCAGCAAAAAATGCAGAGGCAAAACTCAACAAGTCTCCGCACGCAAGGGGCTGCAGGGATACAAGTGGGACCTTCCCCTTCCCACTGCAGAGAGGGCAGGGGGAGCATCACAGTGCCTCAGCACCAGGGCTGTGAACCCTTTCCTTCTTCGTTTCCAAAATGCCCCAAAATCTCCATGCAGGAAGGACTGGAGGAAGGATGCTCCAGGAATCCCCGTTTTTCCACCTTGTGAGGGAAAAGGTGCTTCCTGCTCCCCAAAACAAGCAGGGAACTGCAGGATACCTCTCTCCAGAGCACCTTTCTTGGCATCCTGGGGGGGCTGCAGGCCACCTCCCTCCCCAGCACCACTCAGGTCTTCTTCCACTGTTGTTGAATTTTAGCTTCTGTGAAAACCTTGGCTCATCCAAGCTGCTCTGGTCCTGCAGAACCTGTCCCTTGAGTAACCACTGACACCAGACCCCAACTTCTGTCACCCACCTGTTCTCCTGAGCTGATCTAACCAACCAGTTGCCCTCTAACACCCATGAACCTCCACTAATGAACCACATCAATATCAAGCAAGGTGCAGTCTTCTCCTGGCTCTGTGGTTGCCCATAATTCTCTATGCTTTAACGAGCAGTTGAGTAGGATTTGATAGCCCTCATCACAAAAAAAAAAAAAAATCCCTTATCACTTTTATTAAACAGGAATCATTGAGAAAAACCTCATCGCTTTGCAGAAAGGCCAACAAGAAGTTGTTGCCAGGTTTGGTTCTGAACAGTTTATTTTAGGTCACATCAGGACAGTCCAATGCTGAGAGCAGTAACACCACCAGTGCATCAAATTCCAGATAACACAGGCAGTCATAAAGCCCAGGCAGGAATTTCACCCACAGCCTCAGCTCTAACTGCAGCAAGTGGAAAATCACCACTGAGCAGCTCTTCATTCCACCAGCCCCAAGCTAAAACATCCCTGCTCCACTGGAGATTTTCAGTGGGAGCTGGATTAAGCTTTATTTGATAAATAACCAACAACCCACAGGAAGAGTCACGGCAGAACAGGGCCCCGTATGAGCTCAGCGTGCGCTGCCCTCCTGACCCACAACAGCCAAAACCTTAATTTCACTCTCTGACAACAAAGCCTCAAAACTATTCCTTAAATACACAACTTTTGCAGGTGGCTGTGCGAGGAGCCCCTGCCTGCCACGGACGGGGGGCCGCGGCCATAAAACCTGAAACATGAAGCTGTGCCTGCAGATTAAAAAAGTTTGTAAAACGTGTAAGGTGGGATCAGATCTGGTGGAACCTACAGCAGTAGGTTCACTCCTGTAAGTTTATATCACTGACATCGGGCACGTTGTTAAGAGTGTGATACTACTGGTTTTGCTCCCTTTGCAGCGGCATGCACTTGAGTGTAAGGCAAGGAAGCGAAACACACACGCACAAAAAGCCACCAAAAACCTATTTCAGCACGCACAGCAATCTAAAACCTCAGTAAAGTGATCTTGAGTCACTCTGAGTTTTCCATGGATAAACCAAGGGGACTCTTCAGGAGCTGCTTTGTTGGGGGGAAAGAGACGTGGAAGCTCAGGGCAGTTTCACAGCACCATGTGCCTGTGTCACTGTCAGAGCTCTGCAAGCAACAAGCAAGATAAAAACAATATTCAGGGGTTTCAACTTCGACAGCTACCAACAATCTTTCTAAAAACAAAAAAAGTTTTCAAAAAAAATAATTTGTAGTTTGAAGGTGACCATGATCTCAGCCTGGAATGTGCAACAGCCCCTGCCATGCCACTGCTTGATTTGCAACCAGACTTTCATTAACATACATCTTTAAAAATAATGCTTTTGCTGGGCTGACAGCACTGCCAGAAAGCCTAATAGAGCCAGTCATTGTGAAGTCATTAAAAAGTTGAACTAATAGATATTTAACGATAACAGAGAGGAGTCGTCCAAGTTAGCAGAAACTGCTCTAGAATCCTAAACTGACTCTGAGCTGAAAAAACACATTCCAGGGCAAGAACAGTGACAAGACTCTCTGCAGCTCTGCACACACTGTAGTCTCTTTGGGGAAAAGAGAAAAAACTGAGTGCCCTGTTTGTGGAATTTCATTATTGACATACACCTAAAATTACATATGTTCAGGTTAGATTGGGTATGACAGGAGATAATAGTAAGACAGCAGAAAGAAATCCTAGATCGACCTCATTTGAAATAAGAAAAAAAAAAAGTTTAAAAATGCAGCTTTTAAGCCCTACTCCAGCTGCAATCAAATGAAACATGAGTTGCATCTAGCGTGCATGTTTTGACTGCATCTCACCATTATCGAGCTGTTCATCTCAGCAAAGCACATTTATACAGTCATAAGAAAGAGCCCAGGCCTTTTGTAAAGTTGATCCTAAGTGATGAAACCTAACCTCAGCCGTGAGTCAGGGGGTGGGGTGGTATGTCTCTGAAAAAACTCTAAGAGAGAAAATGACAAAAAAAATGTTTTTCTTTCCCTCTTTTTGTTAAATACAGCAGGTAGAACACGGCAGAGCGGCCAGATTACAACAGGGAGTTCATCTCAATCCTGCCTCGAGCAGTCTGGGAACCATACCTGTCTGTCAGTCAAGCTTGAATTTAGTAGTATAAACTTGTGGGCAGCATGAGGCTGGGAGCGCTGGCAGGATCTTTCACCTTCTCAGGTACAGCCCAATGTTTGCTTGTGAATTTTACAGATGAGTTGAAGCAATTAGAGGTGAACAATTACTGCTGATCGAGTGTCTGTGGCTCGGGAGCGAGCAGCGTCTCCACGCTGGGGATGCTCCCTGTGCAACCAAGGCTGCTGAGGGGCTTCGTGTCCCTGGGGGAGGCAGGAACAACTGGGGTGTCCCCCCACACCTGCACCCAGCACTGGCTGTGGCTCCAGCTGAGCTGGGGTCTCTTGTACCAGCCGGGCTGCATCGTCTCTGCCCTCCAGCTCTAGCTACAACCACTGACACACATCCTCAGCTTCACCTTATTTTTATTTTCCCTTTTTATTCTCTTCTTTTTCTTTTCTCCCCCCTCTTTTTTTTACAGGAGCTACCGAGGCCGAGTGACCCCAGGCAGCCCCACACAGTCTATATGTGCACACTCAGCCCTGACTTGCGTTTGTCGCTCCTTGTACACGCACACGTTTGGCCATGTAACGTCCATTTCCCAGTTTGCCTTCCCATTATATTTTATATTACCTCTGGTGAGCTTGTGCCAGAAGAAAGCAGGAGGAGGAGCTGTTAGAAAGACTTTTCTTGCTTTAGGATTCGAGAGCACATTTTTAGCATTAACTTTTTAGGCTCTGGTCATAAAACGTTGGAGGACGCGGACGATTTTGTGGGTAAACGTGCAGCGTTTCCAGAGGGCCAAATGAACAACAATCTCCTGCTGACAGCACCCAGCTCACAACACGCTGCTTGAAAGACAACCAAATCTTAATTTGCAAATCTCAGCAACAAAACGCTATAAAAATATGGAATTATGAACGGCACGATGCTGCGCAAAATAAATAACAAGCCTCCAGTGAATGAAGGGGAATTATTGGCAGCAGTACAGCCACCATTACCAAATGTCAGAAATGTAAACACTGAAAAAAGAGAAAGTTAAAAGCGCCATAACTTTCCTTCCAAAAACGTCAAGGCGCGGGTGCGTGTGCGCGCTCAGAGGGAGATGCTGATGGCTCAGCCTCGCCTGCACTCTCAGCTGCAGACCCCCGACACCCACCCAAGGACAGTGAGTTGCTCTGACCAATGCACGTGATTTTACTTCTGATCTTTCCTACCTACACCAGGTCCTGCTCAATGTAAAATGCTTGAATTTGCTGTCTCGATAATCTACATAGTTTCCTTTTCCTACCACTGTTTTCATAAACGCTCTGCACGGAGAGAATTTATCGTTTTTCAGCACAACGTGTATTTCAGCTTGGAAAACATAACTTGCTTTTACTAATAACCCTTATGGTTTCTTTAGTTAAACCAGCTGCTGTATAAAAAAGAAATTATCTCTCGGTCCGCTGGCTCGTTCTGTGCTACATGTGCTCAGGGCTGAACTGTAAAAGTTGGAAATGAAAAAGATCTCCTCTCACAGTTTCTGAGAAAGTTATTTAACCCAGTTTTAATCAGCTATCTCACATGCGTGAAATACGTAGCACTGGGCTGGAAATAGCAGGCTCCCTTCACATTCATTTCCTATACGTAAGGAATTTGATTAGAAAGAATGATTTCTAATTGAAGCTTTGTGTCTGGTTGTGATTCTTCTTTCAATACTGTCAAGGCAATTAAATCAGCTAAAGATAATCTTTAACATTCACCTGATGCAGTTAATTAAGTGGTGAAAAATGAAACACTGATTAAATGAATCGAATCATATGTTCCAGGTAGCAAAGTTTAAATTGGAAACAAGAATTCACAATCAGTTGTTGCTTTTCTGGTTTAGATATTTTCCTTTAAAGAAGCAAAGCTTCCTCAGCCTAACTTCGCCCATTAAAATATTTCATAATGGCCTCTGTTATCCACAGACAAAAGCAAACCCTGATTTAGGAAACACCTAATAACTCATCAGCATAATTGAAAACAAAATGCTTCACTGCTTTACTGCATTCTGCCTCTGCCTATCCCAGCCTTTTTTCCAACACACAAGGATAAATAATAATGTTTCAGCCCAACAAAGAGTGGACTTAAGTGCAATAAATGAAAAGAAAAAGAAAACCACCGAAGACCCCGATTCAGCACGTAAGTACTATGAGTTCCAGCAAAGTGTATGGGAAGGCACAATAATATCCATGCACGTGTGCATTCAAATCCAAAGCCCTACACATGCAAGCACACTGGTATCATTATCACTTTTGTGTCCTCCACTCTTTCCATTAAATTCACGTTACAGCTTCTGACCAACTCAACGATTTAACACAGCAATCCAAGTGGGCTGCAACAGGAGCCAGAAAACGCTCCTAATTCAAAAGCAGCACATAATGGCTTTGTATCCCTTAGAAAGCAGTCCTGGATTTTATCAGATATAAGACAGAAAAAAAAAATTATGAATTTAATACACCAAATAGAAAATTTGTATTTTCTACCGCCCATAATCAAAATTATTCTATTCTGCATTTCCATCTGTACCTTATCTTTTGCCATCATAGCCAATAGGCCAAAAGCTGCTGTGAATTGCTGAATTTTTTTTTCCATTGACACCTGAAAGTTCCTTAAAAAAGTAAATCCAGAAAGAACACCACGTACCTGATCACTTATTTGACATGCAACAAGGTTGTGCTGATTGTAGCATCCAGCAAACTTGATATATTTGAGCCAGTTTCCTACATCTGGTTGACTGGCATCTATGCAGAACTTCACATTGCAAAACTCATCCAAGATCTAAAAACAAAAATATGAAAGAGTAAATCTTTCTGTCGCTGGCAGAGTATTCTAATCAAAACATAAATCACAGGTTTGCAAATAAACACGTGGTTAATAATAATAATAATAATAATAATAATAATAATAATAATAATAATAATAATAACGATAATAGTGGTATGTTTATTCAGAAATATGTTTCCCTGCTGAGATTTTTTTTTAGGAACTGTCGGAATACATACATAACAATAAAAAGACGATAAATGTTCTGAAAAATGTCTTGAAAAATATTTACATGTAATCGAAATGTTTTCTAATTATTGCAATGAAACATAATGTTAATTTAAGAGGCACCTGATTTTCTATGCATTCATCAATGACTGTGTCTGAAATTATTCTTTTAATTAAATAGGACTCTGACAAGAATATAACAAAAATCATTTAAATAGATGGTGTTGGCTTCATTTAAGGTTTCTGTTTTGTTTCAGGATTTACATTGATTGCAGCACTCATTTAGAATTTTCATATTTGTAGCTCTGAAGCAAACTTTATCTGGTAGGCAGAGTTATTTATCTTGTTTTAATATTACACTTCCCAAACAGTCCTGTGCAACACTTAAATCCCTCCCCTCAATCGAAGCAAATAACAGAACTCCTTATGTCAAAATAGAGAATAAATGAAAAACAATGTAAACACTCATGCAAACCATGGCAGTATTCAATACACACCAATAAATGGTTCCAATTATGCAGACAATAAACAAATATAATGAGACTGCTCGTGGACAAGCTAAAGACGATGTTCTATTCTAATATCATGACAAATTACTAATCATTCCAGCGGACTGAATATCATTATTTGCAAGCTTCACCATCGGCCTATCCCAAACTTCCCACAGCCTCCCAGCGAGCTGACTGCTAAATTGTAACTTCTTCGCCTTGGCACCGGCAGCAGCCACCCCCCGTTTTAACAGCAAAATAAAGGAAACAACCTTAAACGCCCCAAACGAAAAGCCAAGGGCGAGCGAGGCTGTGCCCCGCCGGGGAGCGCTTGGAGCCGCGGCCGGAGCCGGCGCTGCCGCTGCCCGCTCACCGGGAGCGCACGGAAGTCCCTGCCCGGACCCTCGGCCGTCCCTGGACGCGCCCCGCGGGACGCGCTGTCCCCGCGGGGGCTGCCCCGGTCACCCCCCCGCGCCCCCGGGGCCGGGATCGGGCCCGGCCGTGGGGTGGTGGGGGGAGTGCGGTAGGTGCGTGCTGCCCGCGGGGCTGCCGAGCATCGCCCCGCCGCGCCCGGCTCTGCCCTCACCTCCAAAAGAGAAGGTGGGAAACCTCAACCCCAACCCGGAGGCCCCCGAACCCCGCAGAGCCCCGCGCCCCGTGGCCGCGCCAGGCGAGCTCGGTCCCCGCGGGCGCGCACGCTGCCCCGCCGGCCGCACCTCCGGCTGCTCTTGGGAAGGGGACGTTTAATTTTCCCTTTCAGAGAAACCCCCAAGGAGGGAAGGGGGGCTTCACCTCGCACTTCCCGGCGTCTGGGGTCTGCCCCGGGGCCGGCGGCGCGGCGGCACCGACGGGGCAAAGCGGCCCCGTCCCGCGGGGCCGTGGCAGCGCCGCCGCCGCGCTCGCCGCTCTTACCTTGTGTCGCCGGGAGCCCGCGGGGGCAGGGAGGGGGGACAGGGACAAATATCCTTCAGGCGGCTGGAAGCAACATCTCGGTGTTAAACGCGGGCGGAGGCCGCGGCCGTCGGGGTCCGGGGAGCGGTGCGGGGCGCTCCACCATGTGCGGGGTGCGGCGGGGCCCGGGCGGGGGCTGCCGGCCCCGGAGGGCTCAGCGGCGGCGGGGCTCCCCGGGTTCCTGCCGGCTCGCCATCACCATTCCCTTTCGGCCCCTCCTGGTCTTATCGGCTGGGTTTGGGGCGGTGTGTGCGAAAAAAGTTATCGGGGAAGGGGGAGGAAGGGGAAAAAAAAAACCCCAAACAAACACTCAAACCCCACACAACCCTCTTCAGGGAAAGGAAGGGAGGAAAAAAAAAAAGGAAAAAGAAAAACAACAACAATAAACCCCACCGCGCACCGCTCAACAAAACAAACTTCTTTCACTTCTCCGCCGGGGATGGGAGAAAAGTGAGTGCGCGTGGGAGGGCGGACGGGCGGGCGGCTCTCCCCCTCCCCACGCCCGCAGCCTGCCCGCGGCGCTGCTGCCCCGTCGCACCCCCGGGCAGCGCCCGGCCCGGCCCGGCGCGGCCCTCTCCGCCCCCCCTCCCCGCCCACCCCGTCGGGCCGTGCCCTCCCGCCGCTCCCCTTTCGGGCACTGTCTCTTTAAAGCGGGGCAGCCCCGGCCGCTCCGGCCGCCTTTCCCCCCCCCTCTCCTCCCCGGCCCCCCCGTCCGGGGCGGCGGCGCTCCCGGCGCGCTTAAAGCGACAGCGGCCCCGCGGCCGGGGGTCACCGCCAGGTCGCGGAGGAGCGGCCCCGCCGCGGGGGCTCACCGGCAGCCCGCGGGGGCTGCCCCCGCCGGGCCCCCCCGGGCACATCCCCCGCCCGGGGCCGGCGGTGCGCTGTGCCTCGGGCTCTCGCCGCTCGCCTCTATTTATTCGCCGTCGCCGCTCGCCCCGGTGCCCGCGGCCCCGAGCGCCGTCGCGGCCGCCCCGCAGCGGGGGCTGCGGCGAGCGGGAGCCGCGCCGCGCTCGCCCCGACGGCTGCTCCCGGCGCTCCGGGAGCCGGCGCGCCCGGCGCGTTGCCCGAATTGTTCCCGTCATCGCGTCACTCTGGTTATTAATAACGATTTTAAATGAAACGCAACTTCTTTTTTTTCCTTTTTTTTCTTTTTTTTTTTTTTTACTTTCCCCGGCCAATTTTCGCGAGACCCCGTTTGGTGCCGCGGAACCACCGCCCCGCTTGCAGCCGCTTCCCAAACGATTTTTTTTTTTGGTTTGCTGGGGGTTCCCCCCCCCTTTATTTCTTTGGTAACGAATCCCATGAATGGAGCGGCGAGAGGCCAGGCTCTACCTGCCTGCGGGGGCGGCGGGGCCGGGCCCGCTCCCTCCCGCCGGGCAGCGCAGCCTCCCCGGCTCGGGGCTCTCCCGGCGCCGCAAACGGACCCGAAATCCAACCGCGCCACAAACGTCCGCAAAGTTTGGAACAGCCCTGGCTCACTACGGCGAGATCCTCGTATATGTGTTTTGGGAACAGGGCAGGGGAAAAAGAAAAAAAAATAAGAGGGCTGAGCTGTATCTTTTATTGCACCATCCAGAAGTGCCACCCACTTTTTTTTTTTTTAAGTGCAGATATATTTTTCAGACTAAAAGTGAATTTTTCTTCCCTGGGGGGCCAAGAGGGGCCGGGGAAGGAGAGCGGGGGGAGGGCGAGAAGCCGAGTGACAGGAGATGCTGATGGATTCGTCTCAGCGGCCCGTTATCTGTGACATTGACCTGTTAGCTCAGATAATGGCTATTGTCCGAGGGGAAAGAGACGGGGGAAAAGAAAAAAAATTCCACACGCAATGGTGGTAGGTAGGACAGGAAAAAAAAAATCCTTTGTCAATAACCTCAAAAAACCCGGTGGGAGATTCCCAGAGAGCCCGGGCCTGGGNTTTTCTCCCTGTCAGGATGAGGGATTTGCTTTATGATGCATTGTGTATTAAATACAAGTAATCTGGGAAACTGATTGCTCGAGCCCCATCGGCCTGATCAGAGCCCCCGATAGGGAGCCCGGAGCCCCCCCTTTCCCTCCCCCTCGGCCGTGCCACAAAGGGAGGAAACGCCGGTGGATAAACAAAAGCGGCTCCCGGTACCGGCGGAGCGGGGCCCGGCCCGGCCCGCACCGGGGCTCGGCCGCCGCGCCGCCCGCCGCCGCTGGGTGGCGCTCGCCGCCGGGACACCGCGGGGTTCCCCCTCAGCGAGAGCGGGCCCGCCGCTCTCCTTTTTGTGGGGGAAAACCCCCTTTTCTTAAATAGCTCTCCTTCATGCGGCGCTCCCAGCTGTTCGGTTGTGACCCAGAGGAGAAGGAGGAGGAAGAGGCGGAGGAAGGCTCGTGCCCCCGAGGCGGAGGGGTTCGCGGCTAGGAGGAGCGGCGGGGGGGTCAAACCCGGCCCCGCCGCCGGTCGGGACCTCCGACATCCCGATCCGGGGATGTGGATACGCACATCAACACACGCCGATGTATTTCTTCTTTCAAGCGAAAATCTTTTAAAACGTTTCTTGCCGCCTTTCCCCTCTCTCCTCGGACAGTTCGGTGGGCGCTCCAAGAGGCCCAAATATTTCCACAGGGTCCCGTTGGCAATTGTTTATTTAAAACAAGTCGCTCTATTAGTGGAGCAGTCAGGAGTTAGTACTCCAGTCTGCTAGTAATTCCCACCAGGCTGTAAACTGATGCCTCTTTTAAGCCTTTAACTTCATGGTCGTCCCAGAAGTAAAAGTTCTTCTAATGGAGACCCTATGGGCATCGTGCATTCCAGCACATCATTAAAGCAAAGCAAAGCAGCTCGGCCACAGCCAGATGAAATAACGGCACTGTCCACGTTTAATGGGCTTCCTGGGGCCAAACGCTGCCGAGGACAATGGGGGAAAATCAGACAAGTCACTGGTGCTTTTTTAAATACCGTAAATGTTCGTATTAGGCTCGATGTTACCCTTTCGTTTGTAGACAAGCCACTTCACCACCACCTTTTTGACAGGGGTTTCATGTTATATATCTCAAGGTGGCTAAACACAACACTGAGCATCCTGGCTAACACGGTGATGAGTGTTTGGAACACTGGGTGAGTGCATTAACGTGGAGAGAGAAAGGAAAAGCAAAGTGAAATAAACACGCAGAAAACAACGCTTTCTGACATATCCAAAAGCTCCAGGACAGACCTGGGAAACAACAACAACAAGAACGAAAGGCAACACAGTTTCTGCATGTCAATTCCTCCCACCCGGTGCTGTGGATATCAACTTGGGGAAAAAAAAATAAAATAAAAAAACCAGGTGAAAACATAAGCCTTGCTGCTGATTTCAGGGGGAAGAGTCAGATAATTTCCAGCCCCTGATGAAGGAGTGGGACAGGCATCGCAGTGTCCCCCACGTCGGTGCCCTGTCCCTGCTGCCCCTCCTGCCCTCACTCGCTGCCTGGCTCATCCCTCCCAGCCAAAAGGTGGTTTTCAAGTGAGGGAGAGGAGGGGAAAATTAAAAGGTAAAAAAATGTAAATAAGAAATTTCCCTTGGTCTGGAAATGGGCCCAACTGAAAGCATGTTAATCTCCACCTCAGTAATTTGGTTCTCCTGGAGAAGACAGAAGCCCTGCTGCTGTGCCCTGCACTTCATAAATCACGTCTTTATGTGGACAAGGTCAGGGCACCTAACAGCTCAGACATGGGCCTTTGCAGTGGCTCGGAGGGCTCCGGCATGTTTATTCTCTCGCACAGATCTCTGAGGAGCAGTCCAGCACGCTTCTAATTACTTTTGATTATTTTCATTTGCTCGGGTCAGACTGGCTTTGCCGGCACTGCTGGAGGGTGGGTTTCCTCCCCCCAGCCTGGCTGTGGGATGCAGGGAGATCAGAGCTGTGCCCTACACCCCCTTCCCCAGGGCAGTGCAGGGCTCCAGGGACTCCTGGGGCTCACCCCGCCAGAGGAGGGGGTCCCTTTTTGGCAGTGAAGGGACCTCCAGCTGAGTCAGCCCCACAGCTGCCCTCCCCTTCCTGCCATAGCCAGGCAGAGCGGGACATTTACCAGTGTGAAATGAGGGGTGTGCAGAAAAACACACATCCCCTCCCTCCCCCGAAAGTACCTACAGCCTTCGGGGAGGGAAAAAAAAATAAATAAACGACCCCGTATCCTTGCAAAAAAAGTTACAGTGGTGCATGTGCAGGCAATAAAAAAGTTGAAGGACCTCTGCGATGCCTGTGGGGACAGAGCCGTGCTCGGGGAGCTGCCGAGCACAGGCAGCCCCAGCCGGGCACAGAGGCACAGCGTGTGCTGCTCTGCTCTCCCCGATTGCTGAGCAGTCACAGCTCAGCCCGCCGGGAATGCACGGTGCCCACGCACGGTGGATACACGGTAGGGATGTGTGAGTGTTCCCTGGCAGTGTTGGGGTCCAGGTGAGGGTGGAGACACCGCCGTGCTCCCACTGCTGCACCCCCTCTTATGGTCTGTGACAACACGCAGCTGCTACTGGCAGGAGCCGACTACCCAAATACCGAGCATAAAGTATTTTTCTTTTCCATTAAAATGTGGGCTCTAAAATAGCGTGTTCTGTCATAATCCGATCTGAGCTTGACAGCCCAACCCTCTACTCTCATCCTGGTGTGAGTGATCCCAGCAAGACCAGTGCCCTCATGTCCTGTACCCGAGTGTGCCAGCATCTCCATCACATTCCAGGGGTGAGGGTGGGTGTTGGTGCCATCACAGCTGGTGGTACCCACTCTCTTTGAGCAGGAGCTGCCTGGTGGGAAGGAGTTTTCTGCCAGACACTGAGCCGTGCCACTGGGTTTTGAGCCTGAAACTTTTTGGATTTTGGGTGTGACTGCAAACCAGAAGAAGGGAAATCGCAGCAGATTTACCTACTTCATCAATCAGGAAAATGTAAAAATGTGTCAGTGGCTGGTGTCTGGCTGCCTGGGGGATTTTACTCCTGTCTTGGGGAGGAAATCCTGCAGACACCCTTCCTTGTGGAAGGACGTTTGCCTTACTGCAAACAAACCACGGCCCTCACAGCGCACCCCAAATTTGATGCTGAGGGATGCAGTGCTGCTGGTCCACACCCCTGCTGTGGGCACACTCCTTGCAATGTTTTCCTCCTCCAAACCTTTCCCCATCTCTCCCTGCCAAGGCACGTGCTGTGGTGCTGAATGCTGAGGACTGTTGCTGTTTTCCTTTGGAGTCTTCATTACTTCCATTACAGAAGAGTCTGGAAGCCCTCAAATCCAGCCAGGGCCATTTTCACACTCGAGGTTACTGTGCCCACAGGGTGAGACAGCCCCTGCTGGATGAGTCTTGCACGAGTCTGGCTACAGTAAAAGTCTGGGGAGAAATGCACATTAGCCAGCTTGTCTTAGCACCTACAAGAGCCAGGGCAAGGCAAGGCAAGTCTGGCTGATGTGGGTGTTGGCCTCCCATCCACTCAGAAGCTGTGTTTTCCCGTGCTTCACCTCTCTCATGTTTTGAAAGGAAGCCAAAATCCTGGAGAATCTGGGAAATTCCATTGGCAATGCCCTTGTTCTGCATGTCCCTGTGTGCTGGGCAGCCTGGAAGACTCTTTTTGTTCTAAACCACCCAGAGAGTAAAAGACCTTGAGCAAAGCCCTCCAAGTCCAACATGACAAAAAACCACCTGTTTGGGGTTTTTTTTAATCACTCTCTCATCCATCCTTGTTGAAATACAACTGAATAAATCCCTCAGGTTTGTACCCACTCCTGCTTCTAGATGATATGGTCATCTGGAGATGGAGCAGTGGGACCCATGAAGCCAACAGAGGGTCCACATGGGGTGGCCAGAGCTCCCACCCAATGTAGCTGCTGCTTCTCTGCCTGAAAACACAACTTCTAGCAGCAGCTCCCCCAAAAATGGAAGATCCCTAAGAAATACTCCCTGAGAAGGCATCATATCCAGGAGGTAGGAAGCACAATGTAAGGATTTTGCAGACTCCCTTTTTATGTGCATAAGAATTCAACCAGGTTCAAGTAACCCTCCATTTCTTCCAATTTTTTAATTTTCAAGCTTTCTCATTCGACAAATAATTTGAGGGCCTCCTTTGGAAGACTCCTTCCAGTCCCAGAGGCCTCATGGCATGGAGGTTGTGTGGGACCAAGTCCTGGGGAACCATTTGGGTTTAAGCACTATTCATGACCTGAAAGCGGAATTTGCGAGCCGAAAGGATGAAGAAGAAAATATGGAAGCAGGGAAAATGCCAGGCCAAAGGAGACCGAAGGGGTTAAACAACAGAACTTTACAAAATAAGAATTAATGTGGTACATAACAGGTAATTCTATTTTAATAATCAATTTTAGTAGCGACTGGCTATTTTCAAAGCATTTCTGTTGCAGCCAGTTTTAACTAGGCGTGCAAGAGTGGGCATAAACACCTGTGGACTTTATAAGAGTAAGAAGCAATTTATCACCCAATAAAAAGTCAAACACTCATGTTAAAAATTTCAGGTTTGCATTTGCTATTTTAAGTGTCACATGTGCGGATGGTTCTAGGGGAGGTTCAGAAGAAGTGGATACACACCCTTACACACAGAAACACACGTGCACACAGCCAACACCACCAGCTCTACAGCAGGGAGGAAAACCTGCCTGAAAGCACCAATGCTACAGTTTCATCCCTCCTATGTTATGTTTTGTATTAAACCCATTGTGATCATCGACCGGAGTTGTCTAAAACCTGAACTAAATGGGCATTAAGTCAGTCGCCGTATGAAATTATTGCCATTCGATTTTCAGATAAACCACAAAGCTTGATGAACTAACATTGTTCCAGCTGAATTAACTCATCATCCCCGGGAGGAGAAGGTTGGGGAGGAAAGCGAGGGCTCTAGTAGTGATGATTAATCCTCCTCCTGTTGCAAGGCACTTGCCTGCAAGCAGAGAGGTGCCCTACTAAAGGCAGGCTGAGGATCCACAGTGCCTCCAAAACATCTGCCTTGCCAAATCCTGAGAGTAGTGTTAAACATTTTTCTTTTTACATGTGGGTAGGAGAGGGAGAATTTTTTGTTATGGGCTTGTAATGAAACTATAAATACACTAAAACCCCTATCAACAGTTCAAGTCATGCTTGGTAGGTAAATCCAGGGACTGAAATTCAGGAATGTTAATTTATTCAACTGGTGTAGGAACATCAAAGTTGATCCTTATCCCGTACTCTGGGCAATCTCCCTGGGATTAAGCTGTAAAATGTTAGGGCAGTAGTGCCCTGTGAGTGGCTCAGGCTCCCCAGCACGGGCAGGCAGAGCCCTTTGTGTCCCCCACCCTGGCTGTGCTCAGGGTCCTGAGCAGTAAATGCTTAACTGGCCCCGTGTGTGCACAGCAGCCCACCTGGGCGTGCAGGAGAAGTGCTGCTCCACATAAATTAGTCACACATGGACAAAGGTGCCTGATGCATTTGGAAAAAAAATCTTACCCCGAGAGCTACCTGGTTCGCTCTAAAAAGATTTTGCTCATCGGGAAAATTCAGGGCAGGGAGGGGGGAGAATATATTTGATGCAGGTGTCCAAATAAACCTGTCCTATAAGGCATGGATCACAATGGGTTATTAATGAAATAGCTGTGGACATCAGCGTATCCTTGTGGCAGATTTCTTTCATAAATGAGTTGAACATTTTCCAATTTCAGGAAAGTGCTGCTACCTATAAACTTGGAGATTAAGGGCTTTTTCCCCTAAGACTCAGATCCCTCGGGGCACTTGTGTTCTGGCATGCATCCTTTATTTGCTGAAGAAATTTCAAACTTGGTAATTTAGCACCATACTGATAAAACAATGGGGGGAAGGAAAAAGAAAAGCAGCAGTTGGGCATGCATGTGAAGGAGGAAAGAGGTGAGTGGTACAGCTTCAGGAATTCTTTTTCTCTGGGTATTTTTTTTTTTTTTAATCCACAAGTCATACTGCAGATTTTTTGTGAGATTCATAGAGAAAACATTCCCAAGATACAACATATAAGATGCATATCAATCCACAAGCTGAGTTTTGCAGATGCAAAATGGCCCGAAGAATTTGAAGGAGGATGGAGGCTCTTTTATAACCATTTTTTCCCCATATAATTTATTTAAGTCTTAAGATGTTGGGCTAAATTTGCCACTAGCAGAATTATGAGTATTAGTATTATTAGCATTACAGCAGCACCTAGAGGCCCCAGTGAAAACTGTGACCCTTTGTGGGTAGAAAAATAATAAACATGAGACTGTCCTGAAATCTTGCAGTTGGCACGGATGGGATAAAAAGTGTGCCAGATGGGAAGATTACCATTTTATTTTTACAGATGGAATACGGAGTTCTGCTCATGGAGAAAATCAGTGGCAGATTCTCATGCAATATTTTCACATAATTTTCATTCATTGAGAAGTTGTTTTTTATTCCTTTTCTTTGACTGCAACGAACAGAAACTCCTCTCTGCCTGCTGGTGCTTACAGCTTCTCATGGATAAATAGTGGGAGTCTGCTTGGTCACTGCCAGTTAAAACAGGTCTGCCTGTTTTAACATGGCTCATCTGAAGCAGAAATTCAGCTTTATCTCCCCCTTTTTTAGCTAGGAAAATATTTTAGCCTTGTAAATGAGCAGTTTATACTTTGGAACAGATCTTTAAACGTAAGCACATTTCCCTGATTGGTGCCATAAATGAAAGCTCCTCCTATAGAAGCAGTTTTGGGGAGGACACGTCAAACTCTGCCTTTGACTTTTGTGGCAGAAATGTGAAACGGAGTTCATGATGTCAAGTCTTGTTGCTAGGAGTCCCCCAGCAATCATGCAAGTGCTGAGCATAAGATGGATCACGATCCCCACCAGGCAGAGGGGAAGAAACTGCCCCAACCACTGCACTGTGTGCTCCTAAACCTCACTAAGTGGCTGCAAAAAGCAGCAGGGAATGAGCATGTGCTCAGTTGCAGTTTTTTGGGTCCATAGAAGCAAAATGAGGCAATGTGTTAAGAACAGATGTCTTTCCACCAGGAAGGATTTCAGAGGCTGCATGATCTGTCTTGCTGAGAATCCAGTACAGTAAATATGGCACTGCAGATCATTTCTTTCTTATGCTTCTATGTGTTGGAATCCTCACATGGGACAAAGCAGGAGATCCACTGGGTTTAGGAGCTGTTGATGTTTTGACTGAGGAAGGTGGTCTTCTGTGTGGCCTTTTCAAGGGGTCGTAGTGAGATCAGGGCTGTGACACATTCCCCAGGGAAACATCAGCAGCTCCAAGTCCTGACCACAGCACTGACATCAGAGCATTGGCTACTTTGGGACTGAACTCGTGTTGATCAAGCCCAGGCAGAGTCCCATTTCTACACAAGATTCCTGCCACTCCTGGCGTCAGACAGGACACTCAGCTCCAGACAACAATCCTAGATCCTCCCACTACCTTCAGCTCCAGGACCAGAGGGCTGGAGCACAGTATTTTAGTGGTGTTTTGGTGAACTCTCCAGAAACAAATGGGAGCTAAAAGCTGTCCTGCCAGGCACTGTAAACAGAAGCTCAAGCCAGTTGTGTGCTGCACGAAGGACGTCTGTCAGCTTGGGTGATAAAGTAAGAATATCTGTCACGACATGAATGACCACAGTTTTTCCTAGAGCTTGTGGTGCATTTAAAAATGCTATAAAAGATGCAAGTCGGAGTTATGAGTGCTCATTAGCACTTCAGAATTATTTGATTATTTCATTCTCTAAATTAATCCATGAATTTTGTCTCAAATGGAAAACAGTAGGTTTAGGTTAAGGCTGCTGTGCATGGGGAAATACTTCTATGGAATGAAGAAACTGAATTGGTTTGAATGATTTATAAAATGTGAGGGTTTCATTCCAAAATATCATTTATATGCCCAGAAATCTACGTAGCAAATCTAATCCAGCAAAGGAAAATGAACATTCTCAATCCATGAATAAAGATGGGAAGTAATTCTGCAGCAGATTCAGCCTGTGCCTGCCCATGTATGACAAGTAACTGATCTTTTTACACGTGTGATAGGGTTGTATTCACCCCAAGTTTAGGAGACAAAACGTGGGGACAAAGAACATGACAATAACCTCGAAGAAAGCCATAATGACAGCTACACACTGAGTTAAGCACATCCTTTGTCCCTCAATGCACCCACTGATGGGAAAGAAGGAGGACGGGTCAACGCCAGAGGCAAAGACTGACCAAAACCCCCAAAACTCCAGTAAATCCTCTTGATTTTGATAGAGTGCACCTCCACCAGTTTAAGGGGTACAAAAAGAGTAAGATACAAATGGGGTTTATATGAAGAGGGTCTAACAAAGACCTTGTTGACTTGGTTTCCAACCAGCCACACAAAGAGTGTGGTGACCACGGGTCATGTTGTTCCAGGTGATTCATTGCAGCTCCGGTCAGTAGCCAAGTGTCCAGCAGACACATCTGAAGGCAGTGACCTTGGGTTGCGTGAGTGAGGCCAGTAGTAAAAGCAAATGGAAGTTAAAATGAAAGATGTATATTTTTAGAAGAATTTGTAGCGTTTGGACTCCAGCTTTAGATGGCTCAAGAGTATTTTGTAAGCCAAAAATCTGTTCTTCGCTTCTGGTTTGTTGATTAAATATACTTGTTACCAAGAACTTCAAGCAGGAAAAAATTTAAAAGAGACTTCAGCTAAGATATTGTCAGCTTCAGCTGCAGCACTGAACAACTAAAACGTAATAGGTCTTCAGATCTCAAGTTATTTCCACTGACTGCCGTATAATCAGCATGTTAAATCTGGGCACCTCTTCAGGCACAGTTATTTGTGTGATATATACAGATCGATACCTATTGATTTTATAATTTTGATTCATCTCTATGCAGTGATTCAGTTTCACATCATCTTATTTATCAAGCTGTTCTCCATGCCTTTGCTTCCAAGCTTCCTGACACTCCCAGGCCACTCGAGGAGGGTCCCACCACAACCACCCCTTCTGCCCTGCACCCAGTGTCAGTGGGCACGCACTTGGTCCCATTCCAAGGAATTTTGTATGCAAACAGCTGACACAGGGTACCCAGGGTTGCTAATGGATGAGGATAAAGTTCATAAAGCTCCTTTGCTAATGCCATAGTCCCCACTGCCCCTGCTGGATGTGGAGCGACTCCCCAACTTTCCTTGGAGGCTTTGCCACCCCAAGGGACCGAGTGCAGCCGCATGTTTCTTACCCAGTGGCCATGCCTTCAAACTTCCCTTTGTGCTGGCTTATGAAGACATGAGGGGGATAAAACTTTGCACTGAATATTAAAAAATTGTTCTTTTTACCTCTGGGGCTTTTTTGGACCTGTACTGGCACCTGAAGGCCCTCCCTACTGCAGCTGCTCCTGTGGACACAGCAGCAGGCAGAGCAGAGGAGCTGGCATGAAAAGCCCAACGGTGACTGATTAACAGCAACCTGCTTGACACACTGGAGGAAACCGACCCCATTGCTGCCACTGACAGGGCATCAGGGAAATCCTGTTAACCTCCCTGCGTTGCATATATGCAAATGACAGCAGATTAACGAGCGCCAGCGACGCCGGTCGTTCCCACTGTGCTCCCACCAGTTCGCATCACAACAAATTATGTCTGGACACACAAGAGACACCCCAAATAGACTAAATCAGGATTTAGCATCTCCTGTCTGCCCAGACTCCAGCTCAACGCGGCAACCCAGGTCTCCAGTGGTGTGCCTGCTGCTGGCAGCCCTTTCGCAGCACGGCGGTGGCCGGCGGTGACAGGATGTGGGGCAAATGTGGTTAAAAACCATCCGCTGAAATTCGTGTGGTGAATGAATTTAAGGCACACGGGAGAAACTTCTTTATGTTGACAATGCCCAACAAAAGGAACTGAGCTCAGTTCCAACGCAACGATTTCCAAATGTAGAAGGTGCTGAAGGCAGCTGAGATGTACTGCATCCATGAAATGGGAGTTATTAGGGTGGATGCCTATTAGGGTGGATGCCATTTCAGGGGGGCTCACACACTCCAGCAAGATAGAAGCATGGGCTAATTACAAAATAAGACCTATCACCATGCAAAAATAAATGACTTCAGAAATAGCTTTAGATATCATGTTAAAAGCACCTTTGGGAACAAAAAGATGCTATGCTAAAAACAGGAGATCTAAAGAGCTGTTATTACACATCCATTACGTTTTCTGAGCTGTCGCGTTTACTTTTTGAAGTTCTGTACACATGATACAGCAAGGCAAAACATTTTATGTACCATAAGAAATTTGAAACAATGTTTAATGTTCGGAAGATAAAGTTAACAAAACTACACTTCAGTGGCTTTTTTATTTCTCTATTTTACGACCTTTCAAGAACTTAAGAGTAAAAGGAAACAAGAAGGAAGGATAAGCAACCCTACGCTCCTGCTTGCTTTTTTCTACGTTGCTGATCAGAGCCCAAGGCAGAAATCATAATAAAAAATGTCTTCTTTTTAACGTCTAAATAGGAGCTGTTGAAACACTGATGGTACGAAGTGTTTCGGGATGGAAAGCATTTGTTCCTCTTGCAGCTATCAACAGTCATATGTTACATGATTTTCCGATTTTTCTCCCTGAAATTACAGAAGCCCATCACGTCTTCACGACCATTTGGAACAGTTTTTCTGCCGTTTCTGCTTTTTCTAAAACCAAAACCAGCTACAACGATGACTCACAAGAACTATTTCTACAAGCACCAAGCAATTCAGATTATTGACATTTTCTCCGTTCCTTCCAAATATCTTCAGTTACATCCTGAAGACACCGATAGTGATAAGTACTGAATTTGTTGGGCAGTGATCGATCCCCCCCACAAACTTTCATCCTGCTGGATGCTAAAATGCTCCTGAAGCAGCTGCTGTGATCACTGATATATTTGTTATAGCACAAACACACTCACAAAATTCACTTCCTAACCAAAGCATCCACTTCGAATTCAAGTTGCTCATTTCCCTTGGAAGGAGAAGGCAACCACAAACAAAAAATAAAAAGAGTGAATGTGATGAGAGATTGATGCGAGTTTTAGAGCATGGTGTAGTTCACTAATTTATTGGCCTAATGAAGAAAAAATTGACATCTGAGTGACGTGAGCTACACCAAACACAGCATCCTGCCAAACCCACATTAGATGGAAACAGGTGCTTAGTTTAAACTGTCAAAATCTTCTGTGGTAGAACATCTATGCTACTTGTTAATAGAAGGTCTCGTACAAAGTGAGGGATTATTTCTGCTGGTTTCCGGAGGAAGATGCAAGGGAAATAACAGGAATACAAGCAAAGATTTATAAAATGTATTTTACAACATTTCTTGGATGAGTAATCACTGAACTTTTAAAAAATCTTATAGCTTTTAAAAAAATCCTAAGACTCTATTCAAATATATTTTGAACATTTCTTACCATGTTTTCATGACATCTGTTATTTCTCTCAATTACAGACTTCTCTTCCTTTAAACTAGTACTTTCAATGGGTTGTCTTCTATTACAGCCCTGCAGATGTACTATCTGTGATTTAGAGGTAAGTCTGAGCAAATCAGAAGGGATTTTAAGGGCTAGTCTATGTACCTGCAATCCAAGTTCATGTGGTCAAATTCATTCCTGATATAACTTCGCTGAGCATTTTGGTGCTTTTTTACTAGGGGAGAAGTTGCACTTGGATGGATTTATTCCTCACATGAATTTCAATGTTCAAATACCACTAGTTAGGGTGACACCCTTTGACTAAAATCAAATGTTCGGGGGAAAAAGGTGGGTGAGCGACTTGGGAGCAGTGTGATGGTGCTTTGAAGGATGGTATCCACGCAGGATAGATCTACAGCACCTCCTTAGCTGATAGTATGGCTTTCTAATTATGGTAAAGGGTACAATAATTTGGAAGGTACCTATAGCAGAGCAGAAGGATGCAGCTACCCTCTGTTTAAGCCCAAGGATGTGATGGCAAAAACAGAGACAAAGACCTGGAGCGAATTCTTCAGGAGCTAATTCATGATCCTCAGCCATCTTCCTCTCATTTCATTGGAAAAAGTATTCCAAACACTTCTAACAGTAAACTCATGTCGCTCATGATTGAACAAACAAACAGTCCAGGGATGGAGCAGGAACCAGTGAAGTGGGAGGACCACACCCCAGGACCTCACTGGTGGTGTAATGGGGTTGGTGGTTGCCTTGGCATTTCAGGTGAACATGGAGTTAATATATGAGCCTTTAAGAAAAGATCTTTAATGACCCACCAGCCCTCTGAAACTTCCCAAATCTGAAAGGACAACTCTGTACATGTAACCATCACGTGGGTTTGACACCGATCTGCGGGAAGTGTCACCTCCTGAATCACAGGGGATGCTTCCAGTAACATCAATATTTTCCATGGAGGTCCCCCAGCCAAGCCTGCCTTGTCCCAGCCCTGCTTGGAAGGTCTTCCAGGGCTGTAGCAAAGGTGGTATGGCTGGAGACCAAGTCAAGGCATTATTTTATTTTGTTTTGGTTAGCAGAGTTGATATTTGGTCAAAGGCTCCTAGCTGTGAAACGATGAGGAGCTGCCAATTTCTAAGCTAAATGTTGTACATTCATATCCTGCTACCACTAACTCCATTACGATTAGTCAGGAGTGAACTTAGAAGGTTCAGAAATAACGTTTGGATAAACATCCCCAAATTTTGGATGCTTATCTGAGCCTGACCCAAACCCCCTGAGTATGCAGAACTGAGCTGAAAATCTGGCAAGAATGTTAATTTCCGCACTTTTCATTTCTCTCTTGAAGGCTATATTTGCAGTTTAAGATATTTCCTTTAATTGGAATTAGCATAATACATTATTTCCCTATGGTGAGAACAGCTTTTCTGTAGTTACTGTGCCTGTTTGAATTTCATCCAAGGAAGTACAAAAGGGGATGAAAGTGAACACGAAAATCCAAAGTAAATAAGTGGACTAAACTCTTTAAACCCCACAAATGGGTACATTCTGCTTAAGGCTTCCCCCAAAATAAATTACTTGGTCCAAGCCTAAAATGATGCTCTTCCTTTTTAATTGTGCCTCTGCCTCTGACATGCCAGCTATATCCCTGCCAGTACATTTGGTAAAAGTTAATAATCAATTATGATTTATGCTTTGGGGAATTTTGTGCCCTTTCTTTTCTGGGGTATGCCGCTGCTTCAGATAGCATCCGATTTGTTTAATTCCATTAATTATCAACACCTACAAAAGTATTGTGCCAGGTATGGTGAGTCTTTGGGGAGCTCAGAATTACAATCAGCAAGCGTTTGACCTTGCAAAATTTGCAAATTATACTAAATTCTGCAATATTTTCTTTGCAAGTGTAGTCTTTAAGCAATCAATGGAGCCTTCACATGAGAGGAATATCACGTCCAGGTTGCAGGTGGGAGGCCCAACCTGCTGTTGGGGAGACCCAGCCCATGCAGGTGTGACTCCAGCTGTTAGACCTGACCCCACTGCAGACCTCGGGGTGAAAACTCTGAAATGAAAACCCTGCAAATACCCAAAGTGAGGTACTTTTCAAATTAACCTCTTTGCAAATCAGCTGGTGGTGTGAGGTGCATTCGGAAGGACACGAGTGACCTCAGACCCGTTCTGAAGACAGGGCTGGGAAGGTCGTGTCGGCACCCAGCTGCTCGCCCTTCCTCCTGCCACTCTTCCCAAGCACAACTAATTATAGCAGCAGCCTGTGCCTGCGTGTGGAGGGATAAGCACAGCACATGGATACGTCCACGCACATCCACAGACCCGAATGTTTGCTCACATTTAACAACGAGCAAAACAAACAAAAATGAGTATTGACATGAATGCCTGTTACCCAACGCTCCCAGGGAAGGAGAGCAAGGCCAAGTGCTGTCCCATGAGCAGTACTCAAGAACATTCCTCTCCAAGCTCAAATCCAGAACATGGCATGGAGACCAGCTTGAGCACCGAAACAGAAAGCCAGGCTGGTGTTTCCCAGCTCCCTGCTCCTTATCAGGGAGATCTGGGCAAGCTGCCGGGCAGTGGCTGAGGGCTGTGCCGCTCCGCCCTGCCGGCTTGGGCAAGGAGAAAATGTCATCCAGCCCTAACACAAAGGGCAAGATGGTATCTCACTGCTGCTGTGGTGAAGTCATGTACTAGGAAAAATATATTTAGCTATTCCTGGGCAGTCCCCAGGAGGCTACAGAGCTGGTCAGGTACCAGCCTTGCTCACCTGCCCCAAAGCGTCGGGCGAGACAATCATGGCTGTGGCACAAAGAGGCTCAGAATGACAATTGGCCCCCGTGGCACTGACCCCCAGGAGCACTGTGGGAAGGGGGGAAGACACTGCTTCCATAGCTGGGGACATGCCAGTATTGAAGATGCCAGCTTGATCAAAGAAAACAACCAGGATCATACAGAGAGATCTGCTGTAAAGTCACCAGAAAAGTGTCCAAAGTTAAGAACGAGGCATGAAATATTCCCATAATGAAATCTTGACTCCACTGAGGGCAATAGAAGAGCCCTGATTGCCTTTTGGACAGAGAGGGCAACAATTCAAGTGTTTGTTTAGCAGGCAGAGAAGGAACATTACTTGGTGTACAGCCCACACTGCTTTGTGATAAACATGTTATAAAACAGATATTTGCATAGACTGCATACAATGGGAAAGTCACAGGGAAAGGTGGGGTTGGAGAATGGGTTTATAAAATCATAAAAATCCCATGGAAGAGCACAGGCTGGAGGATGATGGCCGCTCTGTTCTCCTGGCTCAGCATCCTGAATTTTGTTGTTTCCTCTGCTGTTTCTTCTGTCACGTTACCATGATTTTGCAGTTGAACTCATGAGCTGGCATTAGCCAGAGTCAACCTGTTTAACAGCACTGTAAAACAAACAATCCAGAAGAATTTGTCTCTGCAGCCATGTACTTTATAAGGCACAAGTCTGAATAAATATGTAACTGTTCACACCCTTTCAGAAGTGCTGGAACAGGAACACACTGAACCCAGAGCACTGATTTATATCTACGGCAGTGTTGACTCCAAAATAAGAGTGAAAATGTAGGTTAGATGGATAGTAGGTGCTACAAAGAGTAATTGCTCTCTTGTTTCATACCTTAGAGAGCTGTATGGGGTGGGAAAGAGCCCACGACAAGATAGAAAACAGCCAGCTTGAATGCACAGACTGGAAACAAAGGACAGTCACAGCTCATCCTACCTGATTGAAAATACCGTTCAAAATCATAATGTGCACTATAAATCAAGATGAAGGGTGGGAGGGTTGTCTCTCAGAAGCTTCTCTCTACTTTCCTGGTATGGTAAGGCATGGAGCCCTTCCAAAAATACACCAGCTCTGCGTGCAACGCCTGAACGGCCACGTGGAACTGCACGGCCGCTTGAAATGCATGAATTCAATCAGCTGAAAAGAGCCACTGAATTTAATTGTGTTAATAAAAAGAAAGTTATGCATCCTCACTGACCACAGGGGGAAAGCTGGCAAATGGTTTGAGATCCTATCTTCTAGATTTCTCCTGCACAGGCTGAGAGAGCAGAGGGAATTACTCCTGGGCAGGCCTCTTAGGCCTAGCAAGCTGAATTTTAATAAATGAGCAATACATACAGGCTGTGTAATTTTTGTACACACGCTGTGATTTACTTCGTGAAATTCACATGACAAATAATAATTCGCCTTTGCACTATAAACCCTCATTTCCCAATGCTCAGTACCAAACCGAAGAAGCCACGTGTTTAAAGGTCTTTGCCTCTATTCTTAATGTCAAAATGTTAAAAAAAGAGTTAATTTGAGAAGGGAATTATTGCGGTCAGGTTATGTGAGATTCACTCTGATGTACTCTAAATGATGTGTTAAATGATGATTTCCAACACAGCCTGTAGCAGAGAGTTTGTTTGGAATGACATTTGTTGTGGCACCAGTGGCCACTACGAAGATGAATTTATATATACACTTAGAGCACCTGCCTTGCAGAGGTGTCAAGGAGAAGTTCTGCATGACCAAATGACAACAGATATTTTGCAAGCACTCACAAACTGAATTTGTGCTCCAAAACAGCAACGAAAAGGTTGTCTGGAGTGCTTTTTCCACTTCTTTCATGAAATGCATGCAACCACACTCTCAGCTGTTTCTATTAGGCATTACATGGTGATTTCTTCAGCAAATAGCGCTCCTTTAGCAAATCAGCCACACTGCTGTGGTTTCATGCAGCCTGTTTAAATTTTACTCATGCAGGTTTTGCAGAACTGCTTCTCTTGGCTACACGATTGTGAACGGTGACATTTATAAATCAATATAATGTTTGAAATTCTATTCAGACCGTATTTAGGCACCAGCATCTACACAAACAAAGCTCTGATACTCTGAGATTAGCAGAATACTGATAGAAAGATAACCTACTTGAAGGCTGAGTAAGGAGCAATGATGGATTTGCCCACTTTTCCTTCAGCTCTGTTAAGGAACCCTTCCCAGTGAAGTCACTTCTTTACCCAGCAAACATTGAGCTCCGGTTTTACAGCTCTGTGATTTTAGATAAATACAACAGTGTCCGTGTCAGGAGACAGATGCCACCTCCCCTGAGGACAGTGATCACAGTCAGAACTCCTCTGCTGGGGATCTCTTTGTTGTTCGGCCATCAGTTCTCATCTGCTCATCTGCCTTGCTTTCCTTTCCCTCTCAGACATCCCAAACGTGCCACTCTCATGCTGAAGTAGTCTGTGGAGTTTTCCGTTTTGTTACAGTGACCAGGACCCAGCAGGATGCTTTCCACCAAACTCTTCCCCAGTTTCTAAGGCCTGAGAATATGCACTGAGTGAGAAAAGAATGGTTTTTTGCTCTGACAGCCCTCCTAAAACACCAACAGTGGCTGCCAGTCGCTGGCGATTCCCATGGGATTTGTATGGCAAGAGCAGCTTCCACCAGTGCACAGCACCAAGTGCTTTCCCAAAAACACCCAGCAGTGGCCTTTATGCTAAAACCAGTTGTGTCTGAAATGCCTGCTGGGCTCAGCTCATACAGAGCCAAAAAGCAAGTCTAACTTCCCAAGTGCCGTCTTTGCTTTCAGATGCTTTTTTCTTTACTGGTTTTCCACTGTCTGACATTTACAATACACCCGCAGAGGTGGAAAGGCTTATATTTACCACTCCTTCCTATCAAAGCTACTTTAAATTTAAGGCACAGTGCTGTTTCCATATGGAAATTTTTTTTTGCACGAGCCATTTACAAGACCTTTACAAGCCACGGTATGCCAAGACCTCTCCAATTTCTCCAGTTTACTGCAAAGGAGTCTGGCTGGCATGAAGAAGGCTCCACCATCCCACCCCAACCCCAGCTGGAGGACAGTGCTGGCTACCTATGGACAGCAAAGCTGCAGGTAGGGAGAAGGGAAGACTGGGAGGCAGTGGAGGTAGGAATCAGTTTTTTATGCTCCAGAATTCTTTTTCCTGGGACACACAGCTAGCCTGGCTTCTGGCAATTTCTTCAGTTTGGATGGGATTGATGACAGAATGAGCAACTATACTCATAAAGTCCTAAATACATTTGAAAATGTATAAAAATATATCTAGATATGTGTTAATAATGGTGTAAAGCTCTTCAAACCTTGGTACAACTTATTTCTTAGCTTGCAATCACCCTCACTGCTACTGTTTCCATCATCTGGGGTGGGACACATAAATGACCTTCTACTACAGCCCTGGTCAGCAGAGGTTTGGTGCCAGCTTTGCAGCAAGAAATCATCATCTAATGGCCTCAACTAGGGCTGAAGGCCAGAATTTGCTGTTGGCCTGACGTGGTTGCTTCTCCCGTGAGCATCACATGCTGCCAAGCAGAGGCAGCACCAAGCACACCAGAGCTTTTTGGGAAACTGGAGAGGATTTGGGTACTCAGTCCAGCTGGCTCTTTGGGAATTAAAGAATTAATACCACTTGGAAAGAAATTAAAATAAAATCATGCCATAACAAGGAGAACTGAAGAGGAGTAAGAGGTGGGAGGGCATTAGGAGCAGCAGGAGAAAGGCCAAGGAGGGCCCCTGGAGAGAGCAAATAGGGCTTTCCCGGGGCTGGGCTGGGCTCGGGACCACTTCTGGTGCACTTGATGGCTTCACAAACACCCAGCACAATACATGAGTGTAACATAAGCCTCAACTCCTCGAGATTAGCCATGGCTGGGAAATAATGTTATCGCTCCCCATTATACTTCAGGAGCCCTTGAGAAAAAGTCCCCAAAATTCCCACGAGTTTTAAACGAAGGTGAGATTTTTTTCCCCCTGGTGCCCATCCTCCTTTCCTAGGAGATCTTGTGTTCTGCATGTGTCACATTTTCTCAGTCCTTGCCCAACCATGGAAGAGTTCAGCCTTTTGCACACCAGTTTCACTGTCTATGAAGATGCTGCTTCTCTTTCACCACCTCTCACTCTCTCCTCTGCTAAAATTAGGGATCTAGGATTTTCCTGCTGGGTCAAAACCTGATCTCCTTCCTCACAGGAGCTCAGTTTAACTACACATCACTGTGCCAGATGGTGACTGTTAGTACCACCCAGTTTCATTAGTTATCAAGGGCTAAAGTTGCACTTCGAACAGTCATCAATCAGTAGGAAAAAATACGCATTGAATTAAAACTCCCAGCAAACTCCAACACCTTAGGGCTTTTTCCTTTTACAAGCAACATTTTCTTCCACTGAAAACAGAACTACTTGTGCAGGTGGTTTTTAAACACAAACAGCTGCTCCATGGAAATGCAGTTGGGGAAAATTATTCAGAAAAAAAAAAAGGCAAAGACAAAGCCATGGGTGTGGAGCAAGAATCCATACTGCCCCAAATCCCAGGGAAATATAGGAAGGGAAGAGAAATCTAAGATATAAGCAGCAAGTGGAATTTCCATTGCACTGGTCCCAATAAACACACTGGTTTTGGGGGAAGGAAAGTGGGATCAAGGGAGCAGAGTGAGGCAGTAGGTGTTGTGAGGGAAAGCGTGGTGCAGGGTTACGGCTCATAAAAATCCGCTTCATCTTTCAGTGTCAGAACAATGCCCGGGTGTATGGTGGGCTGTGTTATCAGCCAGGGAAGCAGAGCAAGCCTGGGATAAACAGCACCAGACAGCCAGGGGTTTGTGGTCATGATTTACTCCTGCCTTCCCAGATAGTTCCTCCTTTCTTTCTGCTTCGTTTCTGTTGATCTGTCCATCTTTTAAAAGGTCCTGTAGGACGTAGCTGGTTTTAGCACTGCCACCATAATTTTAATTACCAATACAACGGGTTTTGGCAATACATGTAGGACCATCTGATATATACAGAATTTTTAAAAAGCCTCAGTAGTTGTATTTTGACCAGAACTACCAAGATCACAGACAAATACTCCTGCTCTTTCCTTATTCCACTACTTTTCCCTGTTTGTCTCTCTTCTATCCATGAACTCTTCTATCACCTCATTCTCCTATGCATTCCCTCAAGTAAAAACTTCACTTTCAGGCCACTTTGGTGTGGGCCATCCCCATGCAGGGACACAATGTCAACTCTCCTTCCAATGACTGCAGAAGCAACCCTTGAAACGCTGCGTTTTCTCCAGCCCTGCCCTCCAGACAGAGGAGGCTTTCCCTGCAAACACCCCCAAAGCTGTTTCACCACTTTCCTCCCAACTCTCCTTCAAATTCCTCTTTGAATTCAAAGCGATTAATCTCCTGGTATGCTGCAGCTGCTGTCAAGATGACAAGTTCTGGGTTTCCTCCTCTCTTATATGCATCCATTAATGTTCTCTTGGACTGAAAGGTCCTAAAGCAGAAACCATCTCTGTGCCCTTTATTGCCCACCTAGGTCTCCTGGCTTTTCCTGTCCTTGTGGTGAAGCCCCAAAAATGTTGGTGCAAAGACTGAAAAAAAAAAATAATTCCTTAAATTTTGTACACAGGGGAGAGTAATGAACTCAAGTAATATGAGCAAGCCCAGTGCCACCTTCCTACCTGAGCAAGTGCAATGTCACTGCAATAAGAACCCCGTTATTTTCCTGGTGCTGAGATTACATGAAACACTTCATGCACAGACATGAAGATGGAGTCTTGGGATCTGCACACCAGGAAAATCACATGAGCAGAGAAGAGATGCAATTAGAGCCAATCTGAGGCTGCTGAAGGCCCACAAGTAACTTGTTAGTTCCACCATTATTTTTCCCATTCTCTATACTCTATTGTGTTAATGTTCTTTGGAGGCAAGGACTTAGCAACAGGAAAAGCTCTTTTATCAAACTGAATCAGACCAGAAGTATCCCAAACTTGCAGAGTCTGAGTGCCAGCTAGCCCTGGAAAGTGTGCAATGCTTGCAGCAGACAAATCAGTAGCAAAACCTTAAACATTCAGGAGGAACACAGAATAATCAATTGGAAAATTAACGTGCTGGTAAAATGATTAAAGTTTGGCGTTACACATATTTTCAAATGTACTGACACTTCATTCTCATAAAGACCAGCTCAGTTATGTTTGATTTGTATTCATATCCCATAATGTGAATATATTTGCTCAAAATTGCTCCGTAGTAAATCACCATCACAGAAATAAGCTTGTATTTATTCTTGGCATTCATGAATTGCATGGTGTTGGACCACCATATATTTAACACCTCCGAAGAAATCCAACCGCAACTTTTGAAACCAACACCTTTATATATCACTATGGACATTGTTTCCTTAACAGTTAATCACACGCTCCCCAATCACGTGGTTTTTACCTCAAGAGAGAAAAATGAATGACTCCATAGCCTGAAATGCAAAGCCCTCTACTTGACCTTTTGATGTGAAAAACCCCATTGGGCCAGGTCCTGAGGGTGCTGAGCACTCTTGCCCGTGCACTGAGCACCCTTGGCTTCCACTGAAGCTGACAGAAGTTGAAGGCATTCAACAACTTGCTGGATCAACCCTGTAATCACTAAAAGCTCTCTCCAGAGTGATATAAATACGGACAGTCACTTCACAGATTTGGTCCATCATTAGGGTTACTTTAAAACCAAAGCTGTCGGAGAAAATGTTGGATCTATGATATGACTTTGAACCCAGGTCACTAAAATCTTTCCCAACGCAGCATCTTCTTTGGGATTCTTAAGAAAGCTAAACCTGCAAAGACAAATATTATGGCAACAAAAATAAATGCCTGAGTTTTTAACCTTTTCAGGGAAAGTAATTCCTTTATTGGCTGCAGCTAAAACTTCCTACCTTTCTTTCCCTTTTTGTTGTATCTGTGAGTAATTTCTTCAGTCACATTGTTTATAAGAAGTGAAGTTATTCGTAATCATGCCTTAAGAGTATGTACACAAACTGGACATCCTAATAGAGCACTATGTATTAAATTCCTGATTGTTTGACATAAATTCTCTCTCTTTCTTTTACTCAGACAGGAAGCTTCCCATTTATTTACGAATAGGTTAAGACCCTAGTCATGTTCCTAACTGTGTTCCTAAGTGCTAACATATATTAAGTAAATTTAGAGCCTCTTCTGCATAGGAAACAAATTAAACTGGTTAAACATGGAGAAAGACTAAATGTAATCTATCTTTTGTCATGTTTATGATATTGGAACGCATCTTATATGAATGTTCCAATTTGGCTGTTACAGCAGATGGGTTGCTTATGATAAACCACAACTACAGACAGAGAATGTGATAGTATAAATCATAAAGAAGATAAATAATGAAATTCTTTGAAATAAGATTGGTTAAATATTTAGACATTTGGGTTCCAAGCTTGCTTGCACATATGAAATAGTATTCTCTACCAATGGAAAGAAATGCTCTCAACAATAATCATATTGGGACAACTAATAAGGTCTAAAGGACATATTTGCATTTAGAGACCTCTTTGGATTTATATAAAATCTGTATACACAGGGAAGATATTGGTACTCAGGGGAATAGTCCTAGATGAAAACCTGTATAGAAAAATAAAGACAACTCATGATTGAGCCATTTTTCCATAAGTCAAAGTACACTGGATTTCTCCTCTGTGCTCCTTTGTGCAAAGTGCACAAGTCTGGGAGAAAAAGTGAAGTCTTGTTCTTAACCTCCCTTATTTACAGCTGGCCTAGCTGAGGCAGGTACCAAACCTCAAAATTATTGCCAGGCAGAACTTCAATTTTCCAATTCATAAAAGTCCTAGAAACCTGATTTTTACCAGTAACTTAAGAAGGAAGATTAGTGTGCAAATCCAATGAGGGATACATGCCACTGAGCTTACAACTGCACCAAAGAAAGTAATCCACTCTCAGGGATTTTATTTTTACTGGAAGCTTTACACATTTCAAAGGTGGGTACGAAGTCCAAGTTCCCCTTAGAGAGAAATCAGACTTCTTGAATGCAACCCTCATCACCCTCCCTAGATGTCTAGAAAATGGGTGAATTACCCCCAGGAGATACTGCTCTTTTTGAACTGATGATCAATTTAAATCACTGAACAGTAGATGGCTAATGTAGGTCAGATGTCTAATGATGGCATTTTATGGGGCTGATGATGGAGATGACAATCTGGGTGTTTCAGTTTTAAATACCGCTTGTGTATTTTGCTTGGTGAGTGCCCAGAAGAACAAAGCTTGAGCACACAGCAGTAAAACAAAAAAAACATCTATGAGCTGCGTTAGAAAATGAAACTAAACATGTGCCTCCTGTCATAAATGGGATACCTGCCCTGATTTTATTCTGAGTAGAGCTAAGAGTAATCTTCCTCCGAGTTTTCCATGTGACGCAAATCATTTTACACAATTTGTGGTTAGTCCCATTTAATCCCCACAGCAGTGAAAGCAACTGAGGTGTTCATTAAACAAAGATATTGGTATAGCCACAATGGCATCATTCCTCTGCCCAAACCCTGGCACGGCTTACATCCCAGGCATCCAAAGGCTGCAAGGGCAACCCAAAGCCAAGTACAGGTAATGTTCCCCTCCCAGGAACCGATGCACGACAAAATGCACAGAAACTGGAGCACACGTGGTGCCCCTTTCTTTTAAATTGAGGATCTTGCCTTTTTAAATGAAGTGATTATGATGAGGGCAGTGGGATTAAGAGAGGATTGGGGCCTTTTGTGCAGGTGGTTTCCCTAATAGGAGACTTTCTAGCAAGAGAGCACTATATTTTCTTCAGGCTCAAAGCTAAACTTCTATTAAAACCAATTAATTCATTGAACAGGCTTGTATCGCTTTACAGTGCCCGGGCCTTTACTTAAAAGAAATCAATTGTATGAGTACAGCTGAGAAATAACCACTATAATAGATGTTTTAGCTCTTGCTTTTACTTTTCTCTGATAGCCCTTAAGGTGGTCAGAGGTAAAAGCTAAAGATGCATTGTAGCCTGAGGGATGATTGAATGAAAAAATGGGGGATGGGAGCAGAGCTATGCTGATAGACCAATTTCCCACCACTGCAAGCCAGCACAATTGATTGATGAATCCTTGCTCTGTCAAGAGGCAGCCCTTCAGATTTGATCACATAAATACTCATTCAACTCAAATTCTGCTTGACAAGCCTCAGACAGCTTTGTTCTGTCACAGATATCATTGGAAGGAAAATGCTCCATTAATCATCCTTAATTAACTTTACCATAGTCTGCTGGAACCAATATGTTCCCTGGCTAAATCCCTAAGACTTAGCTAGATTTCTGTAGTTATCAAATAGAAAGTTGTTTTTAAAGTTCCTCTCCCTCATTGCTGCTAACTACAGGAAATCTTCCCCTGCCTGTTTTCTAGGAAGGCACTTGCATTGATCAGGATGTGGATTAATCCTTTGACAGTTAAGCTCCTTTGCCAGAGACACACAATTATACCTATTTCTGATTATAAAAGATTACTGATCTATCCACAGTAAGTGCTAAGGCATCGTGCTTCCAAAGCATCCCCTTGCTTTCAGGCTGTGGGAGAGCCTTACGAACATAACTGAAAATAAAAATAAAACCCAAACCATGTCCAATGTGCAAAGGGGGGCCAGGAAGAAACACAGTAATTCAACTGGATTTGGGGGATAACTAGAAATAATAAATAGTTTTTCAGGTGCAAAGTAGGGGGAAACCATGAAGACATGCTCATCAGCCAGGGTTGCCACTCTCCCCTCTCACTCAGCAGTTTTTGTTTTGTTGCAGGGCTGGAGCATCTTTTATCTGGGACCATTTTTGACCCTCAAGAGAAAGGGCCCTCAGACAGCTCCAGCTCTTGGTGGGTGTCTTCCATCCACAGGGATGCTCCCAAAGCACATGGAAGGGCATTTACCCCATCCAGTTCCCCCCTTCCTTTGGTATTGTTACACTGATAATACTTCTTTATTTACAGCATCTTTCTGATTTTTTTTTTTTTTTTTGTGTGGTAAAAACTCTACCTTCCTCAGGGATTTTCAGTGGGACCTGAGGGGTTTAAAACCTTGCTAGTTTGGGGTCTTGCTGCTCTAAGGTGCTGCACAGAGGCAATGGGACCAACAGACTTTGCAGATAAATTCCTTACACACTCATTTCCATTGTCTGGGATACATCCCTTTGAAAGGATTCACTGGAGATAAGGGAAGAAAATAACATGGAAGCATTTTGACTAAACAGAAGTCAGTGTGGGAACCTTGTCCTCGATGAAACAAAGCCTGGAATTGTTCAGGGCCAGGTTGGATGGGGCTCTGAGCAGCCTGGTCTAGTGGAAGATGTCCTTGCTCACAGGGATTAGGTGACCTTTAAGGTCCTTTCCAACCCAAAATATTCCATCATTCTATGGTATTTGTTAATCTCGCAAAACCTTTCTCATATGAGGAGTCTTTATTCCTGAAAACTGTATTACTGAAAAATTAAGAGGACACAGGCTATCTATATTGCTAAACATTTATGTGTGAACTTGGGTGCAAGCTATGAAATATAACCTAAATTGTTGAGCAAATTTAATGGTAAAAGCTCATGCTTGTTTTGTTATGAAAAAACCAGTATTTTAAAGTAAACATTGTAGTACAGAGGGGGGAAAAAGGATCATACTCTATCCCTGTGTACATCACAAATCTTCTGCTTGCTCTGGGGAGAAGTCACTTCGTGTTATGCTCTCTACCAGCCTTGGACTGTGGTCAATTTAATCAATGCTCCTCCTGACGGCAGCGCTGCTCAGCCGAAAATGGAAGTGACCGTTTCAAGCTGTGCGCTCCGAGCAGCCAGCTGGCCTGTTTGAGACTCTCTGGAAACTTGACATACTAATGTTTCCTTTACAGCACCAAAGGAACCAGTTATAAAGGCATCTTCTCAGGTTATACAGCAGAAAAAGGCAGATGTGTAAATCAGGGCTACCAAGCCTCTGCGCACCCAAGGGCCAAACCGGAGCAGGATCGTCTGGCGGCAGTGAGGATTATCTGGGTGCAGAAATGAGAGACACCTACATTTAAAAATGGAAGTAACTTTTGTTTTCTCTTCTTGTTCTCAGAAAGAGCTGAAGCCTAAAGACATAATGTTGGGACCTTTTCAACTCGTACAATACTTTCTGGGTTGAGCTTGCTTTGCCGTCAGTGTTCCTTTCCCCGTTCTTTCCCTCTAGCTTCCTTCTCCTTTCTCCACACACTTGTCTCCACCCCTTGTTCTTTTTTTTATTTTGCTTATTTTTTTCCCCTTTTTAACCAATACTTTGCAAAATTTTTTCTCCCTACTGGACAGGGATTTTATCTGCCCTTTGCTGCCTCCCCAGCTTGCAGGGTTGTGAGTTAGGTTCCCCTCTCACCTTAACACAGAGCTGCTCAGAAACAGGAGAAGGGCAAGATATTTAAGGTCTCAGAGGGAAGGAGTTTCCTAGCCCTAGTTCCTGCCTAATTCCATCTGGAAAACAATGATAAATCAGATTTATCAGCACTAAATTGGGTTTTTCTCTTAAGGCGGGTTATAGGGAGGTGGGAGCCCTTGTGATCCTGCTCCTTCCAACACTGGGATCTGTGGTTGTCTTTCTTATTCAGTATTGCCTCAAAATATAACCATGACATAAACTGATGGACAAAATGCACAGCTGATAGAATACTTGGAGCAGGAAAGTTAAAAAACAATTGTGTTATCTAGACCCCTATAAGAACACCCAGTCCACCTTTGAATCACGAAACGAAATAAACAGGATCGGATGTATAGTGAAAAAACCTGTAAATGTCCTTTCTCATTATGGAGGTCAAAGAATACATTAGTTATTTTTAACTAATGTCTTATTCGACCCCATGCAAACTTAAATCAGTTTGGGTCTGACTGATTCAAAGCTGTTCTCTGGTTCCCTGCTCTGCTGTAATAATTGACTAGGCTAGACTTTAGAAAGGTCGAAAAAGCAGCCCCGCTTCATATTATTTCAGCTAATAACTCAGTTCTTAAATCAAAATTTAAGAACTAATCTCTCAAAGCACTATTTCCTCCCCCTCCATTAAATCCATATGTAATTTCAAATTAAATGATAGATGTCCAAAATCGTTACTTTTTTGCTTAATTGCTTTTAAGTTACTGGGGGACTCAGCATGAGGGCTTGTTAGAAGATCTAGGATTCTCCAAAAAAATAGGAATTAAGAAAATCTAAGAAAATCTCAGAAAATGCAGCAGCGACTGAAGAACCTGAGGAAAAAAACCAGCAGGCACTGGACAATCTAAAGGAAAAGCAGGCAGACACATTGCAGCATCTGAGACAGGCTCAGAAGTGGCTGGGCAGCAGCAGGTCTGCGGGGTGGGTATGGTGGGGCTGATAGGGAGCTTGTCAGCACAGATGAGATGTGATTGTCAGGACAGACTGGGAGGCTTTCATGGAGTGCGAGACAACAAAGGCTCCACATTAACCCATCATCACACTCAAAATATATGAATTCCAAGAGGATGCCAGGATATCTCTTATTAATTTGAAGACTGGCTCATGTCAAGCATTTAAGGTAAAAGTTGCCATGTAAAGTGTGTATTTCTACCAAAGATTCTGATAACAATTTGTAAAACCCCCAAATCCAAGAGCTTAAATTTCATTACATTAGTTTGTGATGTCATAGTCACTCACAGAAACCTTAGTCCATGTTCAATATATTCTCAATTCATTCTGCTGTCCTTTTCTGACTCCCTTCAGCAGAAAATTAGTCCTAATCCCAATGTAGAGATGCAAGATGAAGATTGTTAGCAAAGAGTGGTGTGACCTGGGGCTGTCATTCCTCCAAGCTCCTTGTGGTCATATTTAAATAACAAAAAAGAGAAAAAAGTAACCCTGCTTGCACATGAAGAAGGGGATGGCTTTGTCCCATTGGAAGTCACCTAAAACACCTCTCCTGATTCCCAGGGGAGAGGACGGAATGACGTTTGGCTGAGCACACCTGCATGCACACCTGAGGGACCCTTTTGGCACACACCTGGTTGCCCCACACATCTCCTCTCACCTCAGCCTCACAAAAACAGAGGTTCAAGTTGGACACAGCACAATCAAGCATTGCTTGTAGTCAACCAGTTGACATAATGATGTTTTCTCTCCCTCCAGCTCTTACCTCCCCCAAAATGCCTTTTTTTTTCCTCACTTCCAAAGAGATTTTTTTTTTTTTTTTAAGACACCAAACGTTGGGCTTTGACTGCTGTTTATGGGATACTTATTTGGGGCTGCAATAAACTGCGAGCGGCTTGAGGTTGGCTCCTCAAACTGTAACTATTGTTGGGGTTTTTTGTTGTTTCTTTCTGCCCAGGGAGCCTTTTATTCCCTGCTTCCCCGTGGTCACTCTGTGCTGTGCTTTTGTTTAGCCTCCCGGCACAGAGTTGTTTATTTGCACTAACAGCGCCGGCCCTGCTCCCCGTGGACTGTTTGTCCAGTGGCCTGTGGAGCCTCCATGGCTTTATTGTTGACAAGTGGTAGGTGGGATCCAAGTTTTTTTGTGGTTAAATTGTTTATTGATAATTACCTGTTAATTACCACTGCTGCCAGCTTCCTATAATTTATCATGATCACTTTTTTTTTTTGTCGTTGCTCTTAGAAATAATAATGTGAAAGAGGAGGGATAACAAAGAAGGAAAAAGAAGGAAGGGGGCCAAATTGTGATCACTCCTTCCTGAGTTTTAAAACTGCATCATTTGATTAATTTGAAGTCTGGCCGGCTCTCATCAATGTGACCCATCAGTATGACAAGGGCATCCCCTCCCCAGGTGCTGCCACATGGGTTAGCTATTCTCCAGAATTTCATACGAGGCATGGATTTGGTGTAAGAGACCCCAACCACAATTCCCATGGCTTGTGGAAAACAAAACCCTTCAGAAAACTTTTTTTTTAACTTTTTTTTACTTTTTTTTTTGCTTATAGGCAACACAAAACTGTTCCCAGCCATGTCTGAAGAAGGAACATTTTTTAGGGAATTGGTTTTTTTGGTGGATTCTTTGGAAGCTGACTTGGAGCACTTACGAGTCACCATAGGACATCTGCAGCAAGACCAAGTGGTTCCCTCAGTTGCTCCACTCTAAACATGTTGATCCAAACCAGGACAGGCCGGGCAGCCACATCCCCCAGCTGTGGTACAGCTGCCCAGTGAACCAGGAAAGGAAGAACCTGCCTGGGAAGAGCCGTGCCCCTTGGGCACAGACCACCCTGGCCACTGCCTGAGGGCCAGTTGTCTCTTCAGAGAGCTTCTGCTGGCCACAGAATTTCTCTTTGAAGACCAAAATTAAAGCTAAGCCCATGTATTTATTTCCTTAAATGCCCTTCCATGCCTATGAACTTTGGCTCGTCTCAACTCCGTGTTTAAAGCAAATGCATTTGGTGCAAATACACTTTTAAGGGGCACAGTGATAACCACTATCCCTTCTGAGGTGCTGCCCAACTGTCAAATTAAATCTGATTAATAATATGGAGCATGAAAACCAGCACCATCACCAGCCTTGGATGTGGAAAACCAAAAGCAACCCAGTGCCAAGGGTGCCTAATTCATTTTCCTGAACACCTTCTGCAAACCGTTAAAATTTCTGTAAATAAAAAACAACCTTGTTTCCCTGTTTTGGTGAGTTGACACAGTTTCCCCTGTTTAGAAGCATTACAGCTGGGAAGGAACTGTGTCTTCGCTTCAATACATTCATAGAATTTATTCTAGGTGCCTATTTACACATTTCCTGGCCCAAACAATAGCTCCCCCCTCACCCCCTGTGCCATGTGTGCATCAGTCACTACCCAGCATCATCCCTCTCATGACTCAGGCTGTGTACAATTGTCCAGACAACTCACAACAGTTTATCATCATTGTTTGGTATAATTGGAACCAGAAGTATTTATACACACCCGTGTACCCTACAACTAAATTTATAAAGGCAACTGTCTCTTTTAATCTATAGCACAGCCAGTGTAAACAGTAATTTGAAGGAATATTCAGATTTATTACATTACTCGCTTAAAGATCAATGTTTAAAATGGATATATATTGCATTAATCCAAACACACAACAAATCATAAAGCTATTTACACAATAAATTTACAATTCCCACAGATGCTTTAATCCAGTTTCTGTTTCCAAGGAGCGCTCCTGTCTGCACACACACACATCCACCCACAAACATACTCCCACACTCAGAAAGTACTACTGCAATGTTAATTAACCTAATCTATAAACCACCAGCTAGACCTGTAACCTCAGCACGATATACATTTAACCATAAAGATGTGAATTAAAGGCACGTTAAGGGGAAGGGACAAAAGGAAAGAAATTTGGCTCTGGGGTTGATGCTCGATCCCGACCTCAGCCCTGGCACCTCTGGCATCACCTCTCTGCGAGTCAACAGCATCACTTTGGGCTTCAACCCTGCTCGTCTCACCTTCCTACAGCTCAGCCATTCCCCGAGTTATTTAAACTTAATTTCTGTGGTTTAAAATAATATCCCATTGACGTGGGATCCAAAACTCCTTCAGAGCTAATAAAATGTCACCCTGCCAAACTGAGGCGATACGTGCCAACCTTTAGCCCAGTGTGAAATTTTATAACTGAGTTATAAACCCCTCAAAAAACAGAGCTTATAATGGAAAGGCTGACAGATTCTTAACTATACAGTTTCCAGTGGGCTTCTGCTTAATATACTGTATTTCTTCGCCTTGAAGATATTAATTTACTTTCTGAAATGTTCATTGCTAAGATTAAGCGTGGGGTTTTGAAATGTGTTCGCAGGCAATTTATGCAGGCACACAAATGTACTCTTCTCCAGATGTGGGGAATACTAATTTGAAAATGATTTATACTCCACACCGTGCTGTACATCCATCCCCTGCTCAAAAGGTTCTGCTCTGACACAACACTGGGATCATCTCATATATTAACCCTCTGATAGCATTAGAAATTCATTGAAAAATTGATGAGGATTTTGGTCGATGGCATGGGCTGGAATGGATTTTGTGGATTTCAGCAAAAAATTGCCAAGAAGGGCAGAACAGACACAGAACAGACTCATCAACAAGTGAATGCACTGGAAAATAAAGGTCTATCCGTACAAAATATGTATTTCTGTGGGAGTACAAGCAACCGAGAGGTTGAGAAACGCCGTGAAAAGACAACAAAGTTACCAAATCTTTAGGAGAACCAGTCCTTAACCCAATGACTTGGTATTTGGCTGTGTGCATGCACTATACTGACCATGGTATTTCCACAGCAGCCCCCGGCTGTGCACAGAAGAACTGGAATGATCCAGGAAAAATGTAGTAACAGGCCCCACAGCTGACATTAAAATGAGCTTACAGACTTACACATCACTTGGCATGTGAATATCTAGCAACAAACATTCCTTCAGCCATTGAAAATATGTTTAAAAAACAATTCTACTCTTACACCTCCATCAGGAGTGTAAGAGCAGAATTTTCCTCTTTTCCTTTCCTCACTTGGTCCCCAGCTCCCCCACGTGTAGATGTTTGAGTCCTGCTTGGATGTCTGCTATGTACACATCAATGGTTTGCTGCCCAATATGACCAAAAAAACCCCACACATATATTTGAACACAACCTATCTCAACATTTTCAAAGGAAAGATCTTGTCTTTGAAGTGACATGAATGCCTATATTCACTATAAATACGGGAGTATAAAATGCAGCAGTGATGAAAAAACACACTTGCCTTTGAAGGGTGAAGGCACGGGAGAGGTGAGCAGGATTTACTTTATTTTTGACCATAGTAAAATTTCCTGGGCTTTGCAGCCCCTTCTCCATCTCATGTGGCCTCTTGGAGCACCATAAGAGAAATAGCACCGGACACCTGAAGGCTCATTCAACACTCACAGGAGATGAGAGAGAGAATTTATAGATACAGCGGGTGAGATTTCTTGTGGAATATAGGCTGCTTCATCTCTACCTCAATTTTATCAAAAATATACTGGCAGTCGAGATGAGTGGCTCCCACAAGAGACAGAGAAAGCCAAATACGTGCACCATAAACACATGACCCTAAATTGCCTTAAAGTGAAAGGGGTAGAGGAAGGCTTTGAACTGCCCAGGAGCCCTTCTGTTGTTTGATTTGCATGTTATGCTGTGGACCTTAATAAAATTAGTCCCCTGCTATGGACACCAAGGCTAAACCAACCGATTCATTTGGGAAATGAGCTCATTGGAGGACTGCTGGAAGTGACACTTTTGGTGATGATGAGAGGGGACAAGGTCTCCTTATTCCTCAGGGAACAGACCAAAATACTCCTCTGAAGCTCACACACTACTTTTATCTTTCACCACGAAGATTTTTAGGCATCACTAAATACCACGAACACAGAATTCAGTATTTTTGCCAAAGAGTGGAATGTAATTATGATTTTAGAAAAGATACTTAAGATATCCAGGGGAGGAAATTCAGTAATTTGTTCCGTCAACTGGGAGAACAACTTTAGTAGAAAACTATTTCATCTGTCCCTGCTTGAGATGATATATTTTATTTGAAATAATTTCCTCGGCCTGTGTCTGGAGGGGGAAAAGTGACTTGTTCTTATTTATCTTTCTTTTGGGGCTACATGAATTTCAGACTCATGAAAGTGAGCGACTGATAGCAGTTAAGCCAGGCAGAGCATTGGCAGGTGAGCTCAGAGCTTCCACTCCGCTGCCAATGTGTCTCCACTGCAGCCCCAAATATCTCTGTATTCTAGGGAATAGCCAGCCTTTAACAGGCACTGCCACTTTTTAAAATACCAATAACTGTGATCTATGACTTGGATTTCCGATGGAATGGCAACTAGATTGGTTTCAAAAGTACTTCTCCCCTACCTACATTAGGGGTTTGTTGAACGCCCTTTGCTGCAATATCCAAATGTTAATTCAGGCCATTAATTCCCAAGCACGGGCACTAAAGTGCTGGATGCCCACGTGCTGGGAGGGCTCCGAGGGACAGTGGGGCAGTCAGAGATGTGCCTTGATTTAAATCACAGAGGGGAGAAATGCAGCCCCCCCCAAAAAGCAGGAGAAGCAACCAGCTACAGGAGCGGTGCTGAGAAACTGCAGCTTAATGAGAAACCAAAGAATGCCTAAAACAGAGATGGAAATATGGCTTTCCAAAACCACCTCTTGTGGTACCCTAAAGCATTTTGGCTAAATTCTGCCCTACAGTTTCTCCAGAAAGAGTTGGAGGCAGGGTTGAGATTGTTTTTGTGCTGTGAAGTTGAGTCCAGCCTCACAGGTGATGTTGAGATGTATTTAGGGGGTCCATTTTCCAGTAGCCACTGGATTTGGCCCTACATGGTGTGCTTAGCTTAAACACATCACAGTGCAGTTACAAAACTGCAGCACTTTCAATTCCTCTGGAAACACCAAAAGGACTTTCCTGGAGCATCCTGAGGACAACACAACAGCTCCTGGTTAGGAAACACTACAGAGAGCTGAGCACCATTTTTTTATGTCAGCTCTGGGTTTGGAGGTTTAGGTTCTCACTGCATGGAGTATTTACACCATGCTGCTCCTCACAGCCCACATTCTCCAGGAATAAAGAACAAATAAGATTATCTTCTATGAATCATAAACTATCAGTTTTCAGTGCAACCTCTCCTCAGTGCTCTCCTAAGGACAGGTTTTTCACAGTACGTGAAACCAAGGGTTCTAAAGAATCATAGGCCAGAGATGAATCAGTTAGGAAGAACCCATTAAACATGAATCCATGGAAATCCTCCTTTTTTGTTGTTGTTGAATATGCCTACAATAAACGCTACAGTGTGACTTGCAATTTCCTCAAGTTCCTTTTCTCAGAACAATGATGGTTGGCAGCCGCTCAAGCTGCTTCAGTAAACTTTGCAAGATAGAAAGCAATTTAGTTTCCCTTTAAGACTTCATTGCTAAAGTTATGCCCATTGATTTCCAGCCTCATAATTAAAATTCCTCATTAAACATGCTTGACAGCTGAATGTGATTCCTTTTACCTGCTATTGCTACTTTTTTTTTTTTTCCTTGTGATACCATTTCATTACAAAAGAACAATAGATTTCCTTTCAGGGTAATATAAGGGCACGGTGAGTAATGTACTTTCTATCCTACAGAAGGCCTAATATTGTTAATTTGCTAAATCAATTAAAAGAAACCACTTTGGAGCACGACTCAAGCCCTGCATATGGATCACATCAGCCATAATGTGCAGGAGTTCAAAGGCTGGCATTTCGCCCCAGTTGGCACCTAAATGTTTAGTCCGATCCAGGGAATTTGGCTCTTGATTTCAAACAAATGCATCCTGAAGGCTTAAGGCCAGGAGTAGCTCCGTGTGATTTATGTTCCATATTTTCTCATAACACAAAACCTAAAGAGCTCAAAAAAAAAAAAAAAAAAAAAGAGTTGTTATTACAGGGCATTTGCTGCAACGTTCATGTAAATACAGAATTACTCAACTGCCCCGTGCACCTTGTGTTGTTCAATATGAGCTTTTCCTCTGAGTGGCTGTTTGATTCCCTAAAATTCCTCCTCCTCCTGCCAGCTCTGACAATCCAAAATGGAAATGACCTGTTTGTAAACGGTTTTGCTCTCCAGGCCAGGCTCGCACACAAAGGCAACCACCACCTTTCCCAGCAGGAGATGTTTGTCCTGAAAGATGCAGCCAGGAGATGGTACTGGCTGCACGGGAAAACCCCACAGAGCCCCAGCTGTGAAACCAGCTGCAGGACTGGGGGAACCTCACATCTGCTCTCCGCCCAACACCAACCCCACCTTCTGCTGGCCACCACAGGAGGGTGGATGCACGAGGAGATTTACCAAAAAACAGGGATTTTTACGGGTTTAGTGGACCTGACCTTGGCAGGGGCTGACTTCAAGAGCCCTCAGAGCACCCCAGGAATTCTTGGGCTCAAGCACTTGGCAAAGGAGCGGAAACTCCCTTCTCAATCATAAAATTAGCAATGAGAAAAGTTTAAAATGACAGATTCAAATTTACAGGCACAGTTAAAACATTTAGTACTGCCTAATACGCCAGGTTCCTGGTGCAAAACACACTGTCGGAGCTGATTTAGGAATGAAAGAGGGGAATGGATTGCTGCTTACGGAACAATTAATTGTTCCACAGTTTAGGGGACCGATTTAATGCCTGGGGTTTTTTTGGTTTGTTTTCTCTCATTTTCAGATGGCTTTCCAAATTCCAATTTGGAAAGAGAGGCATCCAGAGAGCCAGTCACCATTCCAGTGGAGCACTAGGTAATTAGCAACATATTGCCATGCAGTACTGCAGTGCTGTGTCTTTTCATGGAAAACAAATAAATATGTTGTGTAACCGTGCACTGCTGGTCCCCAAAGTTGGTAAAGCCCAGCCCTGCATGGATTTTCTCTGCTGCACATGAACATAACACTTGTTTATAGCAGTGCCCAGTGACAGTTAATGTGCTGTCAGCATTTTCATTACAAGCCCTATTTTTCTATGGTTTATAACTTGGATATTTTTTCCTCCCAAAAAAATGTGGATGTAATGCTTATGGACCTGATAGTGTGAATATTTTAGGTCATGCTAAGATGAAATTTGATACCACGGGCTGTGAATGTGAAAGTGAGGGATATTGATTCTGACAGAGATTGCAGAAATAAAAGCATTAAAAGCAAACGACAAATAAGCATTCGGGCTTATGACAGATATTGCTAATTTTTTCAGGTCACAGGTATGGAATGGGGAGAGGGAGCTATTACCCTTTCTCTGAGAACTTCTATCCACTAAAAAAAAATTCAGGAAGCCTAAGTGAAGAGATTCCATTGTTCTCACTACTGGAAAAGTACAGATATCATGTACTTGGTAGAAAAAACATCAGATCAAGGTTTAAACATTACACTCCACAAACAAGACTGGAGCATTTGCAGTGTTTGCACTGCAGAACCATCACAACAATGCAATATGTGCCCCCTCAGGACCAGTTATGGGCAAGATCAAGGTGGGTACGGGGTAGGTTCAAGGTGAAAGAGCACCATGACCTACATGTTAATTTTGAGTGTACACACTGTAACTTTTGGACCTTTTGGAGGTAGAAGCAGCAGCCTCCAGGCAAGTGATGAGGAGTGAACGTGAAAAGCAGATGCCAAGAGCTGCTCAGGGGATGTGAGGACAGCAAACAGAAGAGGTGGCATTGTTACAGTGATGCTGAGCCAAAGCCACCCCAGAGGCTGGCAGCAAAGGCAGTGTCCCTTCTCCCACAGAAACCATCAGGTCTCTTATTTTGGAGTGTGTGTCTTGCTGAGGAGCTGTTTGGCTGTGTCTAACGTGGGTGATCCTGCAGTATATCAGGGAGACTCAGGACACATCCCGTGTCTCCACTCTTTGTTTTTCCTGGAAAGGAAATCCGTCTGCGTGGTCCCCTGGGAGCCACGGGACACTCCGCTGGAGACCTGATAAGCACGGGATGAGGACCTTTGCCACTCATTGATGTTGGCTGAACTTAAAGCCAGCCTTTCACGAGGCACCCTGAGCTCTGTGGGCAGCAGGACATTCATTCTGGCTTCCCTGATGGATGAGCTCACCCAGCACATGATGGTGGAACCAGCCTGGGCTTGTCTCCCTCTGGGGTCACACGAGGCTGCGAGTGACTGAGGAAAGATCTGGCATGTTACAGACAAATTGTCTCTCGCAAGCAGCAGGTTTGCTGAATAAACTCCCAAAGGTAGGGAAAGGTGATACAGAAGCCCCTGGGTCAGGAATGTTTGAGATCTGGAGTTAACCCTCCTCTGGATTTGCAGTGCATCCACTGTGCACCCACCCACTTAAACAGGAAATAAAAGAGAGCAAAGGAAGAATGGGAATGTTCAGAGGGTCTCAGAAACCACCCCACTCCCCAGGCTCCAAACTCCTCCTTCCCACAGAAAAGCACATTTTAGAATAATGAATGCAAGGTGGAAGGGGAGAAGCACAGGAGGGAAGGAGATGGGTGAATGCTTGCAGCCTCATCTCTGACCATTCTTCAGCATTATTCATTTCCTGGAGCCACATCCATGGGAAGCAACCCAGTCACTGCTCTTTGAAATATCCAAATGTACGAGGCATGAGGGAGTTCTCTTCGTTACCACATCATTCACATTTTTGAACTCTATATCATCCTTATGCTTTAGGAGAATCTCCTCCCAAAGTAAACAAATTTTGGTGGGGCTTAGTGGAAATCTTTTGCGGCAGACAGAACGATTTAACAAAATGGACATTCATGAAGAAAAGCCCTCGCTTCTGAACAGTTCTGTGAACCAAATGAACACAACACATCTAAAACCTCTGTAGTCTCAATATTTTGTCACTGGGAAGAGGGAAACACAAGTTTTGAAGGTGAGCCTTGGCGTCCAAATCCCTCATTAAAATCTGTCAGTTCTTGGAAACATCTGGATGTATTTTGTGCACACAAGAGCAGACCTGGGTCTACAATTATCTGCACCAAATGAGGACTCGCAGCAGACCCCAACAGACACTTCAGACCTCTCTCTCCACAGGATGCTCTCAGTATCCTCTACCTGACATTTTTCTACTGGTTTCCCACCTATCTACCTGTCTGTGTGATTTCCTTCCTGTCCTCAGAGCCCACGTACAACCCAGAAGAGGAAGAATGTCCCCACCAGTGCAACTGGGAAGCACTGGGGTCTTTAAGGGGTATTCCCATGGTGACACATGGGACGTGCATTGATCTGGGGACAGAAAATAGAGCACAAGGAGCCTGTGCCCACACAGGCAGAGGAACACACCGACTTTGGGAAAATCTCCTTTTTCTGATCCATTTGTACGCCTCAAGCACAAAGAAATGTTTGTTCTTAGTCTTGAGGCAAAAAATAAATTAAACAGCGCAGATTATCTCTAGAGAGAATCAAAGGTGAATTTGATACACGAGTGTCTACTAAGGATAATCTGAGAGAGGTGGCAAACACAACCATAGGCAAAGGCTTCAAATTCATTTCAAAGCAGATCTGTCCTAGAAAGTAATTGAAAACATACCCAGCTCTTACAGCCATATAAGAGCCTTGCCATTCCTATGCAAGACAACCCCAAGACACTCCATATGGGATCCTGACCAGTCACATGACTTTTAATACCCACATGATGGCACTAAAATGACCTATTAGATTTACAGTGTCATTAACCTTCCAAAATAAAATCACTGTTCTGGCGGGAAAAAAAATAAAAGAAAAAGAAAAAAGAAAGAAAATAAATAAAAATAAGGGAAAGACAGAGAATGAGAAAAAAGAAAAATAAAGATAAGGAAGAAAAGCAAGAGAAGAAAGAGGGGGAAAAAAGAGAAAAAAACAAAGAGAAGGAGAAAAAGAAAATTTAAATAAAAAGAACAAAAAGGAAAAGAGATGAGAAAAGGAAGAGTAAAAGGAAAAAGAAGTAGTCTAAATGCTGCTGGGTTTCGGGTAACCAGTCCATGAGGAAATGCTGACAGGGGTCACTGTGGCATAATCTTTCATTCGGCCCCAAAGCTGTCACATCCTCCCCAGATGTCTGAAACACAGATATAAATTTTCATTATCCAGCAGAATAGGGGCAGAGGTACACAAAATGATTTTTTTAGCAATCAAATTATGGCTCATTGTCAGATTATGTGTAAACAGTAATTTTGTGAAGTTTTCCTGTGGTCATTTATCTACACCCACGTTTAGTAGCTCTGCTGAAGCTGAAATAAAAAAGGAAGGTTTTTCAAATTACATTATTGTCTTCATAATCAAGTTGAGGGACCATAAAAACTGAATAAAAAAATTAATATTATTATGGAGGAATTTTGTCTCACCCAACTAAACAGTGAGATCGCAATATTTTTTTAATGAAAGCAGAAAGGATGCACCCCTTTAAAGGGATGAGGGAAAACTGCTGGTGCTGTATAAAACTAGACTGAGGTATCTTGTAGAAGGCTAAAATCTCAGTATTCTCCCCAGGTTGAGTGAGCACAGGGTCACACCAGGGTGCAGTTAAGCAGATTCTCTGGAGCTCTGCAGACCCTGGGCACTGGAAGCCAAGGGCTCCAGTGGACAGCCCAGTCCTGGCCAAGAGAAAGATGAGACCTCTTCTACCTGAGCCAAGGCAAACAAATGGATTACAAGTGGAGATGGAACTGTATTTCTTACGGAAAGAAAAATCAGGTTGTGCCATTCACAGAATTTTATGATTCTTCAAGGTGAATTCAACTAAGTATTAGAAACACTCAGCTTGCCTAGATCTTAGGCAGTTAAGATAAATATCTTACTTAATGACCAACCTTGGAGACAATAATGACTGGATAACCCGGAAGTTTTAAGAGGTAAAATATTCCTTACAAGTGATGGCTTCACAGCAGTGTTAAAACAAACACTTTGCTCTCTGGTCCTGCTCTGCCTTCAAAAAAGACAAAGAAATAGTTGTGCTGGTGCTTAGTGCACAAACCGAGGGGAAAAAACCGCCATGCTTCATTTTTGTCTTGTTTACAAGACAATGATATTCATATTTCTTCATGCAATACAATGACACCAATAGTTCTTTGTGTCAGGAGGAAGTTGCGAGGCAGGATCCCTGCAAGGTCTCTGTGAAGGGCTGGTCTGCTCAGGAATGCAAAGCCCGCAGTATTATCTGCTTTATTATCTTGCTTTGGGACTGTACCAAACGCTCTGCAAGTCTGGATCACTGTCACCCTGTTACGATGAAAGAAGTGCCTTCGGTTATGAACCACTCCGGAGACACCAGATTAGAGTTCAAAGGCTATTCCTTGCATTAGCAGCAAATGCAGGAATTCTGAAGCAAAGTGATATACTTAGTGTGAGCTTTTGCATATCACTCTGCTGTTTCGCTCCATAACCACCACAGTAGTCGGAGCTACTGTTTGAACCTAAGCTCCCTATGAGCTGAACGTTTGGGTCACGTTTATTGGACAACCCAGATTCTTTTCTAGAAGCCATCAGCAAACACTTTGCATATGTCACAAGCCTCCCACTCCCTTCCAAGAGATGGGGATTGGATGGAAGGAGGAAGAAAAACACAGCTATTATAGATTTAATACATCCCCCGGAAGAAGTAAAGCATGCCCAACTTCAATTTCATACGAGGCATAGAGAGAGAAAACTCAATATTCTCATTTAATCTGGGAAATTCCACTTGGAGAGGGAGTTTTATGGACATCAAGAGCCAGATTTCCCACTGTAACAGTCTGGCAGTGCATTTCCCTTATCTTGGACTCAGGCAAAGCTGACGGAGCCAGCTTGGCCACCTCCCTGAAATGGTGCTCCCCACTCTCCCACAACAAAGTACCACATCAAAAGCTGTTCCAGCCAGGGAACATCAGGAAATGCGTTTGGGCAAGAGGCGTCCTAGCAACCCCACCCCCAGCTCACACTCCCTGTGTCCAGGGACCTCTGTCCTGCGCCTGTGATTTTATTAAAAAATCCCACAACAAATTCCTGCTTTTGGTACTACGCAACCGGCGCACAAAATGATGCCGGGTCTGCTTTAAATTAAAACAAAAGTTGCAGCAGATAGGATCTCTGATACATACTGAGTTGCTTTTCTCATCTGAGATTCTTCCTCAAACAGCTAAAAACAATTAGGATAAATGAGTAGATATAAAGGTCAGCAGTACAAACAATTCTGGGAAAACCAGATAGCTCACTGGATAGTTCCTTTACTTCCGTCACCGCAGAATGAATAGATACAAGTCCAAACGCACTCCCAGCGATCTGATCAGAAAGATATCCAGAGCTCCTAAACAGCTTTTGTGGTTTCATCTCCTTTTTTTTTTTTTTCCCCCCCTAGCTGAACTGCCTCTGTGCTGCCAATCCACCCCAGATCTGGCGAGGCTGAGGCTTTGCTGCAGCAAAAGTTCTCAGGGTGTTTTTGCCATCTTATGGCAAAAGGTGCCGCTGCCCGTAGGGGAACGCCGACATGTGGCATTGTGGCACGTGAATGTCATTCCTTGGGAATATTAGTCATCCCTGTAATGTCTAATGACATCACCCTGGAAGGAAATAGAACAAGAGAAAAATCAATGGACAGCAGATACCTACCTATTATGAACTATAATTGTGCATTTACCAGTCTGCCAAGCCATAAATCTAGTAGTTTAAAACCCATTTTAGCATACATTCATATATGTTAGGAGGCTATTAACACAGGGGTGAATTATAGCAAACAGGCTTCTAAGCAGAGTCAGGGTATGTATTTTTTAAAATAATTATAGCGTTCAGCACTGTAGTTAAGACTCAAAAGGGTTTTGTATTCCACCATCTTTTATCCCTAACCAATCACAATGGCAATGAACACATCGTCTCAGATTGCAACTTTTCAACCCTGAACTCCTTCCTTGCAGCAAATATTGATCATGGGGGGCAACCAGCAAGGCCCTTGTTAAGAAAAACTAGGAAATAATTATTGTATGGGGTTAGGGCCAGACTCACTTCTCCCTGAAATGAGGGCAAGCTTTCACTCCTTTTATTTTCTGTTAGATTAAACGATTTAAAAGTCTCAGTTCCAAAATGGACAAGTTAGAAAAGCCTGAATTAGGCCTCGAGAGATGTTTGGAATAGTGTTTGTCTTGGCCAACAGGCAGTGTTAATAATTCAGGCTGATGGAGGAAAGAGCCGCAGCAAATAGCAGATTACACACCAACAGATTAGGAACAATTGTGCAAATACTTCTGCTGTGGTAGCTCAGGAAAAATCCCTTTCTTCTCTGAGCAGTGGTCTGTCATGTAAGAAATCCTTAATAGGTTTTGTATGAGCAAATGATAATGACTTTTGGTCAAAAAAATAGAGTTTTAAAAATATTCCTTTTGATGAGGAATTCATGGGAAATGGGTATTAAAACACCAGAAAGACTTACTAATGATAGAGAAGAGATACCCATGGAAATTAGTACATGGTCACAACACCAGCCAGAAATTAAAAAGCTGGAGTAGTGGTGCAGGAAATCTCAGCTTTTCATTTAATGTAGCTACATTCATTCACTCAGTTGAGTCCACCATAAACATCAAAGATGTTTGAGCTGCACACAGAAAGTGCTGCCCATGTGCAAAGATCTTTATCCTGATTGGAGTGCTTGACTTGGCTTCAGCCCTAACACTTCCATGAAATGCCAGCTGCAATTTCTAAATATATTACTATTGTTGCTTTTGGGGAAATACAAGACTATCCTCTTCCATTTTCCTCAGACTGCAGCCCAAAGCCACCATCTTTAAAACCCCTTAAATGTATGTCTACATAATCTTCTACCAAAATGGCTTCTTTTTCCCCTAGATAACATAATAATTTGCTTTAACTCAGAGCAAAGTTAAATTTAGTACTTCGGGGATATCTTTTTGACTTTGACAAAACTGCAGCCTCCGATTTAATTGATTTTAAGTCAAATTCCTAGAAATTATAAAGAAACTCCAAAAGTTCAAGGTGATCTTAGTCTAATTCTTCCCTACCTTCCTTTTTTATTATTATTTTTTAAATCTTGCACTCACTGATTTTGACAGTGGTATTGGTTCTTCCATTAAGAGGTGGCAACCAACAATCTCACAGTCAGATGAAATAACTCCAAAAACTCTATTACACTTTTAAAGACATCTATAATACAAATGTGAAGCTTATCAATTAATGACAGGACTGGGAGAATATCTCGTAACTGTGAGAATAACGGGGGAAAAGGTGGTGAGGAAATAACTGAAGTTTTAGGAGATGTTGCTCTGGCCCCTCAGAGGAGGACGCGCTCATTGAAGTGTTACAATGGGTGCCATGAAAACAGATATTTGTACCAAAAAAAAAAAAAAAAATTATCGCAATTGCAGCAGCTCTTGCATGGTGGGTAGAAAAACAAGAGAAACTTTGCTACCCATTTCCCCGCTGCTGGAGCTCAGTGGCTTGTTTTTCACAACACCCACTCGATTTCCCTGCTATTACATGATCTTCCCCTTCACGCCGCGGGGCTGAGCGCGCAGCCTCCCCACACACCCAGCCTCTTCCTCCCAAATACTTATCTCAGATTGATGATGTGGTGGAGGGCCCGTGGCTGACAACATGTGCATGAACTCAGTTTCCACACGGCTTCGCCAGAATACGAACGCTCGCTTTCGGGGCCAACCATTTAACGGCAATAAATATTTACTTGCAGCGTGTGGATTCCTAAGGTCATTTTGCAGCTCCAGCAGTTGCTCTGCTGAGTAAGTCTTTCTTTTAAGGACGCCTCTTTGTGAAAGACATCATCCAGTTTGTAAGTTTTAGTTTTTCATTAAAATGGAGTGGGAAGTGTTCTTGACTGGACATGCTGACGCCCAGTGCCAACACTCTTTTAAATCGGAACAAACTTTTTCAGAATTCTAAACACAAGGATAGGAGCCCAACTTTAGGCATCTGTTTTTAAAACTTTTGGTGCATTTCCTAACAGTTCTCATTGCCTTTTGTCCAAAAGTGAATCCCACCCTGAACCTTTTCATAGGTTTTCAGTTCCTAACTCAAGCATGAAAATCTCCAGGATTACTCCACATCTGCTCATCTCAGCAACCTTATTTACATCTTAGTGAGGTGACACCTCTCCCATCGTGCTATGTCAAGACTGCTTCTCAGCTGTGAGATTTTTGGAAAGCATAATTGACATTTTTGTAATACACCAGCTCAGCTTTGCTATTTGCTCCCATTCCAAAGAATGCTATGAGCAAACCGCAACCAGCATTTTCTTGGGAGCCAGGTTTAACTGCTGGAAGACTGATTCTGCAAGATCTGGAGAAATCAGACAAGCTAAATATTGTAGGATGGAAAAAAATGCCAGAAGTGGAGCTGGGACTGGAGAGGGATGGATCTTCTTTAAATAGGCAGTAGAAAAAATTCGTGAAGACCTTGGCTTGCACTCTCCTGTCATTGAACTGCTCCCGCCATAAGAGCTTTGTTATTATGTAAACACAGAATAAAAGAGTTTGACCCAAATCCCTGTGAAAGACTCCTTTTGACTCCAGTGACCCTTAGATTAGCCCCACAACTAAGAGATGGCAGATTATTGGGATATGACTATCATCATCTCCAATGTGCAAGTGTTCCCATCTTGTGGGGTAATACTACCATTTTTGTGCAACTGGAATTAGAAATAAAACATACTAATGGGATGTCTAATACTTCCAGTACATCACAAAAAAATACAAATTCCAGCTTAATCCAGTCTTTTCCAACTGCCAAAATGGGAAACAAGTTTATATTTTCCTCTAACTCTCTCAAACTTATTCCAATCCTTTCTCAAATTTTTTATGAAGCCCATGAGTGCAGGTCAATTTTTAACCAGCTCTCAACCTTTTGGCACCTTCTGTTCCTTTTCAGATCATTTTGATATTTTAGTTATTTCCTGGCCTGCTTTCAGTAGTGGTGTGCAGGTTTTCATTTGCTGAGTTGTAAATAATTATGCTCTGCCGTCCTGGATTTGTCTTCCACATTCCATCTGGGATGAGATGGGCCAAATAATTTCCTGTTTTCGATATACAAATGATAAATGCCCATATTTGACATAGCTTTCAGTAGTTTTCATGCTGGAAACTTTCCTGATGCTTCTCTCAGTGCATGATATATAAGGTGTCACGTTTTATTGTGTGAATAACTCAGTGCTCTGCTCCAATGGACAGCATTTTTATCATTTTTTTTTTTAAACCTAGAGAGTCAAAATGCTTTGCCAGTTGAAGGATTTAATATTCTAATAGAGGGCAGGAAGCAAATAAAGCTATGTGACAGAGCAGACACTGCCTGCACTCTAAGTGTGGTGTAGGACAATAATTATCACTCCACAGGGAGTGATTAGGCCCACTGAAGCTTGAGTGATTACCCTTTCCTTTGCTGACCCTATAATCAGGCCTAGATCTCTAAAGTTATGTGCAATTTTTAGAAGACAAACTCTTAAGGAAAGCACGAGTAGTTCTCCCACACCGTATGCACAACCAGACAATTCCAGAGGCAGAGCAGCGAGAGCAAATATTTACTATAGAGTGTTTATATTATACCAACACCATTCAAATTCTACTATCCGTGCAACAAACTCTTAATAATTAGGAAGAAGAGAAAGAGTAATGCAATAGGGCAGGGCAGCAGCTCATACTAATAAAAAGGCATTATTTACCAGCACTGGCACAGGGTGCACGGGTTTTTCTCACGAGGTTTGTACAAAGGAAGAGCATGGCACTATCTTAGGCAGCGGTCTTGCCAAAATAGCTCACAAATGCTGAAGTTTTTCAGTAGCAGTCAATGGAGTGAACAGACCAAAGCACACTAGTGAGAATAAGAAAAGCAATCAAATGGACAAGAAACTGTAAAATGGGCCAGCTTGCTTTTGGGGCCTTTTCCTCCTTTAATATCAATTATTTATTCAACAACGTAAGATAAGAATTGAGAACACAATTGTTCAGGGGAAGTCACAATGTTCCTTTCACCAATTTCTTTAGTCAGTGCATTGAAGGAAAAGCATGGCCCGCAGCACAGATAAACCTCGCTGCATTTACCACTTGCCCTTACCTCACTTCCTTCTGACAACAAATCTAGGGTGAGCAGATAAGATTATAACCCATCTGCTCCATTTTAGAGTGACAGGTGTGTACCTTTCCAAAGCCAAAATGCAAAAGCTCTCACTCAGCTCAAAGGCTGGCGGGGCTGTGTTTATGATAACTGTCCCCACCCAAGGATACAGGGAGCATTTGAGCTGCCCTGTAAACTCCTCATTTTTAACCCTAAGAGAGTATAATGAGATAAAGATGAAGCTGTAGGAGGCATTGGATGCACTTGGGAGATAAGTCAGTCGATTATCAGTAACATCTGAGCAGGGGCTGTGCACAGCATCCTCCAGTCCTTGAGTACCTGCTGGACACACGCTGAAATCATTATCTCAGAGCCCGTCAGTCTGCGAGTCTGGGCTCAAATACTCCTCTGCCAAGATTAGAAGAGTTGGTAGGGAACATAATATTTGGCCAATTTAAAACACTTCAAGAGTTAGACCTGAGTGGGGGGGACGCTTCAGATTGGGATGTCATTTCCAGTATTTCCACTGACTCCAGAGAGACTCAGATCGTGGCTTTCAACCCCAATTTCTGAGAGCTCCTCCAGCAAATAATCACATTCTCTAGTCTCAGTCAAATACGTGTAGGAAGGTAGACAAGAAGCATTTGTCTGATGTCTTGACTTGGGACCTTAGCAACAGCCAGAGAGAATGAGAAAGAAAATCTGTTTGGATGAAAAAATCTTCACTCTGTTTAGCTGAGGAACAAATTGTGCTACTGTTTCATTCTTCTTTTGCCATTAGCTCTGTTATCATGTTGCTGGCAGTATTTCCCATTTCAACCTGCTCACCATATGTGCATGTGCTTTCTGTGCTGCTAATTGCCTCCTTTTGACAATATCATCTATACGTGCACACCATATTGCCATTTTTATCACTCTCAGCCTATTAATGGCCAGACTTACAGTTCCCAAAGGAATTAATATTAACCAGCTCTCTAAATATTGTTCATGTCTTTCAAAAACTCCTGACTTTTAGAGCCTGACTCTGGTTGTGTGTAATTGGGCTGCTGTATTTCATCCTCTGGGGCCTGGTGTCTTGAGTTTTGAAAGTGTAGCTCAAAAAAATTTATGAGAGCAATATTAATAACCAGGAAAGGCAAAACCTTAGGAAAAGTAAACAACTCGTTGGTCGTAGCTGTTTGCTTACCTAGGGTCAAAATCTGCCCTCAGATATACATATGCAAGTTCTGTGGGTCCCCTACACACGGATTTCTGTGGAAAGAATTTGGCCTTAGATGACTTCAGAGGTTTCTTTGTCAGCCCCATTTCCCAGAGAACACTGAACACTCCTACGTGTATCCACCAGCTTAGGCTTCTCTGCTAGAAAGAAAACAGTTGTAAGGAGATACTCATTTACTAGTGCCCAGTGAACGTGACAGAATTTTGACGAGGAATTTTATACCCCTAGTTAGGCTTAAAAAAATAAATGGTATTAACATGCCACTCAACAAACTGTCCCCACACTGCTGGGAACCGTGCAAGGCAGATAACAAATGTGCAGCAAAGGAGAACAGAGTCATGATTCACTGTAATTCCCAACAAGACAAGACTCCTAAGAATACATAACATTCCATGTAATTTGGAGTGGGAGAACTCCAGACAGCAGACGACTGCGTTCCCCATGGAAGAAATGTGAAATTAATACAATCAAAGGGTTTTAAAGCAACCTAATCCTTTAACTTTGGGAAGCAGAGGAGAGGGATTCAACATACCACACGTGTCATTGATGGTGAATGTAGATGGGTAGAGCATTTTGGCTTTGCAGACCCCAACTGGGGGCACCTGGGAGGGTCTGGAGGGGGTGGGACACTGCTCAAAGGAGTGGATCACTCCTACACAGCTACTGGAAAGCTACTGCTGGAGCCAGATGCTCAATGATTAGACGCTGAATACCCCAGAGCTGCAGCATCTAAATCCTTCTCTGGAGCTGGGTTTAAATCAAAGACCAGCTGGTGGCCTTTTGCAATTTTTAACCTCTTTTCCACAGAATCATAGAATGGCACGGGTTGGAAGGCGTTTTCAGAGGTCATCCAACCTCTCTGCAGTTGCTGTTAATCAGCATAAATGCCCATTTTCTAGGAAGCCTGTGAGTAGATGTGTGTTGGCAGTCAGATCTACATCTCTCTTATCAAGCACACAATGTTTCACTCCACATCCCACTTTCTCTGAAGGGGGGTGGAAAGCTGGACAAACACTGGGAGGCTGAAATTTAATCTAGAAAGGATGCAACTGGTGTAGGCAAGATAAAGCATTTTGAGATCTATCGACTTGAGGAACTAACGCACTGATTTGCATTCCCCTACTGTCCAAACTGTTGTTTTCCTCTTTTTCTGACCAAGAGATGAGTCCCCCTCTCAGGGGTGCAATTCAACAGAAGACAAATGGAAGGCAAACTCCAGGAATTGTGTCACTGGGGACCATGGTTCATCATGAACCAAGGAAGCTGTTTAGGAAGGGAAAGAAGATATCTCAATTTTTTTTAATATGAAGTCTAATTAGCGTAATGATCCTTCACACCATTAGAAGATGTGTCATTATTAGCTGTATTCCACTAATTAGTTAATGTCCTGCATTAAAAAACAGGCTTCACTCTTTTGTTTGACATTTTTCTAAAGAAAGGGACGAATGGAAGAAAGGAAGGGTGACATCATTTTTTCTCTGTATTTTTTCTTTTTCTCAGCTCATGAGGATGTCTTCACTTATTTATGCTCATCAGGAAAAAAGCCATCTCAAAACAGCATTGAGGCTAAAAGAAAACATTTTAGATAAACTGATGTCTTGACTATCATTAAATTTTTTTCTACTTTATGGTAAAAAAAGAAAAAGCAGATAAAACACCTTTGCACATGCAATTACAGATCCCTAATGGACAAACCAGGAGCTTGCAGTGAGAGTGTGCCCTGCTGACTCAAGCTGCTCTTAGGGAAGCATGCTGAAATGAGAATTGAATGGAAATTACTGTTCCCTGATGCAACAGGATTTAAATGTGGAGCGGCGATTTTGATTTATCTGGTCTGCATACAGAGAAAACTGATTTTGTATGTAAATACAGTGAAAGGAATGGGGACAACAAACCAATGCTGGTTCATCCTAGAGAAATAAATCTAGAACTACTGGCAAGAACAAGGATCTGATTCTAACTTGTCCCATCCTGATGAAAATTTTGTGAGATGAGCTCAAAAATCATTGTCATCAGTATTTATCTGAGCCCTAAGATGGAATCAACCTCAGTTACCCTCAAATGGCACCACCAGAGCCAGTGCTGGAGCCTGATCTGAGTGATGTCTGCTCAGCTCATCTCCTGCCCTGGTTTATGCCAGGGAGTTAAACTTGGGCTGCATTTTGATGCTGAGGGTGTCAGTATGGATCCACTTGGGTGTGTGGTCTGCCCGGCACTCAGGCTGCTCACTTTCATCCACGCTGAACCTTTCACTTGACTTTTGACCTTTCACTTGGCACTGTCCTGTCATTTCCTTGGTTTCACAAATTTTAGCCTCTCACTTGACCTGTGAACTGTGACCTTTCACTTGACCTCTGATCTCATAAATTCTGGAAGCTCATACACGTAATCGTGGGACAAATAAACAAAGCCTCCGCGAGACGCTGACGCCGACTGAAGCCCAAGGGGCTGTGGAGCAGGAGCCCAGCATCCAGCCTCACCCCTGGACATGCCCCTTTGTTCCAGCCAGGACTGGCATCTCCTCAGTGGGAAGTGCATCATATGCTGCCATGGCCCTTACATCAGTGCCCGTGTGTTGTGCCATGGCAGTGGAAAGGGATGTGGGATTGCACAGCCTCCAACTCTGCTAAGGATCAGCCTCATCCACTAACCTGTGCAAAAGCTCTGGTAAAAATTTTATTTTACCAAATAAAATCACCAAAATGAGTAGAAGCCTCTCACTGTAGCTGTTGAATTCTCACCACAAACCATCCCTGAGCCCTTTTCCCCCTCCTTGGCAGTGCTAATCCTAAAGGCCTCAAACACAAAGCGACATCCAGCCATCAGTACGGTGTGACAGACAGTGCATGATGAGGAAACTCTTGGGCTGGCTGAGGTGGTGCCCTCAGCTGAGAACAGCTCTGTCTCTACCAAATCCAGAGCAGGGCATGCACAGTGGCAGAAAAGATTACAGCTGAATGAAGTTATCAACTTATTGACATAAAAATTAATCTCCTACGCAAAGAAACAGTAGAAGTGAACTCTCAGGGTCAGTGGTAGCTTTACAGAAGGATGAGGTCTTCAGAGAAACATTCAGCACATACATCTTCATATGTATTTGTCCTGCTTTAGGGCATAAAGCGATCCTAGGACATAAAGTAACCACAAGGTGTGCAGGTATTTTAATGGTCCAGTCATTTGTTTTGTCACACAGTCCAATTCTTTTCAGCAATCCTCAAATATATATCATGAATATTGCAGGCACATCTTATAACATTGCTAACCCAGAGAAAACCCCAAAATACGTGTTTTCTCCTCTTTTTCTTCTTGGTAGAGGGAAAGACAGGGATTGGAAGAAGGCTCTAATTTAAGGATGCATCCGTGTCAAGTGCCTTGAAATCAAAGCAGCTTCCCTTTGATATTGCAGGGACCTAAAGCCAAGCAAGTGGCCAAAGCAGCTCACATGTAGAGAGTAATTGTACATGAGTAGGAAGCAAGGTGACATGGGACACAGACAGGAGCAGTGCCAACCTGCCAAGCCATTGCAGAGGAGCTCTCTAACAAAAACCAGCTGGGGGACCTCTGATTTGCTCTGACACGTAATGTAATGAACTGGTGCACGCTGTCGCTTTTCTTGAATTCACTGTGATTTTACATTTTGGAAGCAAACTATTTTAAATTCATGGGAAGAAAGACTATGCAGAGAAAGCCACTAGACAGAGAAAATGGTCAAAACTTTGTGTTCCTTCAGTTATGGTAAAAGATTGTAGTTTTAAAGTGAAATTTTGCATGTCACGTGAAACCAAGTGCACCTCACTTGTAGGTGAAGAAATTTTGTGTTTGACTTTCATGAAAACACTTAGCAAAGTAATAAAGCATGTATGTTGCATTTCCAGTAAAGAAGGCTTATCTTCATTAGCCTCTTTAGGGAAACATCGAGGCTTTTTTGTTTCCTCAGGAAGACTGTCAGATCTGGTGGGTCCCTTCTCTCTTATAAAATCTTGCACAATAATCTTACTGCACACTTGGATCTGCAAACCCACGCTGAAGACTAGGCAACACTTACATTTATTCCAGGATTCCTGTTACATGATTTTCAGTTATCTTCCAGCTTGTCTGGAAATGTCAAGTAGTTGTTGTTGGAAGGAAAAGGCAAGTGGTACGGGTTGAAGAAAGATTATTAACGGAATCTTCTATGGGGCAATTTTCCCTCTGTGCTTGTTAAATCCTTTCATTAGTGATTTTATCAGAGAGTAGGGCTGTGTAAACAAAAAGGGTATAAGATGTTTGACATTTAATAACAGAAATAGCAAGTGATCTGTTACAACACCGAAACTCATCCTTCAGCCTTCAGGAGTGAGAAAGGCTCGTGGAGTGGCGATTAGGGATGACTGTGCGGTATCAAGGAGGCACACCTCGATAAGGACCAAAGCATATCTCAGTGAATTAGGCCAAGGGATTATTCACTGTGTTACACAACACTCTGCTGCGTTCTCAGGGACACCGCGTGCCACTGAGTCACCCACGGAGAATAAAATCCAGCCTGGAACAGGTTTACAATGGGGTTCCTTGGACAGCCCGTCTGTGAGAGGGAACCAAAGGAGCCTGGATTGTTTAGTTTAAGAAAACAGAAGAACCTGGCAATTCCTACCCAGCTCTGCTTCCCACCAGCCTCAGTGGGAATAAAGGCTGCTGGTTTCCTGACTTTACTGGGGTTTTTGTCGTTGAATACAATGGGAGCAGAATCAGATCTTGAAGAAGAAAAACAGAATTGGACCCAGAGGAGCCAGGGCTGGGAAAGACCCAGCACGTTCTGGTTTAAATTGAGCAGGGCTATAAAAAGCTAATAAAACTCATATTGAAATATGAGCTAAAAGAAGCGCATATCGCTGAGTTATGTCGGTCAAGACAATTAATTGAGTTTAGTACTGGATATATATAATTTTTGACATGCTTTAATTTATCTCAAGTAAGTCTATGTTGTTTTCTTTTGATTAAACCTGTTTGTTAAAAATCATCTTGCCTACATAAAGAGTAGTAAAGAGACAAAGCAACTTTTTCCCACGCTTTGGATTCAGAAGCTCTTTCACTGCAGTGTCAAAAGACTGGAATCCCATTTCCTGCCCCTAATTTCAATGACCAGCTCAGTGGTGTTTTACTGTCTATATATTTATCAAGCAGAAAGTAAATTATTTTGTTAGACACATCATTCTATTTCCAAGACAAATCTCAGCAGTTAACTTTTATGGAAACCAAGAGGAGAGTCCAATGAGGCCCGTTAAAAGCCTGTAAGCACCTGAATCCTGTTTGCCTTTTTAAAACTTCCTGAATATGCTCAAAATCCACTTTCGTCCAAACCCAAATAAAACACCACTGGTCAGTCCTCCTGTGCTCCGAGCAATTAGAGTCTAACAGCTATGATACACACCTGAATTCCTCTTGCTCCCAGTATTTAAAAGAATTTGTTTGTGTTGCATACACATTCCCACACACCTTTCAGAGCCTGACTCTGAAGATCCTCTGCAGCAGTTTTAGATGTAGAATGGACAACTACAGCTATTAGACACAATGCACAAAGCCAGTCTGGATAAATATTGGCAAGTCAGTGACTAAAATGAGAATGGTGATTGGCAAACACAACTGTGAAATTTAGAAAATACATCCATTTGCTTACATCCCACTGAGGGCACTTGACTGTCCTTAGAAGCAAGGTGGACACCAACTGCAGAGGAAGGCAGATGACTTCCTGAGGTATCAGGGGTGGCAGGAGCAGACCAGAGGTCTGGGAACACAGGGAGCAGCCAAAACCCAGATCACATATTCTTGATTCAATTTAAGCAGCGATATCTGTCTCGGAAAACAATGAGCATCTCTTTTATAGCAAGCAGGAGCACAAAGTGATTCAGCCAGGGAAGTTTAATCATTCAAGGATATTTCCTGAGACAAACTGAGTGCACAGATAGCCAACAGTTTTCTATCATCTGCTATGCTTTTAGCTCCACTCTTCCCTCTGATTAGAGCTCTCACTCACGGCACGTGGGATTTGGGATCATCCACACATCCTCCACAGGTTCCCTGTTTTCCAGGTACCATCCACCACACACTGACTCTGCTCCTGGCCCCCTTCCCCCTCCCAAACCTGGTCTCTGCAAGCCCAGCCCTCGCTACAACACTGACATAAAGTACAAATAAGTTAATGAAACCACAATATTTCTTTTCTGTGTAGACCTGGACTGTTTCAGCCACGAGCAATGTGAGCAGTCACAGGTGTTGCACTAAATAAAGTAATAGAAAATGTCTCCATTGTAACAGTGGAAGCCCTGTTTCAAAATCCCTCTCTGCTTTTTATTAATAGTTGGATTCCTTTCTATCAGCAGTCATAACTGCATTTACCTTATTTTTCAGCGAAAATGTTTTGCTAAGAAAAGATCTACTAAAAATTACTACTGCTTTTCGGTCAGTTTGTGCTTGAGCAAGCTTTCAATCTTTTCACAGAAGGGGAGAACATAAACTTGTGATTCAGAAAAGAGAGGAAACCAGGGGTTACAAAGGTTGGGAGGCCAAGTAGTATGAAACAGACCCCCTCCGTCAAGTAAAAAAATTGGCAGGATAACTAGAAACAGACCAACCCTAAATCCAAGGGTTCATGAGCAGTAACATAATTAGCTGGAATAAAACTAATATTCTAGTGTTAAGTTTCACCTCAACACAGACCAGCACTTATTAGGGAGAAACCGGTGAGAATGAGGAAAGATGTGTTTCATTTAAGAAATTTACACCGAGTGGGAATGTACACACAGGGGTTATTTCCTAAAAAGCCCATTTGGATGCTCTGAGTGACTGTGGTCCCGTCAGCTGCTCCGCTCCAAGGTGGATGAGTTTGTCAGCCTTGCCCGAAGCGCCTGGTAAAGCCCAGTCCACCAGAATCCTGAAACATTTGTTCCTGGGAAAAGAACCACAAATTCACTGGAAAAAATGTTGAACAGGAAATGTTTGACCACTGCTACATCACAAGATATCAAAAGAATTTCACGTTGGCTACTTCCTCCTCTGAGGGGAGGCAGGGGGTGCTCGGCTCAAAAATAAAATGGCCCCAGAGGCCCTACCCAAACCCCCCAAAAGAGCTGAGGTTTCAGCAATAGTAAACACACTTTCTCTTTTCCTTTATTAGCAAAATGGGAGCAAAACCTTCAACGACGACACACACGGCAAATATTGGTGCTGAGAGAGGAGATAAACAACGCCAGCCATCCACAGACCGGGCGCAGGAAATTCCAGCCATCTGATGAGCTGTTGCCTTAACGAGCAGCTCTTCACATGTCAGCGGCCAGCAAAGGCTATTTTCTCTTCTTTTTTTGCTGGTTCCCTGGAAAGGCATAGGAAAGGCAAGGAGGGGGAAAGCAAAAAGCAAGGTTAGGAGTTGGGAAAGGCACGGCAGGGAAGGAAGGCAAGGCTGCCCCGGGGCAGGGCAGAGGACGATTCGGTGCAGAAGCAAAGCGGAAAACCTGTTGCTTCCCGGAGACAGGCGGGTGTGTGTCTGCCCCCCGGGACCGCAGCGCTACAAATTCCCGAGCTGCTCCCGCAGCCTTGTCGCGGCCTCGCTTCGGGCAAAGCCGCGTATGGTTTCTTTTTGAACAAGCTATCTTTTAACACTCACAACCGGGATGATTTAACAGAAAGAGAGCGTCTCAATTTTTTTTTTTTAATTTTTTTTTGCCAGCGACATCCCCCCTAGACTCTACCCAAACAAAGCTACTAATGTGTGGTCATTTTCTTGGCAGCGTGGCTGCATGCTGATAACACCGCTGCCTGCTATTCTCCCAGGAGCGGGGCTGCTGGAAGACTGCTCCCTACCTCATCCCCTGATGCTTCTGATGCGGGTGATCCTCCGACTGCACGGCGCCAACCACAACATGCTACCCACCGTGAGAGAGCAGGACACAGGCTGCTCTAGTCAGGAGTTATCGTCTATCATACTGATTGACGAAACCAAGAGTGAGCAGAAAAAATAAACACGAACAGAGGCTGCAGTGTATGGGGCAGTCAGCTGGGAGTTTTAGTATTTGGCCTTGGTGATCCTACTCTCATGGTAGGTTATCTTTTCCTTGTGCTATCATTTATCATAACTTTGAGGGCCAGAGGGAGAAACAAACCTACAATTTTTCTATTGGTTGCATTCATTAAACTCTTCTTTTTTTAGCACCACTTCCTTTGCCCCTAATAACAATCCCACCCCCTCGATCTGTATTCCCCAAAGAACACTGAAATCAAATCTAAGTACAGTCCTCCCCTTTTACTCCTATTACAGCAATAGACCATTGCAAGCAATTAACCTCTGTTATTCCATCAGACCCAGGCCTCAGCTGCACGCTCACCCAGCATTAACTCCTGCCTCGGCTCCCTCCATCCTGGCCCCCAACGTTATTTGGGCAGAGATGCTGGGTTTGTCACGGCCATCTCCTTTTCAAATAACGCCGGTTTGACTTTCGCAGGCACGGCCCAAGTTCTGTATTGGGCCTGACAGCCACCGTAAAGCACTCCCTGAAGTGTCAGTAACAAAGATGATTTGTATGGGGCTTGCAGTCGTCCCCTCTTCTAATAGCTTTCTCATTCCAGCGCAGAAACACTGAGCAGAGAGCAGCTGCTTAAAGCTGATACAGGCATTTCTTCTCTCAGCAGGCCATTCTTGCATAACCATTTATTTTGCAGAGTTTTAAAGTGCCTGAAGGATTTAATTATGTACATAGACAACCCCTATAAACTCTATTCTAGGCTTTTTATTGACTTTTGTACCAGGCAGCTCTTAGGCATTTCAATTAAGTGTTTTTTTATAAGAAAAGCAACAATATAGTAAAAGAATATATTCTTTATAGATAGTTCCAAACAGTTTGTGCCGATTTAATAAAGTTTATTTAATTGACGAGGATTTAGAATATCTTATGCTACAACTTGGAATACACATCCTTTTGGACCGTGGATCTGTTTAAAAGGGCCTGCCAGGACCACTTAGGTACCAGGGGAAAACAGCTTGGATCTGATTACTTAATCCTAATAACGTATTGTGAAACTTTAGGAGACTACCTGTCATTTAGCATCGTGGTCAAAACTGAAGTGGTAAATAGCTAGGAGCTGAAGTTTGGCATTGTCTTGGTCAGGGTTTTTGGGATCCTGGAGCAGGATAGAAGAAATTTTCCGTGTTCCCAAATTTTCCGGAAAGGCCAACGGTGCCTTTATCTGCTTTCTAAACTTTTTACAAGGCTTCTGCAAACCTGCCTTCATTATGGCATAGGATATTTCAGTCCCAGCAGGTGGCCGACAGGAGAGCAGGCCTGTTTGTGAAATATGTAATACCCTTTTCATATACTTTAACCAGAAATGTGCACCTCAACGGCCCTCCTAACCCTTCTAATTTCCCTTTCTCCTCTTAATCTGCTCTGCAAGCCATGAGCGCGCATTAAAATCTCCCTAAAACATTTCACCCAGAGGCAATGTAATTCCGCAACAAGCAACCAACATTTCACAGCTCCGGAGTAATAGATTAATTTGAACCTAATGTTGCCCGTCGTTTACTGCTCCAAATGTTCTGGTGTAGACATAGCCCCGAGGCGCAGCGCTGTGGCATGCGCGGCTCCTGGAACCAAAGCTACAGTTGGCTTCACATCTGTGCATCACATTTGCCATGTGCCTCATTATCCCGCGCCCCACTGTGCCTACTTGTCCCAACCAGCTTCTCAGCCACAGGCTATCCAATTTTTTTTCCTCCCCCCCCCCAACTACGGATCTTTGTTCTCCCTCTCACTTACTAAATTTTTGCGAGACCTCTGCACCCGAGCAGTAGGGATTCTGCGCATGTGAACCTCCAAGCTTCTCCAGGTTCTTAATTCTCCATTAGGAACAGGAAAATTACAACATTAAGTCTCCGACATGTCACTGCATAAATTGTGCCGTTTGCAGAATCTAATATAAAGTCGGTGACTAAGCACATAAGCATGTAATAAAGAACTGAGTTGTTTGTTTTGACTTTAACAAGTTCAGTCTGCATCAATTATCTGTAAGTAAAGAAAGAGTAATTTCCAATTCCAGATAAAAACCCCTGTCACAGAAAGAAAAGATTATTACATCCAAAATCAAAACCAACTGTTCCCAAAAGTTTAAAGAGCCAACCTTTTAAAATTCGTTGATACAAGAGCAAAAATACTTATATTTGTGTGTTCAGATGAAAATAAAATCAACTTTTAACAGAAAAGTGTGCCTGTTTTTGTCTTTAAAGCTCTGTATTTAATTCTCTATTTATAGAACCATGTGCAAAAAAGGCATGGTGCCTTTATCTTAAGCCACTACATAGTAAAGAAGAGAAAGTAAAATACAGTCACAAGCAGAAGCAGGAATTTATCTCAAGCCAAACACATCAGTCTGAAACCCAACAGCTCATCACTGCATTAAAAGGTTACTTTGTTTTTGCTTCAGTGTACAAAGCACTTGAGTTTGCTGTAAATTCATACCCTTTGGATTTTTTCCAGTGAGAAGAAATTAAAAATGCTTTTGGTCTAACAGAGCAATGTTCAACCCCTTAAGGAGATGCAGGGGCAGCTGGAGCCAAATGGACACTGTTCTGTTTCCTTCCAGCAGCACCAAGGGGCCTCACCACAGGTAAAATACCACGTTTCTGCCTACTCACAGACCCTTCATACTGGAGGAGGACCTGACACAACTGAAAGCCCCTTATCCAAGCACTGTTGAATCCAATAAACTCTGGTGGCACAACCGAATTTCTCGTCCTGTGAGATCCCAAGGTTCTTGCTGCAAACTTCTCCTGGCATCATTTTTAATGGCAATTTTTACCTGGCCTTCCCTGAGTAGCTGTCAATTCTGCCACCAGTCTTACCTGCTGCAGTTTACGAACTATATTAGATTGCTACACATAATTCCAACGCACACACTCCTAGCACATTTCATTACATGCTTGAATTAATTTATTCTATATGGGATTTGTTACCTTTACAATAAAAAAAAATGTTACTATTCATTATTGAGAGCAGACAGATGGAACATGTTCAATTTAAGACATCAATAAGAAAGGAGGAGGGGGGGAAATCTTATAATCCGTGTGGCACAACCTATTCCATCTGGTACTTCCAACTTGTCTGCCAAGACTTTTTTCCTATATAAAAGTGAACGTTTCTCTTTAGAGTTAACGGAACATTCTTGGGCATTAAGACTCTGCATCTGATTTATAGATAACAAGCAACAACACACACTTAACATACAATATTTGGAAAGCGTAATCTCTTTCATAAGGTAAAGGTTGTGGGCTTGACCTAGGAGAAAACAACACAAAACAAAACAAAACCCACCAAAAAAAAAAGCACAAACTCCAGGAAATTGTGTTTATCTGAAAATGTTATCAGGGCAGTCAGAACAGAAGCTGCAGCTTTTGCTTTAATGAACCATGAAAGTGATTCAGCAAACTGCTTTGGTCTCTTAAAAACAAATATTAAGCAACACCAATGCTAAATTATACAACAACAACAACAAAAAGTTAGCCATCTCTCAAGAGGAAGAAAAAGCTTTTTAGCACATTCCTACCAACATCCAGCATCTAGGAGATAATGCCAAAAACTGTGGGATCTTGGCACGTGTCAAAATCAATTTTAACTGTTGGTTTAAAGGCTACTCAATTAATGGAAATTTATTTCCAATGAACGTTAAGATAATGAAGCTAAAGCAATATTTTTTCTTAATACAACTTGTTCCAAGAGTGTTTAATCAAATAGGTGGGGAGTTTTTTTCTAGTGTCTTTTTGACAGAGCATTAACGGTACATTTTCCATCCGTTTCATTTCCATTCTTGAAGCATGCCCCGTAATTCCTGCAGTGCTTTGCATTAAGCTGTCTCATTATACCAAAGACATTATGTCACTTCTCTGTTTATGAGCACACTGGCCCTCAGCCCTTGCAATAACACCCGGCCACAAGCACCCACTTCTGGCAACCGGCCTAATGACAGAAAAGATTGTTTCAAACCAAAAAACGAAGAGCAATCCAATTATCCACCCAAACCTTACAGGCACGGGGGAACACATTAATTTGGCGTAATCATGGACCAAAGGTTCACGTTTATCTTTTACATCTTGGGGAGAGATTATGTGGGCGGCCACGGAAATGAGTGGTCAGGCTGGAGAGCCTCACGTGGGTGCACTTGGTGTGGAAAAGCAAAACAATGAGCATCTGCCTCGTGTATCCAATGTCCACCTATCACCTCCTGCATCTCTAGCACGGAAAGAAAAGTGTTTTCACTGCTAATTTTATGGGATTTGGTTGCAAATGTGTAATATTTGCTTTCTTTGAATGCTGCCAAGTTTTCTTCTGTTTTAAGGAGAAAACTATCACGGAGCAAGGAATTCCCCTGTGGATGGAGCGTGCAGGGATGAGGTCTGGTCAGCTGTAGGACCTCTGAGCCCACCACAGTCAGAGAGTTAAACATTCCTGTCTGTATAAAACTGGACTAGCCAGGATTATTCAGTGAAGAGATTCAGGATTCACGTGAAAATAAAAGGGTTCAGCCTCACAGGGGTTTCCTGGGGTGGCATTGGTGGAAGAAGAGATCCCACCCATGTGCTGGGGCACCAAAGTCCTCACCTGCAGCATCCCAGCCCCACAGGGGCACCCCAGGGAGGCAGGTGGGAAGAATGCACAAGCAGAGGCCAAGGAATATCGTGAGGATGTATGAAAATTAGCAATACATTTCTTTTTGCCTTCGGCCACGGCTTTTTTTTTCCTTCTGACTTTCGGTCAGAGTTTACTCTAAGGCCAAAAGCACCGCGGGGTCTTTTTTTCCCCTCACTGAAGTTACTGCGTGCAGGGGGGACATTTCATTCCTCCCGACATCCAGAACCTGTACATGATTAAAGCTGAGCTGGGGCAGAATTAACATTCTGCTAACAAACCCCTCCTGCCATGGGGATGTGGGCCGGGAGGGGCAGGAGGGCCACGGCCCCGCAGCCGCTCCCCTGGGTCAGGGCATGCTGGGAGGGGAAATAAGCTACAGAGCAGACAATTTTCAGCTTGACTGGTTTTACTTTCTCTACCAGGCCTCACGAAAACAAACTGACAAAACAAAGGACACAAAATTAATGACCCATGCCTTCTGTCAATTGACTCTTAGTAACAGTGGCTAGTTCACCTTAATTTTACTTTATTTATTTATTTTCTTCCTTCACTTTGAGTGAGTCACCGTAGGCAGCGGTTAAGGTTCATTTAAAAATTCTTCAGAGGCATCACTTGGTTTTCATTAATTTTGGTAACTGCAGCTTCTTATGGTGATGAACAAACAATGCAAAAGAGTTTATTCAAATTTAAAAAAAAAAACCAACCCTAACCAACAAACCTCTTACCCACTGCGTGTGTTTTTCCAGTAATGGTTGTAAATAATGGTGTATCTACATCCCAGGGAAAGACACACTCCTCAGAGTTTGCCGTCTCCTCAAAACATTTTGCCCTCTTCATTTCCTTTTGAAACACCATTATTTATGTGGCTGAAGTTTCACTTGACAGCTTGCCAGAAAGCCAAGTTACAACAAACCTTTTACTGTGAAGCAACAACATTATTTCTGTGTTGGCTTTGCTTGTGTTTTCAGCAGAGATGGATTTTATGTCCTAGTGAATCCCACTTAAAAAAATGCTGATATCTTGATCCCTCTTGCACAGCACTGTGTTTCCCAAACCTTGCTGCAATCACAGGTTTTCCTTTTATAATTCCTGGCACTTGGGGAGAAAGGTGCCTGATGCTCCAGCCAGGAGCACTCACATCCTTTAGCCCTGCATAGCTAAAGCGCTGCACAACTTTTTAAATATTTACCCCATTATATAAATGTCCATTGAAGGGCACTTACATAAACGATAAGCGCTTACAGCAAACACTTTTAGAGAGCAGGGTCTGTGGTATGCAGAGGAGATAAGGCCACTTCCTGCAAATCCTTATTCACAGAATTAGTCCTTAATCAGGCAAATAGACTCCCTGATATTAATGGGATTTCACATGTGAGCAAGGGTGGCAGGATTGGGCTCTTAATGGGACATTTTAAAAATTCATGCCTCTTCCCAGTAAAACCTGTGAGACCTAACATTGATTTTAGTGGCAGTAAAAGCATCCCACTGTGCACATCCTAACCAGCAATATCCATACTGTATCCTCCCCTCTAAAAATTTAGTTACATGTCCATGTAGATTAACACCATTATTCACCAAGAGACTCTTTTTGGTTTATAAAAGGCTATGCTCAGGGGTAATCCCTATAAAAAATAACTAACGGGTATGTCACAGGGTAAAATATATCTAACAGTAAAGGCAGCATTCAATTAAGGAAAATTAACAGTACAAAGATGCCCCTTACCAAGAAAGAAAACAGTAAATTAAACATAACTGGAAGGTTTTAGAGACCTGGTGACAAAGCTACTACAGGTAGTTCCTGTGAGACAGAGAAATATGAACCTGATTTTACAGGTCTGGGGAGTGACCTGGAGCAGTGGCGTGTCTTGGAGCAACTGCACCAGGCTGGGGATGAGGCCAGACCCCACACCAGGGCAGGACCACAGCTCCTGCTCCAGCTCCTACCTTTGAGCTTGAAATTCTACTCATGCACCGGAGGAAAACGAGAACCAGGATTGCTAAAAGTCTATTTCCAGGCAGCCTAACTCACCACTTGCTGTCTATGAACTTCCTAGAAAGCTGGAAATATCATAGCACTGCTCGCTTAGTGCCACTTTTTGTGCTGTTTGTCAGCATTTCCATTACAAACCTTTTTAAAGGGTTTCCAGCTCAGCCACAAAAAGCCACTTCAGGCTGAAAGCTGGCGTACAGCTTCCCAGTCTGGGAGTGAACGACTTTGTCAAGCTAAAACAAAACGTGGTTTATCTCTCTTTAGCAAAGGAAAGGCTCTGGGAGGTTTGAAAATTAACAGAAGCTTCTACTTATACAAAGCTGTGTGTTCTTGTCCTATTTTATATAGCATTAGCATATGTTATAAATCGCTGAGGATTTTTTAAAAAAAATTATTTAAATTACAAACACACGTAAATATGATCCCCCTCTGGCTATTTTGGATGAATCAGGGAGATTTTGCCAACACCCCTCAGTCAGGCATTCAGCTGTTGGTGACAATTAGAGAGAAGAAAAAAAAAGCCAAAAAAAGCTTCTTTTTTTTTTCCCTGACTCTACCTCTTGCAGCCAAGTTCTGTGAATCACAGGGTGTTGGTAGCTGAGTATTGACCAGTCAGCTCAATCAACAAACAATAACACAGAGCAGCTTCCTTTTATCTGTAAGTGCCAAAGCACTTGAGAAAGGGGCACATCTATAAGCAACTTTATTTTACAACACGGTCGAGGTCCCTTGAGGCTGCTTTACCCTCTGCATGGGAGGAGAAGAGGAGGTTTAGAAGGGGATAAGTGCCACTGCCCTGGTTGCTGGTGTGTGGTGGCACAGTGACAGACCTGGCACTGCCCACAGCAAATACATCAGGATTAGGAATTGCAGCCCTGGGGTGCACTAGGGCACAACGGGAAGCTTGAGTAGCAATCAGCCAAGAGGCGCAATTAGGCAAATTAATGGACCTAAAGTCCACCCAGGGCTGTAATGAAAGGTATCACCTCTGTCTTGGATCACTGGAAACCAAAATAGTGTCTCTAAGGAAGGGTCACTCCAGCCTCACCTAATCCCTAAGTAATTTTCACTGGGATCTGCTACTGGTGTTACCTGAGATATGGGATGGATGGATGGATGGATGGATGGATGGATGGATGGATGGATGGATGGATTGGTTTTCAGCTGGACAGAAGTTCAGCCTTTTCTTATGCTTTTCTGCTGGTGCTGATGAGAGGATCCATGTGCAGGGGTTGCACAGGGGACTGGCAGAGATGTGCAGAGACACTTTGGGGCACGGGACTCCTCCCCAGGCTCAAGGCAGCAGGGATGGGGAAGAATAAGGCAGCCATCAGTAAGGAATAACTGTGATTATCCATTAAAAAATCCACAGGTCACAGCAAATATGACTCAAGGACTGCCCTGGCAAACTGAAATGCCCCCATGTGCCCACTGCAGCCCTCAGGCAGGTGCAGCAGCTCGGCTTTGCATAGAGGCAAAAGTGGCCATTAGGGTTTTCTTCTCCTTTTTTTTCCAGTTGGAAAGTCACCTGCTTCAGCCAGAGCTGTCAGTAAACCACACACCATGAGACATCTGCAGGGCTAACAAATAGTCTCTTCCACAGAAGAAAAGGGAGCTGGGATGCTGTGTGTAAGAATGCAGGGTAAGACACCAGAAAAGCTGATAACAAATGCAGGAATATCAGCAATATAGAAAAAAAAAAATTGACACTGCCCGTATGTTTAAAAATGCATTGAGAAGAATATTTCAGATTGCAGGAGTTTTGAATATAAAGGGGTCCATATCAAGAAAACACTGATGTATCTGCTCCTTTTCCTTCATCTGCCTCCAGCATTCATTCGGTGAACGGACGCACACGGCAGCCACCGAAATAATGGGATACTGGTTTAAATGATCACTGGATTAGGCCTTATGGTCTTCATTCAGCAAAGCATTTAAGCATATGTTTAAGGTTAAACACATACTTTTCAAGCTCAGCTCTACAGGAATAAGCTTAAATATATGCATCAATTTGAGCAGGCACTTAAGAGCTCTGCAAAATCAGGATGGACACGCTCAGACATGTGTTAAGTGCACAGTGCTCCTTAAGTGTTGCCTCGTGCAAAATCTCTGGTGGATTCACCAAATAATGAAAAGTGCCTGTATCCTGTGCACAAACTCTGACCTGGGACAATTTTGGGTGATGCCTGTGGGTGCCACAGGTGGGTCCCCCAGGAGAGCTGCATGTGGGCAGTAAAACCTGAGGCTGAGAAGTTGCTGCAGAAGTGCTGGGTGGTCTCTGGTCATGCTGGAGCAGGGGTTATTTAATACCATTTGTAATGGTTGCTTGGGGCAGGTGGTGGCTCACTGAGGATGGGCTGTAGCACAAATGTTGCTGTATGTTATGCGGGCAAGGCACAGAGCACACAGTGAGGGATTAGTAAGGATTTGGTCCCAGAGAAGAACTTCACTTCCCAACCCACTTGGAAAACAAGTTCTGCTCTAAATTCGTGTTATTTTTAATGATGCACAAGGACGTTAAAAAAAAAAAATCAACCTAAAAATCAGCAACTATGTTACTTAAAGAGCTTTGGGGGATTTTTTTTTTTTAATCTGTTGTATCAAAGGTATAAAGAGAACTCACTTGATCTTAGAATTCAGTAAATCCCAAATATTTAGCCTAAACTATTTCTGGAGTTGTCTGAAATAAAGGTTTTGCAGAATGTTGAGCCTTATCTAATTTCACCAGATTATTTTAAAGCTCAAATCAAACCAGTATAAATAATGGGTAGAATTACTAACCTGCAGGGAATGTCATCACAAATTTCCTGGAGTTTTCCATGTAACTATGAGCATGACTGGTCTATTTACTGAAAGTAGTGTATACTGTATAATGTTCACTGAAAACTCATGTAACTCATGCAATATGATAACCACTAGGGTGCTACTGTGACGTAAAGGATATATTACAATTTTATCCAGTTCAAACAGGGAAAAAAATGGTTTTAATCGTCCTGCCCTCTAAACAAATACTTTGTCTGTTCTACTGAACTTGAAATTCAAGGTTGTGTATAAGTCATCCTGCAATAAAAATAATGTTATGGAATAAAAAAGACTGCGCTGCGATACGATTCGAGTCTTCAATCACCGAATTTTTTTGGAAATATTTATATGAAGTGAATGCGCTCCGTGCGCCAGGATTTTTTATGGTTCTTATAACGCAGTTGCAATGCATCGTATTGTTATGTGCAAAAGCTCTGGTGACAAGCACATACATTCCAGTGCCTGGGCTGGCTCTGGCAGGAGGAGATGTTTCATGGAGAGGATAAGTTTAGCCTTGCAAGGAGCAGCCTGGCTGCAGTGCTCTCTCAGCCCAGCACAGGGATGCTGGCAGAGGAACCTCCCACCACCCACAGCTGGGGCGATGGGACATCACTTGTCCTTCTGTGGGCAGTGGGGGCTCTGCAAGGGGCAGAGCAAAGTCCCTCTGGCAAGTTGAGGGCATCACAGCTTGGGCACAAATGCCACAGCAGAATTAGATCGTGCAGTAAAAGCAGAATCATTTTTCTGCTGTCACACTGCAAGGTTTGTCCTGCAAAGGTGGAATCTCACATCGCTTGGTGCTGGACTTTGTTGTGATCAGGGGGCACTGGTGTGAAGGGAGAGACACTCCCAGTGCTGGATGAGCTTTTGGGAGAAAGAATTACATCCTACCTTGGGTGCCTTTAATAACAGTAAAATAAGTAAAATGAGAGGCAGAAATTTGTATTCAGCTCATCCTCTCTAATATCTCTCCCTCTTTCCAGACAAGACACCACTTAGACATGGCCACCTCCAGTGATGGGGAAGGTCATCCTGTGTTTTCAAACTATCACCTTCCAAAAGTTTGGGCATTTCTGCCCTCCCAGGGCTGTCACTGTGATGGAAAGCTTTCATTCCCTCACAAACTGCTGCCCAGGGCAGTCACCTACATTCACAATCTTTCCAAGGTTTTTGGACCGTGCATAAAGATAAGGAGGAAGTCAAGGTTCATACAGCAGAAGATAGCTACAATAATTTTCTTTTTATAATATGGTCTCCCACTGCTGTGGAAATAAGACTCATTTCCATGTTCTCCCGACAAGCAAGGGTTACCCCAATTTCTCTTCACAACATTTTTTAGGCATCTGACATGATTTAGTAATTTCTCTAATTGCTTGAGAGAAACAGCATCCACTTGGCACCCCCAGCACCTCTCTTTGCTGAAGGCTTGTGAGTCACCCTGTGCCAAAAACATCAACAAAACTGAACTGTCCTGCATAAAAAACTGCTTTTTACACAAAATTTTGGGAGGCTGGAAGTATTTGGAGCATTAGGGATGACTGCTGCCATCACCCTGCTGCTGATGGCATCAGCCCCTTCATAGCAAGTTCCCTATGGCCATTCCATCAGCCCTTTTTTGCTTTCCACAAGGGTGTGAGGAGAAAACCAGGAGAGTGACTTAGTGAAAACACATCTGTCAGCAGATGTACAACCCCTCTGTGCAGCTACACCCTGGCAGGCACCAGGTAAAAACCCAAGTGTCTCACCAGTAAATGGGAAGGTTCCCCTTCAGACACCCAAAGGACATTCACCCTTCACCTAACACCATCCTAAACGTACAGGGGAATATCAAATAAAACAAAAATAACCACAATTTCGTTCTGTAGGTCATAAAAGCATCATCCTTCACTGCTGGCCTGCTACTGGAAGTGATGTGTTGCCATCAGCCACTGAAAACCACGTGATGCCAGGAGATGCCCATCACAGGGAGCTCCTGTCACCCACAGGCACGTGTGACACTCACAGCAGGCACGGGAGGATTTCCAAGGTAGGATTGGATTTTCACTCAGCTGCTAAGCACACAACTCCACTGCCAGTGTGGGGTGTGGATGTAAATCTCTGTTAACATCTCAGGAAGGCTCACATTTGAGTTGCAAACAATGCTGAGGATGAACCCCTGCTCTGTCCCCTGTTCCTGAGCTGTCTCCTCTATCCCCATCCCACCACAAGATCCAGGGAAACACTTTCTCCCAGAGCCTTATCACAGCAGACAAAGAAGCAAGCCAACCCAAAACCTGAAGATTTACTACCAGAAGCCCTCATCAGAATATACTATGTATCTCATAAAATAAACATGGTAATGAAAACCGGGTTTACCCGAAGCCCTCAAACCTACGAGCATTAGCAGCTGCTTTCTGTAAAGCTGGTGTTGATGTCAGGGGGAGACAGACACCAGCCTGGGAGAAGCTGTGCTGGAGTTAAACCCACCTTGGCTGGAATTTGGCACGGTCTGTAGCCCCACACTGATAACAAGTGTGTACATAGAACTCCAACACTCCAAATAACTGACTCTGAACCCCAAATCTGTGTTGTAATTAGACACCTCTTTTGTATAAACAAAATCAGACTGTCTCGTGCTTGCTTTAGAAATTGGGCTAATCTTTGACAGGTTGTTCTCATTTTCCAATTACCCACTAGGGAATGCACGTTGGCACTCTGGCAAAAAATTTTTGGCTGTGGCCCTTGGTTGCAAATAGTGTCATTGCTCTTGGTTAAATCTGTGAAAATTATACCTCCAACCCCTCGCTGCTGGCTGGCTGCTGGAGCATCCTGCACGGCTTGGAGACTGATTTCTTTATCAGGCTCCATATGCTGCCTCAGCTAAAGGCCACAAGTAGGGCAGAAATCTGCTGTTAAAGGAACTACCAATGCTCTGTGCTGAGTGACAGCCTGACCAGAATCTGCCTTTTGAGTTCCCATGAACAGATTTTCCTATGAAACCAGCATCGTTCATCTGCACTGCTGCCACAGGCAGTGGCCAGGTGAATCCATGGGCTGCAGAGATGCCTCGGCATGAGTTTTTAGCAATCGTTTTTCCAGTTATATCGATCTGAAGAGGTAAAATGTTTCCACGTTGTAGGTGGAGGATGGTTGCTGAAAAGGCAAACCCAAAAGGTGTATAAGCACATGATTGATTTAAACCAGTACATGAGACTGCCAGTGGATTTTTTTTCTTGTCTCTGTTTAAATATTTGGTGTCAGAGAGAAGTCAAAGTGATGTTTTTTCACCAGGACTTTGCTTTTATTTCCCCCCACTTTACTGAGGATGAATCCAATAATAAATCACATGCAAATTTTAAAAATTTACTTTAAAAAGAGACATGGCAGAAATTGTAAAGTCTAAGGGCATTGGATTTTTGAACAGGAATGCTACCAAAAAACCCATACTTTAACTTGAAACAGTCTAGATTCGACCATGTACACTAATATTTATGGAGCCAAAAGCAAGAAGTTTATGTAGTAATTTGATTTAAAGTAAAATATAAAACCTTAATGCACTTTATAGTCATAGGCACCCCTAGCCACGTGTCTCTCTGTAGATAAATAGATGCACATGGGTAGATACACACACACATTTATAGCACTGGGGTCCCTCTAATCCGAAAAACAATCTTACAGGGTTTTCTTCAGTCAAAATGAATTAGATGAATTAATTAAACAAATCAAACTAAACTTAGTCACAGCAGCGCTCATTGCCTAAAGAGCCTCATAAATCCCATGAATGATGGGATGATGGCAAATACATCCTCATTACCATGCTAAACTCAGTTTGCTAAATAAATTAGTCATGTCATCCATGTCGTCACTGCATTCCCCTGCCCCAGCCACTGCACAGCTGCCTCTGCTCCCTCCTCTGCTCCCCCAGTACCTGCCAGCTTCAAAGGGGCACTTGGGGGAATTAATGACTCAATGTTTGCAAAGCACCTTGAGGTCCCCCCATGTGAAAGGGGCTTTATAATCCCCTCCTGGATTGTCCTGACTGTGCCAGCCAACGAGAGAAACTAGTGCTGGACCTGCAGGGTTTTCTTGTGGCCTTGGAGGTGCCCATGTGCCATGTGCTGGTGTGTTGGGGTGTGGGACAACCCTGCATATGCTGTGGGACCAGGGTCAAACATCACCCAGGCTGCAGGATGCACCTGTGCTGGCCCACAGTGCTGCAAGTTCACTTTGCCACCACGAACAGAAAAAAAACTCTTCCCTGTGAAGGCAGTGAGGCCCTGGCACAGGTTACTCAGAAAGGCTGTGGGTGCCCCACCCCCAGGGCCAGGCTGGATGGAGTTCTGAGCAACCTCCTCTAGTAGAAGCTGTCCCTGGCTTGGCAGGGGGTTGGACCAAGATGATCATTAAAGGCCCTTCCAACCCAAACCATTTTATGGTTCTACAATAAACATGGCAAGGTTTAGGGTTTATGGGGCTTGGTGGAGGACTCTGCAAATGAGGTCCTTGCTGGTGTTTGCAGATCTGGCCCATCCTGCCTCTTGGCCCAATGCTCATCCTTCACCTCGCTATTTCTTTCAAGGATACACAATATTCCCTCAACCTGCAGAACAAGTTCCGTTGCTTTTTAATGAGAAACACCGAATTTCCCCCCTCTTCTTTCTCTGCTCACGGATTTTTATTTTATTTTTGTTTAATTTCTGGAGAGCAGAGAGACACGAGGCAGTAACATCCTCTGCCACTGAGTCCCTCCACCCTCCAGCCGAGCATCCTGCTCCCTTCCCAGCAGGGACAGTCAGCCAGAGCTCACGTCATGGTCCTGCACATCACCCCATCGCTACTCATGTCCTCCAGGGATCCTGCCGATGCCTCGGAGCAATGAGTGACAGTGATAGCCCGATATTCCAAAAGCTTTAAAAGAAAACCAGTGGGAAAATAATTCAAAGCAGCTATATAGGTATTAAACCCCTCCTTTGCAAGAAGCTGCCAAATTTCAAGCGAAATAGTTGGCGTTTTCTCACAGTCTAGGAAAGGGGAGGAAAAAAAGCAAAACTTCATTATGCAACTGTGAATAGAATGAGTTAGGCCATCTTTGGTTCCTGCTCTGGCAGAAGTCCCAGGTAATATTCCAGGAAGCTGCTTTTATAGGCAAAGAAACCCGTAAGCAACTATCTGAACTCACCATGTGTATGTGCACATCTCATTTACTTCGGGGGAAGTTGCACACGTGCATTTGCAACTAGAACTTCTCTTCTAGGTGTAAATTGAACAAAAACATCCCTGAGGAATCTACCTACAAGCACTGGGATTTGCCTTTGCGCTCGGCAACATTTGTATTCCTCGGTGCAATTTTCAGCTGTGCATTGCAGGAGGGAAGGCATTACTCAGCCTGCTTTATTTTCATATGAATGAGGGTTACTGTAAGAGGGAACATTGTTTTTAATATTGGCCCTGGAAAGTACAAGCCAGCAGATGGCAGTTTAAACCACATTCAGTCAAAACAACATCATATTTTAGCCAGGGCCATTATTGTCAGATCATTTCAACACATATATTTGAAGATTTGACTGTGAGGATGGTAACGAGACGAAAAAGAGTGGCTGGGATTGCTGGCAGGATTGCTGCACCCCCATGGAAGGAGAACCAGAAGTTCACTGGTCAGCTCTGCAAGGCTGTGGGCTCATCCTCAGGTTTGGATGAGCAGAGAGGGGCTGGCAATGCCAAAGGAGCTCAATGTGTGCCCATGGGTGCCCCTGTGGGTGCCATGTCCCCTCCATCCCCCCTGCCACACACACACACCCCTGTGGCAGGACTGGTGGGGTCGTGTGTGACACGTGTGTGTGACAGCCCGTGACTGGAGGGTGCGCTGGCTGTTCCCAGGCTGCTCTGTGGATGTTCATTTTATGTCTTACTTACAGCAGAGATGGTGTTGTCCAACAAATGAGGTTTGCAGAAGGCCCTAAAAATGGCCAGATTTTTGCCTGGTCTGATTTTCCTTGCTGCATCAGTGAATCTCCCACTGTTTCACTAGGTCCAGGCAGGTAGTTAACTACTGCCAAACTATTTTCCTAGTTCCCAATATTTAACTATGGATAGAAAAGTGGGGGGAAAGGGATTTGTAAATCTAAACCAAAGCATTCCCCGTTCTTCAGTGAGGTTTTGGCAGGAGGGAGCACCCCACAGCCTCTTGGTGTGGATGGGCACACAGCTCCCCACACATTCCAGGATGATAAACCTTTGATATGCCTTACACTTCACTGCCCTGAAAATGCAACTTTCCACATTTATGAACACTAACAACGCTATTATCTCTACCTTTCTAATGTTTAACTAATCTAAACACTCAGGTAAAATGTTATCTGAAATGGTACTTCTATAAATGCATTAACTTTGTCTTCCTTTGACTTTTAAGATATCTTTCCTTACTAATACAGCTGAAAAGATTGTTTGGAAAGCCTTCGTAAAGTGGCAGAGCAAACAGATGAAGGGCGTTCTTTAGTAATTCTTTATTATTAGCTTTCAAATGATACTATCTTCTTGTACTTTTCTTAACGAGAAAATAAATAGAATTTGTCTCACACACAGCTGTGTTTTTCTTTAGCTAAGGAATGCACAAAGGGAAATTTAAAAATCATGCATTATCAGTGAACAAGTTAGTTAAAGTAAATAGATTCCAGCCAACTTGCTTCTAAAAGATTAAAGGTTAATGATGGAACAGCCTGGTCAATAGATTTATGAATTATCAAAGTCTACAAAAGGTACATCCAATTTTCTGGCGTTATCTGCCAAGCAAACGCTGAGAGCAGACACACACCATCTCTTAGCTGAGCTGCTACATTTTCTGTCATATCATTTAGTGCTGTTTACAGATCAACTGGCATTTCAAGAGCATTTATTAAAGCAGGTATCCGACCCCAACTGATTACTTTAAGGAATTCAACGACTGATGCAGGATGCTAGTTTAAACATACGATATGATGTCCAAGATCCTTCTTATTCTACCAGAGATCATGTGGCAAAGCATTGAACTGAGGAGATGCACAGAGCTCTGGAACCATCTCCGTAGTTCTCACTTATCGGAGTCTTTATGCTAAATAAATACATCTGGATTTGCTAAGTAACCCATAAAACAATTACCCAGCTCTCAATTGTGTCTGAGCGACTCTAAGACAGCACACCAGAAATAGCATGAGCTTGTTAAAGTCAGCTTGTAATCTTTTTCTGGGACAAAGAGTACCAAGGTAAGCTGTACCTTTTGAAGTGTGTGGAAGGTTTGTGACAGCCAACCCCGTAAAACTGTGGGCAAACAGTCTGGTACAGGTGGATTCCCACTGCCAGCAGCCAGGGAGGTTTGAAGTCCACAGTAGCTGTTCCACTGCAGGAAAGCTGAAGTGGTTTTGCCATAGCCTGGCATTTATTGATTGCATTTCTTACATAAATCTTAAAATTAAAAAAAGGAAGTGTTTAATCCATGGCTTCTGCTGGAACATCAACCTTCCCCAAGTTGTTAACAGTTTAACTGAGTCTGAACACTCTAGTGTGAAGACATTACTGAGATTATTTATTTGTTTATTTGTGAAATCTACTTTAATCCCTGTTTCTCTGTTGAGATGCATAAGGCCATCAAAAGCTTAATATCTTTGTATGCCACTCATGGGCAAATGAATATTTTAACTCTGCTCTTTAGTGATCCTTATGGATTTTTAAACCCTGGCCCATATATCCTGCCTGTCCTTAGGAATGTATGTTTTAATGGCATCAGTGAGAGCCGCAAGCAAAATGAAGGTGGAGTTGGGTCCTTCGTGAATTAATCTCTTCAGAAGATGAAATTGGACCCATCAGGTCAAAGTATTTTCACTGGAAATTCAACTCACACGAGTCTTCAACTGCTCTCTCTCTTCCTCCCTGCTCCCTAACCCTTCCCACCTCTCCACCCTTCCTCCCTGGTGATAAAGTGAGCAGCACGATAAAGGGCATCAATTTGTTTTAATATAGGAGTGTGTGACCAGTTTGTTTATCTCTGCACTAAAACCAGTACCACAAAATGCCACAAACCCTTTGAAAGAGTTTTAAAAAACAGAGCTCAGGGCCTCCGGTGTCCAAACTTCCAGCCAAACTCCAAGGAAATGGGGGAGCTTGGGACAGGAGGCAGTGAGAGCCTGAGGATTTGGTGCACATGCTGGTGGCCTGGGGCTATTAAATACAAGTATCTTAATTAAATGGTAAATTCCAAAGGAATTTCCAACTATTCTTAATTGCCTATTACTTTATCAGGCCAATATGAAGGGGAGAAAGGAAAATCCATTGGAGCATGCATTTTCTGCTGTTTATGTGCCATATGAACAGTGCTATTAACCTGTGCTGGCAATTATGATGGGATTATGGCATGCCCACTATGGAAGAATTTAATTGCAGTTATATCAGATTTAAAGCCCTTTCACAGATTATTTCACTCTAGGCTATAACACAAGCCCTGGGTATCACAGCAGCTTTGGGGAGGAGGCCCCACAGTGTGGGAGAACATCAGGTCAGTTGTCACACAACGTTGCTCTGGTGAAATTTGCCCTCCAGCCACACCAAAACCTTGTCCTCACATAAACTGTGCCAGTGTCAATTTGCAGGAGCCCATGGAAATAAAAAAAATCAGCATTGTCTGGGAGAGGGTTCCATTGCCTCAGCCCAGGGAGCAAAACCCTTGAGAGGCCACTGGATTTCACCTCTAGTCACATGAAATCCCACCTGGCTTTGATTTGAATTGATAAATCAAGACAGGTTTTGCTGAAAATTGAGCTTAGATTTGGGCAAACAGTTTGCAAACCTCAGCCTAGACAGCTGCCCTCAGCAGGCAGCACTTTCTGTGGGAAAGCAGGTTTCCTGGCAAATACTTTTCAGGGCTCTGGTTTCTCATTCCTATTGCTCCTGGCCTTCTCCACCATGGAGTTACATGGCATGATGAGATAAAGTAGAAATCTTAAGACATTCTCATTCTCTGTTAAAAGCAGCTTGTTTTAATAACACATTGTGCCCGCATCTATCCCCATTGAGAAAATTTTTACGAAACAAATTGTCCCATAAGTTTCAAAGAAGGTGCCAAAAATTAGATGACTGCAGAGGGGCAGCCAAAGGAGCATTTAATTTATTCTTTGGTAGAAAACAGTAAAAATAAATAACCGATGCCAAGCTCTATATTTTTTTGCAGTATTTAGAGGTGCTGCAATGAGGAAAAACCCACTCCTCCTAGATGGGAACTCAGGATTTTTATTCTCCACATTCAGCTTTATTCACTATGGATCCTGTGGGCATGAAGTCCAGGTGCCTACAGATTTCCAAACTGAAACAAGGGAACAAAGAGACTGAATGCCCTCTTCATGGCAGGTTACAAACATTGATTTTCTCTTATTTTACCCAATTTGCACTTAACTTTTTCTATTAACCCTTTGATTCTGCAGTTTTACAATGTTAAGCTCTGAGGCTGCAGCACAAGTCCATAATAGGTACAACCTCTGGGAATCCTTCAGCTCAGTTCATCTTCAGCTTCCTCCCCTAAAATTGCACCTGTTTCAAAGACACTTTAAAGCACAGGTCCCAACATTTAGTATTTTATCTTAAATCTCAACACCTTTGGTGTTTATCTTGCTGTTGGGGAGTAGCTCTTCAATGAGTCTGGAGATCTATCCAGACAAGAAAATTAGTATTTGAATGCTATGATTTGAAGTGGGGGGGAGGAGGAGGTTGAGGGGGCTCCTCCACGGGTGACAGTAGTGAAAAAACAGTGAGCTGATTGAGATGAATGCTGCCTTTAAAAGAACCAGAAGTATCTATTCACCGAGAAAATGGGACTATTCCATAAAAGAGATGGGAATCAATTACAGCCTCTCATGAATACAAGGCATGAGCACTAGTTAAAGCAGCAGCTCTTGACCCACAAGGATAACCTATTTCTGAACCACAGATCACTTTGTAAGAAAACATATGTCAAAACGTGCATCTGAGATGCTGAAGCTCCTTTCTTCATCAGTATTGAAAAAAAAAAAAAGCCTCTGCAAGAATACAAATTACTTTGTGCAAAAATAAGAACTATCAGTGCGAATTACAGCTGCCCCAATGGAAGAAGGGTGCAGTACATATAATATTGGGCACCTTTGCCCTCTGAACAAGGCTATAGCTGGAACATGACTGGCAGGCAAGGAGCAAAAGAACAGGGAAAACAAAAATAAACTCAAAAAGTGTCATTGGATCAGGAGCAGAAGAGATAATTTAAGATCTGATTTGGTAAATTGGGATGACATTATGGAAGAAGTGGTTGTAAGAAAAATCGAGGATTTGAGAACCCATCAGTCCAGCTGAAGTCACACAGATCTTTCTTCATAAGCAATGGCTTTTCTCCAATTTAATTTCATTTGGATCAATTACCATTAGCCAGACCCAAGCACAGACTTGAGTAAGCCAAGCTGAGGGAGAGGACATTGAAACAAATACTAGAGGAATTGTAACACACTGAAGGGGAGATGGTCAGGCTTACTAAAACCATGGACACTGCTTCAAAATCCAACACACAAATCCAGCATTAGTAGCCTGCAAGAGAACGAGGCAGGGCTCAGTTTGTATTAACTTAATAAACTAAGGAGTAGGGATTTGGAAATTACTGAAGTTGTTATTGCAGCTGTTTACTTTGTATAAGCAAATAGGGGGTTAAGCCCTTACAAGAGTCGCTCCCAGGAATTGTCAAACAATTTACAATCCTGAGAAAAAAAAAAAAAATGCATCAATATTGGATTTGAAACCCATCTTGAGAGATTGATCAAATATGAAATCAGTCTGAGAGAGCACACTTCAGTGCAATGCCTGAGCCCTTAGATAATCCCCAACATGCTGAGATTGCCTCTCCCCACCCTGCCAAGGGGAAAAACAGGAGGAATGAAAGAGAGAAAACTGGAAGGCTAAATCCTGCACTCTAACCACTCCAACTGTGAGAAAACCAGGTGCTTTATTTCTAAGTGTGAAAGTGGATGGGGCATCTCTCAGGGCACCTATGTAACAGCTTGCACTGTAAATCTTGCATTAGGGCTAAGGTCATTGCTCTTGCTTTTTAATATTCTAGCTGTTAGTAATAATTATATAAATGGTCTAGCAATTACAAATGCCATTAATTAATCTGATTACATTGCCATTATAATATTTAATACATATTTTGGCCATAAATTGAAATCTATTTAATGTTCTATGAGTTTGGAAGGAGTTTGAATCACATCCTTTTTGAAAGCCAGTGTGATTTTTGGTCCCATCAGAAGGCTGTGGAAGACAAGAATTCCAGTGCAATCTTTTTGGCTTTAATTTGAGCTGAAGACACCTGAGGTGAAAAAGTCACGAGTACGTTTGTAGTCCAAAGCAGAAGGAATTACACACTGAGATCTAAAAAGAATAATTTTCAGAAGGTGAAGATAACGATTTAATTATTTCCTTCAAAAGTTCAAAACTGAATTACCAAAGCCAGCACATCCACATAATTTGGGATAGTGTCTGAAGTCTTCATTCTTTTACTCTTCGTTGTCTCTGCTCACAGCTTGCAATTAAATAAAATGCCATGAAAATTCAGTGCCAGCTGTTAGCAACATCATCTACCACTGTCAAAAAATAGCACCAGGGAAAATTAAACTACCTGGTGTCTGATTATAATTAAAGTCCAATGGACCAGGCATGGCTGCTTCTGTGTGCACCTTTCTAGGGCCCACCAGCTCCGGCTGAAGGGCAGTGCACAGCTCTCTTTCTAGTACATCCATAGGAAAGAGCTGTGAAAATAATTCTGCTTTTGGCAGATGGTGTTTTTTCAAAAGTAAGAACAAAAACACAGATCAAAACCCCTTCTCTTTCATGCCGATGATTAAGTCCATTTTGCATATTGCAAAATCACGCTGACTGTCACTATAAATTCTCTCCCGTTATTGACAAACTGTTTGCAGATCCAGAGACGAGTGGGCCTTTTTCTAAATCCATGGTTATGTATATATATATCACCTACATCACTGACATCATCCAATAAACTTAATTGACGGCGGTTTGTCTTAACTAACCTACGTTTTCAAGGTGTTGTCATGCAGAATGAAATGTGTGTGCATTTAAAATCCGCACCCCCCGGGATGGCTGGCGTGGGTACAAATTCCCAGTTATAAAGCTGAGTTATAACCCAGCCTTCCCAAGAAATGCTGATGGCATTAGTGGTGTGATTTCTGATAAGATGCCCAAGCCTTCCTTCCCTTGGTCCCACCTCCCAGCCAGCATGTGCAGGTTTCCCATCCACCTCCAGGGATGGTTAATCACCAGCCAGTGATGCATTTCTCTCCCTGGCTATACAGACCAACAGGCACAGCACGTACCGTGGTCCCTGCAATATCACCTCACTCTGCCTCTGCGGTTTCGCCACGTGAACTTTATTTTTCCATGGGACCGTCTGATGAAAAATAATGAACAAATTTCTCATATTCCACAGACGGGGACACATCACGACAAGACTCATACCAGACTCATGTTATGATTCAAAGGAATCGTACAGCCCTGCCTCACCAGAAACCACTTGGAACAGGATCATTGCTTTGGACGAGCACAAGGCAGCCGTGGAACAAATGAGCACGCCAAAATACAGCAGAGCTTAAGACACTTCTGAGTTTTTAATATCTTATTAGAGATGAGCAAACCCATCCGAGAACAAAGCACACAATTAACTGATCTTCTTCCAGACCCTTTCGAAATCCATGCGGTGCAGTCCCTCTTCCCCTCCCTGCCCCTGAAGCCCAAAAGACGCATTATCTTTGAAAATATGCTGCAGAATTCCCAGGGTCAGCGGGTCTGGCATCGTCTGCTGGGCTGGCTGCAGGCTCCACATCGCGTGCGCTGGGGCTTCCTCGGGGGAAGCAGCACTCGCTGCATTCCACCTTCTTAATGGGGTGTAATCAGGAACACGTTTGCTTCAGGCCTATTAGTGAACTTCCCGCTTTGAACCCAGACTCTTTCTTAAAGTCATTTTTACAAAACCTAAATATCAATTTGTTGTCGTTTTGTTAACAACGCTACCTGGTGTTCTCTGTGGTGAGATTTCAGCCCAGTGTGTTTCCCGGCTTTTTGCATGAGAAAGGAAATTCAAACATGCTACTTGCTCATTCTCCTTTAACTTTCTTTTTTTATTATTTTATTTTTTTTAATCTGTACAAAATAATGGGATGTTATGTTTGTCCAATACCGAATATGAAACAGAGTCACAACTCAGAGTTGGAAAAGCCTGCCTTAATTTTTGGCTACAAAAGCTATATTTGCTTTTGGATCACTGCATAAATAGGGTGAGATTAATACTTCCTTGGTTTCAAAAACACACTGTACAAATTTGCCTGATTCAAATGCTTCAACCTGTGAGTTGTCAGTTTCAACAAGCAGCATGTTTCTTTCTCTTTGTCATTATCCAAAAGAAAAATAAATGATAGAGCCTCCCTCTCCACTGCGCTCCAAAGGGCTGTCATTAAAAAAATGACAGTGCTTGTAACTGCATCCACAAGTTTTGCCCAAGTACCAAAATTGCCCAGTTTTAATACTGGGGCATTCCATTCAGACGGAGATGCTGATGATCAGCCCGGCTTAAAAACTACTATTGGGTACACAAATAGCCAACTCAAATACTGGCTTACACCGAAATAGATTTATTAGTCCACTCACAAGACAAAAGGGCAGAGCAGCTCTCCCATGTGGCTGCACTGCTCAGGCTATTGTATTTTACCCAAGGACCCTTGAAAGCAGCTGAAAATCCTGGATTTGGCTCAAACGCACCCAGAAATCGCACAGTTCCACAGGGATGAGGAATGTGCCCATTACCAGGCAGGTTTGCTGTAAGGGTTTATCCCCTTTGTTGATCAGGAGCCTCTCCAGGCAGCTCCTCACACCCAGGGCCCCCTCACGCAGCTGGGGAACATCCCCAAAAATCACATTTCGCTGTTAGGTCAGTGGAGCAGGCCAGCTCTGGCCTGCTGTGACTGTTGAGGACGTGGAAGGAGTTCTCCAGCCTTGGCTGTGCTCTGAGTGGAGTTCCTCCCTGGACCGCGTCCAGCCAGCGCGGCTTTCCCGGCCCAGCCTCCCAGAAAACCTTCACAGAGTCCACCCCGTCAGCCTGGCAGGGACCACAGCTCACAATTTATGTTTTTTTAAAGCAACATCCAGTAACACCTTTCAGTGTGCCTGGGCATCTATTCTTGCACTCAGTAAATGCTCCCATCCAGCTCTTGGCACTATCTGTGGTCACGAGGAGAAGAAATGTTAAAATCCCTCTGTCCCAGTCACTGGACTGGGGTTAAGATAAACTTAGGCTCAGTTTTTAACTCTACCACAATATTTCTGTGCGTTTCAGCTGCCTATGAAACTCTTCCATACCCTGGAAATCCCAGTTTATAGAATTGCCAGTGTGTGTAGAAATGGGAAATTTTAATTTTGGGGGAAGAAACCTCTAAATCAGAACTGAAAACCAAAAGGGCAATGCTGCCCTTGAAACAAATACTCAGGAAAAATTCTGAAAAACTCCCAGATTCAGAGACACTTAAACACATAAGTCAATATCTCATTTAATATTTATACTTGCTTAGGTTAAGTCTGTTCACTTTTAATTTGCATTTTAAAGCCTGAAAAATGTTAAGAGAAAAAATGTTCTATTAGAAAGTTGTATTTAATATAAACAAATGATTCTATGACATATATATATATGTGTCTCAAAACAAGAAATATGCTGACACTGGAGAAAGGAAATGGGAGAACTGGACACGAATGTTAATTTTTAAATAAGTCTCTTCAGCTTTCCCATTAAAAGTGTGGGAATATTGACACTCTCCCACAAAACACTGGTGTCGTATTGGAAAACTTCTCCATGGTTTTCCCTACAGCATCACCATCAGGTGCTGGGTGGATGAAGACACCAGATGTTCCTTTGTATCTGCACAGTCACCTTCTTTCAGAAGGCAACTTATAAATAGCACCTCCTGTACATTTTGCTTCTCATGAACCAGAAGACCTGGAAGGGAAATGGAACCACGTTGTCTTTTCATGCCTTCAGTCACTCAGCTGGCTGTGGAGCCACGTGCTGAAAAGGAAAAGCTTCCATGCTCATTTTGTTGATCAGTTTTTGGAATTTCCTATTATTTCTAATCTATCTCCTAGAGGAGATCAAGACCTCAGGGAGAGAGTTGGTGGTCAGGACATGTGTCGGGAAATGCAAGAGCTGAGTTGAACTCCCTGCTCTGGATCAAACACCTGACCAAGCTGAAGATGGCCTGTGAAGAGGAAATACCAGCTTGGCTGGGGTCTGGCACTCTGCAGACACACTCACACCCAGGGTAGTCATATTTTCTGTGTCCATAACCACCACACCCAACCCTGAGATGCGTTTCCAAAAATTGGAGGGAAACCTCAATGCAAGGAGAAGATTCTCATGAAAGAAAACCTTGGGTTTAATGAATCCATCCTTTCTGATAGAAAACAATCTTCTTGATTCAAGCAGGAGAATCACCCACAGCTCCAGGCTGGACGCTGGTTTTGCCTCAAGGCCACATCTTCTTGCTTAGGAAGAGCTATTTATCAGCTGCTCCCAGTGCCCTGGTCTAAGATTAATACTTCCTTGGTTGTATTGCTGGGACCACTCTGGCCACCCTCCCTGCTGTCCGTGATGAGCATCCTGCCTCTGGAAAGAGCCTTCTCCCCTCACCAGTGCTGCTTTACAAGCTCCTGGAGGATTGGTTTTTAACAGCTGATGGCAGATGTGGGGATGCTCACCCCAGCCTTCCCCAGAGACCTGGCAGTTTAAAGGGTTTATGGCCAAACTTCAGCAGAGCTGCTTCAGCCAGCTCCCGGGGAGAAACGCTCACACAGAGCTTCTGTTTCTCCTCACTCATTCGGGCTCCATATGTGAAAACCCAAGGTGTAAAAAACCAGAGCCTGATCTAAATATTGCATGGCCAAGCCCGGCAGCTAAGCCATCATTAGGTGTTGACTTGACAAATTTTTTGGGGTCGATACCTGTGTAGTCTTTCCTACAAAGCAAGCCAGCTTGTTTCTCTCTTCTTGTGTTGCAGGCCAGTTTTATACCTCCCCGAAGACTTTATTTGTAGGATGTGTCTTTGCTTATGGAAAAGTAACACGTGCAGACAAAATAACTGTTTTTCAGGTTTGATACTTGAGCCCAGCTGAAACTAATCAAAAGTCTGAGATCTTTGGACCCTGGTAGGGCAAAACTCCTAATGAAGACGGATGTTGGACAGCAGAGGAATGAAAGGGTATCTGGTCTCATCTATATCACAGGGTGGATTTCTACCCAAGAGAATTAAAGTGATTGAGTTGTGTCCTTTTTAAATATTGTCCATCTATTTTTTCCACTTAAGTCATCTCCCATGTCTGCTTTTCCCTGTTTCCTTCAAGACCTACAAAAGATGGCCAGGCTTGTTTGTTTTGAGGGATATAACTGGGAAATCTTAGTCTCTCCTCTTTCACAGAACAAATTATTTCTGTGAAAAGTTATTTGTCATTATCTTTGAGGATTTACTCAATGACTTGGCCAGCTCAGCCAAGTCCTGTTTATGCACTCATTTACATGTCACACAAGCTCAGCTCCCACCCAAACACCCAAAGGAAAAAGGTAATTTCTCTGCAGTGACAAGATCCACTGGCTTTTGTTGTGGAAAATGTGCTAAAAATGAGGTGTTTTTCCACCTCAATGCCAAAACCAGCCCATCCCAGGGCTGCTTAACTGGAACCAGAGTCTTTCTTAATATCACATATATTGTTGAAACTGATGTCCCATATCTGTCCTAGCTAAAAATATAGAAAAAAGCCTGTGTGCCATGAGATGTGGGCATGAAAGTGGCATCTCCTTTTCCACCCCAACTCTTGGATCAACTCATGTCCTAAAACATGTCATTTCACTACACTTCCCGTTATATCAGCTTTTATTGCTCCACATCCTATTGGCCATGAAATGATCCAACCCTTTAAAAAAGGAAAAAAAAAAGTGCAAATAATGGAATTTCTCTCTATCACTGAAGAACACCAGAGTTTCACCAGGAAAAGTTTAATAAATAAAGGCCCTTGGCCCCACCCTGCCTTGCCATTTGTAGTTTCCCAGTTCCCTTAATGCCTAATCTTCAGTCGCCGTGAAACCAGATGGTTAAACAATTAGATAAATCACGGGCATTGCTTACTTTGTCTCTTCTGTAAGCACCAAACAATAAATCTCACAACTTTCTTGCCATGAAAAGCGACGGTGAATGCCCAACCCCAGCTCAGCAGCTGGACTCCTGTTTCCTGGGCCCGCAGAAGATAGAAAATATCACATTTCTACCTCATTCGACCCTTTCAATATCCCTGTCACGCTCCGTTGCTTTACAAGGCATCATTTCACTGTTGCAACAAAGATTACAGGGAATCTAACAGNGAGCGGAGCGGACCCGAACAGGAGGCACAAGGACTTCATGTCTTATCTGCTCCCCATCTTGGCGTTTCTAACCACAAGGACTGCCCTGCTGACAGCCCTGCCTGTCCTCAGGCAATGAATCTGTAATAAGATATACACACACAACAAATAATAACGGAGGTGGTTTGTTGTGTTTGGGGTTTGGTGGGGTTTTTTTTCCGAAAAAATATATACCGAGGTAATTAAATTGCTAACATGATGGATGGCCTCATTTTATATTTGAATTCAAAGTGAGTTGCTATAACATATAAAAAAGTGACTTGCTGCAAAAAAAAAGGATAATGATATAATAACTTGCACTGAAATAGAAATATGGATATTTTCCTTGAATTCTGAAGAATCAAACTTTGATGCTCTTGCAATGACAATGTATAGCATTTGGATGTTTTACTCCAAATCCTAGAGGATTTTGGAGGTGTCAAGTAACTCAAAAGCAGAGAAACCAAGGCAGTGTGAGGTTGCAATGTATTTCAGATAACATAGGGGAAAAAAATCACTTAAAAAAAATCACTATAACCTGGGAGGGAGACTAATTATTTAAGTACTGGACCTTATAAAAGCTCTGCAAAATAAGATGTTTAACTTGTAGTTAAAGCTGTACAAATTCCCATTTACAGATCTCATTTTCAGCTGTTCTGTACTAAAGAGACTCTAAGAATATCATATCAATACCACTGTCACATCATTGTGATATGGGAAAATTGTCTGATTTCCACATCCCCGTTTCTCTCATCCCACAGCAAAAAAATAAGAAGCACTGACCAGCAGCTAAAAATACTTCAGAATAGCTTCAGGACTTTCACAGAGCCATTAAACAAACTAAGGATTTGATGTCATGTTTGAAGGCTTCTGTTAATGGGAAGTTTGGGTTGTAATGCATTATAATTTAGGAGATCTAACTTTGCATTTGTTCTCCTTCTGTGAGAAATTTGTGATCCATACCGCAAGCTGTGGAAGCACTGGCCAGCAGCCATGAAAGTATTAAATATAAACGCCTTGTTACCTCAGCAGTTATTTGCTGTGCAGCAATGCTGGGTTTAAAAATCCACTCCAAAACCCTGTAAATCCTGGGGTATATTTTCTTGCTTTTGCCTGACACTCACAGAGTTAACAGACAAAACATTCCAATATAAACTTCCATACAAAGGAGCTAAGATGTTAAAAACTCACTGTTCACATCTGTTCATCATTTCATTGTGTGGCCACACATTAGATAACCGTGTGTGCTCGCGAGAGCACAATGCCCAGCCCTGACCTCAGCTGTGACATCAAACCAGCACACGGGGGAATTATTCCAGGCTTGGGGGAATTATTCCAGGCTTTTGGCATTGGCGTGGTTGACTTTCACAAAGGGGGGAGCAGAAAAACTCTGCCTGACGAGTGGTGAAACTGCAGGATTAGCAACCAACTTTTATCAGCCCTTTGCTGCGGGTTTCTTTGCAATAGGAAAATTTGAGCATGTAAATGGGTCCATCCCCTAAAATTAGGCAAACATCATAACAGGGCAGTTAACTAACCTGTAATTACACTGTCATTTCTATTAACTCCATCACCCGCTAATAGAGTAAGTTATAGTGGAAGCAGCCAATGTTGTTAGGAGGGTTATTTATTTTATGCCCTAATTAATCAGTACTGACACTGAACCACATCCTTCCTCCTTCCTCATTATTTAAATCACCCATTTATATGGATGAGCCTCTTTGCTTTGTGCATTTCATTAATGCCTCCACATGCTCCCACAAGGAAAGCGGCGGGTGCTGTTCCGGCAAGGGGGCAACAGCAAATGCCTGGAGGGTGCTCTGCTCTCCCAACCTTTATCCTCTGGGAAGGGCAGTGGGAAGTCAATGGGGTTGAGTCTCTGGGTTCTCAGGGGTCTGGTCCTCTCACGGTGGAAGGAAAGAAGCAGCTTCCCTGTGTTGGCCCAGTTTCGAGCTTTTGGTACTTGAGGAGACAGAGCAGGATATCTTTTGAGAGGGCACAGCCACTCAAGGAAACCTTTGCTGCAAGACAGGCACATGCTTAAGTGATTTCCTGAATCAAGGTCCTGATCCTAAAATTGGAAGTGACAGGTAGAAGTTCCCTTACCCACTGATCACTCGTCCTGAGGCTGTGAGTGAAATAGAGATGCAAAAACTACTTGGTCTGCGGGATGGAGATCAAAGCGTGGTGGGTTTAAATTCACTAGAAGGCAACTTGGACAAGTGAAATTCAGAATATCTTCTGCAGGGCTTTGTGTAGGGGTACACAGTCTCTTATAGTTCCCCTAAACTTTGAGGGGTTTTTTGCCCCCATGATTTTAAGGGGTTACCTGTGCAGTACTTCATGGCAGAATAGCCAAAACAATGTTTGAATCAAAGTAACTTTGACGGAATAGTTTAAAGCCAGTTTTTTTTACAGTCATTTATTTTACATCGCCCTTTTTCCGAGTTGTTTCTGAGTGCACACCTCCCAGGTAGACACTTGCTGTTTCACATGTGTAGACTACAGAGTCACTTGAAAAGGCTACCAGAATTTAAGTGACTACTAACTTGTTCAAACAAAATGCACAGAAGGACTCACAATAATGACTCTCACTTGATGCAAGCAGCCTCTCTGAGGCTCTCTTGGAAGGTCAACAAGGAGATGGGGAAGCCTGGCTGAGCACCAGGCAGCAGGACAGAGCCCAGCCTGGGCCCCCGGGAGACACCCGCTCACAATTTCCATGCTCTGCTGCCCTCCCTGGCATCACAGCTAAAGAAGCCTAACATTGAAAAAACACCCCAGGCCTCTTTAAGTTGTTATTCTGCTTCCTGCCTTCAACACAAGCAGCTCCTGACACAGCTCAGTCACTTCCAAAGTGGGGCTGAGGTCTGAAAATTCAAAACTCACAGGGGATGGAGAGAAGGATGCAGAGCCAGGACTGGGAAAACTTTAATGGTGTAGCATTGTCCAAAACCAACTTAAGCAGGATAGTGGAGAAGGTCTTGTACCCCAGAGGAGCAAAATCTGAACCCAACCCATTCAAGACTCCCTACATCCCCTTCAGGATGTCCAAGAGCCTCTGACACCTCTCCAGTGCCACACCACACTCCCCGGGACAGGGACACCTGGAAACACAGGTTCTTAGGTCAAGCTGGTTATTGACAGACTCTTTGGAAGTTTCTTTTTCTAAAAGAAGACAAATGGCACAAGGCTGTGCACACTTTACTTGAGTAAAGCTCAAACACAGCTTTGGTGGGCTTTCAGAGGACAAAAACCAGTTGCACGATTTACTTCAAAGCTGACAAACATGATCCTACTTGCAACAGTAACAAAGTGATTTTTATAACTTCGGGAATTTTTTAACCTGGAGTAAGCTGAGATGATCTAGTTTAAGAAAATATTTTAAAACATTGAGAACTATATTTATTATTAATTTGGATAACATTCTTGTTTTGCATGAAACATGTACAATTTTACCAGTGCAGCTTTCAAGCAGTAGCTCAATGCCATCACTGGTAGCTGCAAACCAGCACAGCTCTCAAAAATGAGGAAACATTATCCTGTGCCACATTCTGAAATCAAAGGCCATGTGCAGCAGCTCCATTAGCCTGTGGTTCAACGCCAATAATTGAACCATCCAGGTTTCATCCAAACATTTTTCTGACTTCCCAAACATTTTGCCAAACCATGAACTAATTTTCACCACAAAGGCTTTCTCGGATTTAGCACGTATTTGGAGACAGTTGCTCACTCGGCAGAGCTCCAGGGGCTCTCAAAGCCTTGTGGTGCAAAGTGGTCAAAAGTTGCCAAGTGTGTATTGTCCCATGAAACCTGGTGTGTCAGAAACCATATAAACCAAACCAAGGCTGTACAACTTTTCCATGGAGCTCGTACCCAAAGCCATGCGAGGGCCTGTTGCCCACACTGTGAAATGTTGCTCAGGCAAACTGGATTTTGTCCGTCCTTCCCTGTTACCTTCTGACTGTGAAGGAAGCCTTGGCCAGAATTTTCCTCTTTTTTTATTTTCTGTGAAAGACCCCATCCTATGTGTTTATTAGTGAAGAGAAAAACGATGAGCTTTCAGTGGGTGTCATAATGTTGATCATTCCTGGCCAAAGTCCAAGAGTTTATTTCATGTCTCCCGTCACACTCTGTGTTTTAAATCCCTTTTTTCCAGTCACACAGATCTGGGCATTTAAGGTGTATTACTATTAGAACACACAAAATCTACTTCATACATGAATGTCCACTTAAACCATCTGACAAGGAAAACATTTATGGTCTGACATCTTTGGAGCAGAGCAAAAATCAAAACTCTGGGACCAACCAAGTCCCCCATCCTGCTCTCATTTCAGTCAACAGCGCTGGTCCCAATGGCTCAGCGCTGACAACTATGAGAATTGCCAAAGAAATGCACATTAATTATCATTACTGTGTCTGTTATTGTATAACAGACTGTGATTCTGTACTTTATCTCCTGGACCATTATCTCCTGCCATGTGATCTAAGTGTTGATACTGCTAATGTAAAGGAACACAGAACAGTAGTCATTTATCCTGCAAAAGACCTCGTGCTTTTCTTGTTCTATCAATCATTAAACAAGTAATGTCTTTTGTGTTATTGCCTTGACATTCATTAACACTCACGTCACAGGAAATCTTTGCAATTAAAAACCTTATTGACGATCTGTGGTTGTTTCTCATTGGCGTGTAACAAGCAAGATAATAAAAAATGAAAACAATAGTGTTATCAAAGATAACTGAGGAGGTTTTTCCTTTTTCTTTTTGTACCTCAACTATTTTAACGTTGCTGGTCTCTTTTTTAATTTGAACATGGGCTCGAGGGCTCTGGAGGCCGGCAAGCCGCTTTTTATCAGCCCTGAACATCTGAACACCCCTCAGACACTAATCCTGTATGACCAGCTTTTGTGGAAACACTCAGCCTTGGAAAAGTCAGGCTACATGAGGACAAGACAAAAGTCTCTCCCTCCATGCTATTCTGTCGCTCAGAGATTGTAAGGACCACGTGTGCCAACAGTGACACAAGAACCCCATGCTTTGCCCACTGTCCAAAACTTGCACCAGACTGGTTTCCACGCTGCTGCTGCTGCCCCGAGCTGACACCCTGCTAGCTGGGGATGGAGGGAGGCTGGCAGGGAACCTGTAGCCTGAGAGGACACAAAGAGAGCTGGGATGGACTGCAGGTGACCAACAGCTTGGGTCTGGTGAGTTACAAAGTGGGGAACTTCTTGAACATTATGGCCTTGCCTTCTGCTGTGTCCAAAACCACCCTCCCTTTTTACGTTTACGTGGAGGCTCACAAATTTAGGCTGGTTAATCCAGATGCTACCAGGGCCAAAACCTCCTGATCTAGCAGCTGGCTGCTGGGAGGCACCAGAGGTGAATTTGCATGTGCTGTGAGCATTATCTGTGCTGCCCTTCCCTGTGGGACAGGGCGCATTACAGCACTCACATTAAAGTGCTGGAGCTGTCTCTGTGCTTCCTGCAAGCCCAGATTCCTGTCTGACTCGGGCCCCACGGTCTGAAAGGTGCCTTCTGGAAGATAATAAGCACAACCTCAATTCCCACAGACATTGACATAATTGAAAAATTAGACCATTAAGGCTCTTACATTCTTACAGGCTGTTTTAATTGCTGTCCATATATCTTGAGCATATTTACTGAATGCTCCATCTACACCGAGGTAGTTGAGAAGTGAGGGCAAGCCTCTGATTCTGCTACAGAATTCAGACAGGACAAAAATATTAAATCAGAATCATCCTTGCCTTATTTACTTCTATATTACAGTACCGGAATTCCTAAGGCAGAGACACTAAGGCCAGAAGGAACCATTATCAAATTTTGCATCTGATATTTTGCTTAGTACCACAATTTTTGCATTTCTGCTCTGTGACAATACTTCAAATTTACACCATTACTAGAGAAAGAATCAGAGCCATTCACTTTAGAAACTCCATGGGGTAGGCTTCTCTGTAGATCCATATCTCTTGATACAGAAGCAAAATTGAAGCAAATTGAAGCAAAAGTGGAAGCAAAATTCTGGGAATGACCCTATGGTTAATGGCATATTTCTGGTTCTCAGATGTGGTGGTCTTTCTTTGAAGCCTAAAACTGCATTTATGATCAGCCAGGGGGCTAAAGAGTACACAGAGCATTTGACATAGAAGCAGACTGTCTTTTGTTGAGCACCAAAGTAGTTAAATAAATTCCTATCTTCTCCTTTTTCTGGTAATTTAAGCATTAGTAGTGTTGATACCAAATCTAGACTGCCCATGGCTTTTCCTTTGACATCAACAGTAATGTTCTTAGAAGCAATCAAATTTATAAAACAATCCAACAAAAAAAGCAATCTAACAAAATATGACAAGTATATTTCTCTGAAAATTTAAGTGGAAGAAATTATTTGATATGTTATAGGCATTTACATAATTAATATTTTATGCCACAGATTAATTTTTTTCTCCTATCCTGTAACAAATAGAACCAAGTAATTAACAAAACTTTATAATTAAAATGAGCTATTTCTACCTTTGGTATTTGCTCTTGTTCATCAAACTTAATAAGAGAACAGATTTTGCAGATCTGAGACCAACAGCAACATTCAGTAAATTAATCTGACAGCAAACCCTGCCCTCCCCTTTGTGTCTCCACAATTACTCAAATCTGTGCAGGCCAGAATACCTTAATTTTTAACACAATCTTTCAAGGCCATCTAAACTTTTTCAAGGCTTTTTCAGCATTATACTATTGAAAGCTGAAGCAAGCCTTAGGAGATATTCTTACCACAAAAAGAAAATTTCAAAATATATATATATATATATACTTCAGGAATTCTGTAGGAGATAAAATATAGAACTTCATACAGAAAAGGTCACCTACTCCCACTGCCAGTGATGGGTTGGCTTCACACTCAAAACAGGGATGCTGCAGGGAGCAATTCTGCTGGGAGGGAGACTTTTCCTGTAAAACCCAGTGAAATCACAGAGCTGGCACACAAACAGCTATTTTCTCTTCTGACCAGGACACAGATCCCTGTACCACCTACAGAAAGTCCTTTTATCTCCCTGCTCATCAGTTCCCCATGAGTAATGCAACGAGCATGTTGGACAGAAATAAGAGACCTCAGGTATTTGGGCATTAAATGGATGAGCATTGTGGAAAAAGTGTTTTGTGAGGGGAATGTACAATGCAAACAGGGATGAGATAAGAGATATCTGATTCACACAGATTATGCCTTTTGTGCCCAATATATGGGTGGCTAGCAGGTCACTGTGCAGGAATTACAAGTAATATAAGCGGGCATGAGGAAGCAATATTTTAACTTGAAAGGACTTGTAGAGGGATGAGAGAGAATTTGCATAAAACCAATACAGAGCAGATGGGAATGGACAAGCCTGCTGGTATCTAACACACGCCAAAGGAAAATTACAGAAGAACAAGGAAGTTATTGTAGATGGCACTTCGATATCCTAACCCTATATGAAATCAAGAAAACCTCTCAATCCACCAGAACAATTGCCTCAAGGGTTTAGCAAAACCCCCCAAGTTTCTGCTAGAAAAATATAGCATTACTGGCAACAAAAAAGCCTTATCATGCTTTCCCACCTTTAATTGCTTTAGAAGGCAAAACATCTATATATGTAAAAAAAAAGTTGAGGGTAAATGCAAAGATTACTAATGTGTGTTATCTACTTACTGTTTTTTCTAATTCTCTTTTGTGAACGCGAGAAAAGGGAGTCAATGCCAGAAATATCTTTTCTGACAGCAAATATTTGGGCAAGTTTATTGTCTTTTGCCGTACACTAGATCTTAGGGGGGGAAAAAAAAAAGAAAGAAAAATAAAAGAAAAATTGCTCTGGATTCAAAGAAGATTGCAAAGAAAAATAAATGTTACGTTGATAAGTATCAGTGTTCTAGAATTACGACCAGTCCAAGGTGTTTTCAGAGGCATGTGTCAGAGGCGATGGTAAAAAGCAGAGAAATATGTAGACAGAAGTGTGAAAGAAGTCTGGGCAGAGGTGTGAAAATAGTTTATAGTTTATTAAAAAAGAGGCAAGAACACAGAAACTTTCTGAAAAGCTGCAGCTGCCCAACTGTGCCTTGCTTTGAGCAAGACCTTCTGCTGAGGTCATTCTGGGAACTGGTGCCTCTCAAGTGCCACGGTCCCTTCGTGGGACCCTTGGCAGGAGGGATGGAGGTGTGTGGATCTATTTAAATGATCGTGTTTAGAAGAGAAATGTGCAGGTCACTCCCTCCTCTGCAATAGCAGACTAATTTTATTCCGCCTGTACTCTAGAGGAATCAAATGCTTGATGGATGGAGCCTAAGAAAATCCTAATTCAGGTGGAGAATTGTAACACAATAACCCATGAGTAATTTGTTACGGAGAGACTGGGTGCTGGGAAATGCTGGGGGAAAGAAGGAAACGGAAAGTTAGGATTTGGGTGAAGGACAGGCTGTGCTCCTGCAAGCACTGAGGAGTGGTTTTTACTGAACCCCTATGATGATGCCACGTTGACAAACCTCTTCTCCCATCCTACCCATGGTGGAAGAGAGGCCTGTAAAGCTCCAGGCATTGTTACACTCATTTTTCCAGTAATGCAGAGCTACGGAATAAAACTTCAAACAAAGAAGCAGCAGAGATGACCATGGGGGATTTAACTAAGCAAAGATTTGGTGCTCACACGGCCTGAGAACTGATTTCTGAGGAACATTCCTCAATCCTTCCTGGCCCTGACACGATTATACAGATGTATTAGAGTGTAACCAAAACCTTTTAATACCGACATGGTAAGCTGAGACACCACTTGACAGTGCTGAGTTTCAGCCTGGCTGGACACAAAGGCTGAACATAACTCTGCGACTCAGCACCCGAAACCCAGAATTACATTTCTGCTGGATGACACTTCAGTGGTGACAGACATTAATAGCCCTGTTAAGCATAGATAACACAACACCACTCCGGTGCCTCGCTGGGAGCCCTTGCCAGTAATGAGCTTTAAAGAAACAATGACTCACGGTAATATGAATTGTCACAAGATCTCACAGAGAGGGATATGAGACAGCTCAAGGATGGTGGCACACAGCCTGCCCCTGCACCCTGCAGCACACCTCTTCTCACGGCCAGATGAAGACACAGATAATGTGACCAAGACGAACATGTGACCAAGATGAACAGACAACTGAGTTCAAGTCCCATTAATCACACGGAGCCTTCCATCCCCCTTCCCAAACAATCCTGCTCCACTGCCAATAAAGTTTCAACGGTTTTTTGGCACTGCCTCCTCTCCCAGCAACTGCCTCCCTGAATTTCATCCCTTCTTCCTCCTGGATGCTGCAGGACCCAGCTCTGCCATGTGCCCACAAGGTGCCTGTCACCAGCCATGTGCTCTGATGGGATTCTCCAAGGTGGGAACTAATGGCAAATAAAACCCTCCTCAGGATTAGACAAAGGGCAGCGTTTAGTCTTTGGAAAGCCCTCTGCTCACACACTTCCAAGTATTTCTGCCCCAAAGGCAGTATTTCTTGATTAAAACCAGGCATTTTCTTACCTGCAGCACTGAACATCTTGGCTTTGGAAACTCACCCCATTCTTGTTCAATCAGGGCTCAAGGCATCCCATCCAGGTGTGACACAGAGCAGGGCTGACTCCAGGTCTGTGCTTCAGCTCCACCGTGCAAACAGGTGAAAATACTCAAATCCTCACAAAGGGAGAAAATACTGGCAGCTTTTGTAAGGAATATTGTAAAGGATCTCACTGGGTGAACAGCAGCTTGGGAGCAATGTTTATGACAGAGCTATAAACTCTTGAACAAATTAAAAGGATTTACAAGAGTAATTCAAGTCTCAAGCCAACCCTACTGAATGGCAGGAGAGGATTCTCCCAGGGTCAGGAAGAAATTATTAGCACTGTACTTGTGGAAGAGGCTTTAGTATAATTTCTTGCCCTACCTATTAAAAAAAAAAATATTATCCTTTCAGTTATGGCAATGAGTGCACAGGAAGATCATTCCTTATCTCCTCAGCGCTTCACCTGGCTGTTTTTATAGACCCTTTGTTCTTGTTTCAGCTCACCTGTTACAAGAGGCCTTTTTTTCCCCCCTCATTTTAATGACCCAACACTTCAGACTCCAGATTTTAGCTCTATCTCAGAGATCTGAATTCAAAGCCTCCAGCCAAACTGTTTAAAGTTCAATGGGCTTGCATACATACTTTAAGCTAGAATTAGCATTTTTTTTATACCCGTGCTGCTTCCTGTCAATATTATTCCACTTGTTTCATCACTGGTGGACATGGATGAAAACCTCAACAACTAACCTGAGATCTTCAAAGATCTGCATTTCTTGTTTGGCTTTAATATGGATGCCAAACTCCTGCTTTATTTGCAGAGATCTGTGCTACTGAGTGATGATCAGTGAGAGCTTGTGACTATGAAATATTTTTATTGCAATGTGAAATTAAGGAATTATTTAAGATAAGAGGAACAGGAAGGTGTCTGAACACACTGCTGAAAGTAGTGGCATCAACATCCACTGGTCTAAGGCAAAGTGCCCTGAGGATGTTACATTCCTTACCCGGGGTCTGAGCTAGGAGAATGGAAAACTTCTCTGGAATCCAGTAGCAGTGGAATCAGGATGGAGGAGTTACCTAGCAGAAGTCCATGGAAAATATCAGGATTGCCTAAAAGTATGGAAAATAAAACTGAAGACTCTAAAAGATGACAATTGCCCTTCCTATGAATTTTTTAACTCTCCTGTAGGTATTTTGCTGCTCCCCCTTAATTCCCAGAGGATCATTCCGAGCCCCTCTCAGGACCTGCAGCAGCTCAGGCATCACCATGTGGCGTTTCAGTCACAGGAACCTTGATCTGATTGTACACAGAAGGGCAAGGTACATGCTAGAGCTGCTCTGAGCACACAGACCATGCAAGGTTCCTTTCCTACAAACCAGGAGGAAAACTACCAACACACAAAGATGCTCCACACTGTATTTTTCACGAGATCTTTCCACTGAAAAGCCCCTGCAGCTCATTCCCATGGTGCAGACTGGATAGCAAATGGAGAAAGATCTCTCCAGACACTTTCCCTTTAGATCTCAAAAGGAAACATTAATCAAGCAAAAGATGGGAAATTATGACACCTAGCTGCTAAAGTTCAGCCCCAGCGGCCTGCTCAGAGCTGATCACAGGGTACAGGTGACTATCCATCAAATGACCTATCATAACACACATTAAAATGTCTGGGTTAATCAGGACAGTAGCCAAGAACAATATTTTTCTGCTGACTTTCATAACAGCAGGTACAAAAGCAATCCCCTTGAAACAACCAGTCTGCATTCACAACTAAATTTGATTAACTAAACAAAATTCCAAAGATGATTTAAACCAAATTATACCATCTCCTCCCTGCACACCAAGTACAGGATGGGGGATGCTTTGTGCAAAGTAAAGAGGATATTAGAGCTGCAGAGTTTTAGGTCTGAGCTGGAGAATGCATGGAAATCTGAGCTTAACTCCTGGGTTGCTACCTGTAATTGCATCAAAAAGCAGAAAGTGAGATTGAAGGTTACTTTATCACCACCTGATAGTGGAGTGGAATCAGTTGCAAGTATGGTTATGACTGCTTTGCAAAATACTTTAATGTGGGTGAGGAAGACTATCTTTATGGGGCTATTATAAATTGCACCACTTGCTCATTAGAATAAGACCAGTGTGACTTTGTGCTCTGCCCACGCCGAAGTCGGCACGAGGAAATGATAAAATCCTTTTATTGCTACCAGTAAAGACACCTCACATCTGTGGCACCACTTCCTCCTGAGGATCTCTGAGCCATTTCTCCCAAGCCTTGGTGATCACAGAGTGGCCCAACAGGGCAGGTGTTTATCCTCAGCACCCCAAGGAGGGGAGGCACAGAGCTGTGTGTGACTCAGGCACACACAGGATGTCATTAATCAGGGCCAGGTTAATCAGGCCCCAGCCCCAGGCATTAATCAGAACTCTGCACTCGCCCCTGTTCTTCCCCAGCCCCGGGGGCTCCTCATCATTCCCACACCCAAAAATGTTATCTGTGCCTGTTGGTGGAGTTTCCAGGGGGAAAATGCAGGGGGGTTTTCAGTTTGCAGCTGAGTGGGCAGCACTGCCAGGGAGGAGAGACACAAGACTGGTGTCACCAGCTCACAAGTGACTCACAGGCATTGACCCAGAGCCAGCACCACCAGGCCAGCTCAGCTCCCAGATAGTCCTACAGGAAGAGATTTGATTAATATTTTATTTTCTGGGGGAAATTGTGCCCATGGCAGAGCAAGTCAATGAGAACAATGAGTGTGGGCCTGGGCTCAGTGCTGAACTCAGTGTCTGGAGCAGGTTCAGGCACTTGCTTGAAGGTTTTACTGGAGGAAACCTAAAAATATCCTGTTTCAGTAAAACTTATTTATAAGCACCTAGCTGGTAAGGACCTTTTTCTGCCAGCACGTGAACTAATTTATGATCTATAAAAGTAACAACTATAAGCACAATAAATTACTTATTTATTCTACAAAATCATATCTCCTCATCAACGAGTACTCTCACTGCCACTGATGTATGCATTACTCCTCTCTTGACTTGGAGTGGTTTTGTGGAAAGGATCATTATATAATTAAATGGCTGTAGACAGAGACGTGTGCTCAGTGCCACAGCAAGCTCTGGCGGGAGGACATTACATTTCGTTATGTCAGTTAGTGGAAGGAAATTTCCCAGCTTTTCATCAAAAAAGTAAAAAGAAAAAATTTAAAAAAATCTTTGTCAGGCAGATGATGGATTGTTCTAACGTTATGCAATGAAAGAAGAGCTGGGGATGTATTGTATACAATGGCTTTGGTTCAGAAGAGTCTGCAGCAACAAGCGCAATAATGGAACTTTTAAGTTCTCTATCTGTAAACCAAGTGGAAAGCTGAGAAACCTTCCATCTCAGATGGATAAACTGTTTACCTAAACAGAAAGAAACACCATCAATTCTCATAAATGGCAATAAAGAGTTGCACAAGCTGATAGTCCAGGATGTGGACGAGGACAAAATGACGGCGCCTGCGGCCCAAGCGCGGCTGGTGCAGCCCTGAGCAAACAGCCTGGGCTGGCTCCTGCTCCCTCGGAGCCCAGCCATAACTCCTGAAGCACAGACTGATTTCCAGTCGTGATTTCCTCTCGCAGAAACCGGATCTAGGCATGATTCATAACGAGATGTCCAAAGCCATTTTCGAAGATGCTCCAGATGGCACAGGCCGGGGCCCAGCCCGCGGGGCCAGCCAGGCCGGAGAACCACAGGAGGGAAACGTGACACACACAGAGCCCCAGCCACGTCCCCGTGCCAGCTCAGCCCTCTGCAGGGCCAAATCCTGTCCCCCAGCACCACATCAGAGCCACCATCCACGACCCAGAGCTCCCCAGGGCACCACAGCCCCGCTCACACCTGGAGCTGGGAGGGAAGAAGCCGTCCTGCGGCTGGCTGGGAGGAGGGAAGGGCGGTGGCTTTCTCTGCAGTTTCTCTGGAAGTGTCTGCATGGCATTAAGTACATTCATTTCTCTAGCAAAGTTTTCCCATCTGGAAAGAGGCAAGGGGGGGGATAAGACTTAATTTTGTGAGCGTGTTAGAAAACATAACACTTTTATGTGTATCCAGTAATTTGAGATGCCGGGATAATAGTGCGGAGAATTATTATTATTATGACAGAAGGCATTTTTACTTCTAATACAGAAAGAAAACAAATAGCAAGAGAGTGAGCTTGGAGATCCAACATTCATTTTATTTTTATTTTTAAACTTTCTAATTTTTCAATAATTGAGACCGCAGATGTTCACTTCCATATGTGCAACAACCCAGTTCCAACCCCTCCTGAGCACTGATTGCCAGGGAAGAAAAAATATACTAAGCAAAAACAAAGAAAAAAATATTAAATAATAATAAAAAAATGTTGATACTTCTGTAATTTGCAATGATTTTCTCAAACCAGCCAGAATGAGGAGAAGCATTTGACAGTGTCTGGGCTCAAAGCCATGGACAGTATCCACCGCCTAGTGCTGTATAATTTACAAACTCCCGTTCTTTCAACAACTCCTCAGAAAATGAGATTGTTAAGTAAATATATAGCAGAAAAACAACTCAGGAGAACAGAGCAACTCCTTTATATCATTCAAAAGGTGGTGGCCTCTGTGAGAGAAAACCATTTGCTGCAGTCTGCCAGAGCTAGAAGAACATCAAACAAACCAAACAACACGAAAGCTATGAAAAAAATTTGCATGCCCTTTTGCACAGTAACCTCCTCTGCGGTGGTATGTGATACAGAGATAGGTCCTTACATGCATCTGCCATCCAGGGACACGGATTTCATGTGACTCCCCTGGGCTCTGACAATATCACTTTACAAAAGTGACAGTAGTTGAGAAACACACTGGGGAAAGGTGTGTTTGTGTTGCTGAAGCTGCTCGCACTACCGGGCAACGACTTGCTGCTTATTCTGGGGATTTTATTCATCAGCCAGAAAAGAATCAGTGGTCCAAAACCTGGCTCTTGGGAGGGAGAGTGATTGCATCACACCATCCCCAGGGAATGAGCCTGGAGCAGAGCAGTGGGATGAGTGCGTTACCTTTGCCACAGCTGGGTCAGGAAACTTAAGAAATTGCTCCTTTATTAAACATATTAGAGACTCAGCCTTGTTTGCCTACTGATATCCTTGAAGGAAGGGAATACAAAGATGAGGGTGTGAATGCTATCTGCTATATCACCACTTTCAGGCTGCTAGGACAGTTTTATTTGCTTTATAGTAATTCATTGCCAACTTCACACATAAAAGTTAAACACGCTTCTTAAATGATAACACTCAAAAGACAGTTTTCAGAAGGTCAAAAAAAAAAAAAAAATACCCACCAGAACTCAAATCTCTACTTAAAAGGGGTTAGGTGGAGGTTACAGAAAAGTGTTCCCAGGTTTGTTTCTCCTGGCTGTTCCTGTAAACGGGGTGACCTTGGCCACCCAAGGGACACGACAACCTGCACAGCTTTGCCTTAGCAGAGCCTGGGGTGGGATAAGCACCCAAAAAAAGATGCCCCATGCAGGGTAAGACTACGAAGAAGCTCATCCCCCTCTCCCTGTGGCCCACCAGAGCTGTTTCTGTGCTCATCCCAAGCTCCTCGTGCTCCTCCCTGCTCCCCACTTTGCCCCACACAAGCACTTGGTGGCAGCCTTAATGCCAGCAGGCTCCAGACCAGCCATTAAATGCTCTGTTTTCTCTAGTGGTGGCAAGAACGGCTTAAAAAAGCTTTGCTTAAATGGAGTTATGAAAATATCAGCCACTGATCCAGAAGTTCTCAACAATCCAGTGATGCAAGGTCACTCCTAATTGCCTCCATCTTTCCTATTCTCTCTCCAGAGAATAATTACCTCAAGAAACAAAGTCCTGGTTTATTTTACTAAGATCCAGAAATTCCCTGCTTTTATAACAACAAGCAACTCCCCTCTTCTTCCGCTTTGGACTAAGGAGAATATTACCACTGTCAATTATATGCAGGGGAACTGTTAACCCTTAGCATTCATGTGGTGAAAAAATAAACTGCAGAAATAATTGCCTTGTGTTCAGAATTACTCCATACTGTTAAAACAATGGTTCATTTTGCTTGTTTTAAATGGGAAAAACAAGACCATGCTTCAAAAGCATTTATTCTGTACATTAGCCAGAATAAAAACTCCCCTGGAATTGTTGTCTTAGAGCAAGGAACAGCATTTCAAACTTCCCTTTTGATTTTTCAAATTCAAAAAGCAAGAGGGATTATGTTAAAGCAGCCTAAACACTCAGAGAAGAGTTAGACAGCAGAGCTACACCACTCAGTCTCTATGCTGGGCTCATGAGAAATTTGGGTCATAAGTGAAAAGTGGAATTTTAGATTTGGTCCAACAGTCTAGAGGGACTCAACTGAGTTCTCACTATTGTCATAGAATTGTTACTACTGCTGTATTGCAGATGTACAGTGTTAACTCTTCAACTAAACTTTATACTGGGCCAAAGCAAACCTCATACAATCTTTTTAAGAACAGCTTGGGAGCAACCTGCAAAGACAGCTGAAATGATCAGAGAATGGCTGAGATTGGAAAAGCCTTCTAAGATCAGTGAGTCCAACCATTAACCCAGCACTAAACCACGTCCCCAAGTGCCACATCTACACATCTTTTATATCCCCCCCAGGGGCGGTGATCCAACTACTTCCCTGGACAGCCTGTTCCTGTGATAGCCTTCAGCAGCTTTTTGATCTGCTCAGCTGTGGTTCTCTGTCAGTCCAGCCACTGAAGTAAGTGACTTTGCACCTCCACCTCCAGCCTGGATTTGGACAAAAAGTGACAGAAATGTATAACAAAAGTTTTACAGTAACACCTTCTATGTGTAACCTGAAGCCAGAGAAACGTTTTTCTGAATAAATTTGATAACACACTTCATCAACTGATTTGCAGGTTGGACAACTCTTTTAAAACTCCTTTGTACCATGTGTCTGGAAGAAATGGTGTAAGGTCAAGGTTTGGAAGGTGAGGTTGTGTACATTCCTACAATGGGAGATCAGAGAAACTAAGAAGTTGCAGGAGTGGGATGGCAAACATGAGAATTTCAGAGCTTGGTAGAGATATTAATGATTTTAGGAATGCAGGACCCTGTAAGACAGTCAGGAATTAAGTTTAGACTGGAAGACTACAGAGCACACACCTGCACAGAAAATATGACAGGACCTGCAGGAAGGAAGGAGGGAACTTGGTCCCTCGGATCAACCTCCCTTTTCAGCCTCAAAAGTCCCTGCATATCCACAGTGATGATTCCCTCCAGAAAGAAATCAAGAGGACAGGGTGAGGGAACAGTAAGTCCCTGATTCAGCTACATCTCTCTATGCAAAATTACTTGGGGGACGCATGCAATTATCCACTAGAAGTATGGATCTGTTGAACTGGCTGTGCTATTTTCTAGAGATAAAATGCTCTTTTTCAAAAATTAATGTTTTTTCTTCTCACAGCTAGATGTACTGCTCTGATATCATGGAGAATATTTCTACTGCCTGAGTTTGGGACAGGAGACCTGTGTTGGTAGAAAATGCCTGAAGTGCTTTAAACATTTCAAACTCAATGTCCAACAGATTTACAAGGACCAATGGGGTGGTGACAACTGAGTTGTTCGGCAGAGTAGGTGACCCATTTCTCTCAACATGCAGGGAAGTTGCTGTTCACAGAGATTTCCATCGTGCTGGGATGGTCTCACATGTGTAGCAACACCACAAACTCTGTTACTTCCAGAGAACAGCTTTTTCCCCAAGTATTGAGCAAGATTATGACCCAGAGTGAGTCAGCAGCTGGAAGTGTGATAGGGACGCTCCCAAGGACACCCTGCAAGGCAAAGGTTAGTGGAACAGACCTGCATTGTCATTCCCATCTGAGACAAGGGCTTTATCTGTGCAAACCACATCTTATTGCTCCTCGTTAACAGCATCACAGCTTTGGTTGGAAATCATTTTATAATACCTACAGATAAAGCAAACACTGGCACACCTTTCCCGGGAACATCACCTTCCTGGAGGTGGCTGCATTCTCCTTGCCAGATGAGCAAATTCAAGTGTCTGCTGCAAAGCTGATTGCCCGAGTGCAAATAATCCCGACCAACTTCTGCCCAACCTGCATTTGGAAATTATTATTTTATTATTAACAAACACGAAGGTCGAAAAATTCGTTTAGATAAGTCTGCTTTTCTGGGTTAGTCAATCTTCAAGCCATGAAGCACCATCACTGATCTAATGGTCTTTTATGATTTCCTGAGAGACCCTCTTATCACAGTTATAGTTTGTGAAAGACAGTGGACTTTCTACCTTCTGATATAAAAAAGATAATGTATATTCAGTGCAAGCCTCGGCCTGTTTAAACGAGGTGGAAGCAGCACATCATCTGCCCATCTGCTTTGTTTCGTATTGTTTGAATTTTGGAAGCATGTCTCAAGCTTTTCTCAATGAATATAAGAAAGTTTCTGCACTTTGTGTGACCCTGCTGAACTCGGCAACACTGACTTCTCAACACCCCTGCTGAAAAAAAGCCACTAAATCTTACAAACTATCTCTTTGTTGTCTCTTGCTTTTTCCCAGCCCCTCCTTCCAATCCTACCCAGCCAGTTGAGCTGCACTTTTCACCTCCTCTGTTGACATGAAATGAAGTAATCACATTTATTTGAATATTCGCTACAGATCTTGTCATCATCTCAGTTTATTAGCCAAGAAGATAGTGTTTCAAGAGCAAGTCTTAAAACTTTACAACATGGATCCACTCACTCGCTAAAAGCAAAATAAGTGAATTAAAACCTCAATTCATAAAGCAAATAAATGTCATGTAGACACACCACTGAAATCAAGCCATGAAAGCTAATGAGCCTGCAAAACAGAAGGACAGAGCCTGGAAAAGGTCCTACAGGCATCTCCAGAGAACCCCAGGTGGTTTGGTAAGGATGCTGCCCCAGCCAGTCGCTCTGCAGGGATTGGTTCACTCATCCACCACAGGGAAATGGGGGAAATCCACAGGCATGAGTCAGAGCACTTCCAGCTACAGGCAAAAAAAAAAAGCTTGGGAAATATATGATACCTATGTATTTAAGTACACGTGGATGTTAAAAAAACAAAAAAACCCAAACACAAAGAAATAGCTACAGCTTTTGGGGTGCAGTGAGTGCTGTGTTATGGTTTACAAATTTTCTGTTTCCACTGCCATGTTACTGATATCGGGACGTAAAAATCGCTGTACTTGCCTAAATACACAAAAAAGAGAGACAGATACAGAACTTTATTGCTTCCCTCGTTGTACAGGCAAAAGACATGATGCACACGTTATACATAGTACAGTCTGAAATTGTGGGCTTTAATTTCTACAGGTAATTTACAATCTACATGGAAAATGCTGGGTCCTATCTTTGGGTGAAATATTGCTAGCTCTGGCAGTCCCATTCACTGACACATCTGCACTGAATGAAGACTACCCCTGAGAGAAGAGGGGATTTAAAGCAAGCAAGAGAAAACCAAATTTTAAGCACCTTTGGAAGAGCACAGGGTCGTGACCTTGATTTGTATCTGTTCTGAGGACAGAGGAGTCAGTCTTTAAGTCTGTCATTAAAGCACTTTCCTCAGTTTTTAGATTTACTGGGGGGGTTGTTAAGATAAGGACAGGGAGCATGATAAGAGGCAGGGTCCATTCCCCTGATAAAAGAAGTGAGAGTGTCTTTCCAGCTGCTCTCTCGGTAATATTTACACAAGACCTGAGCAGAATTTGAATCTGCAAGATCATTTCAGGAGTTTCCAAGTGATTTTGGGGCCAAAACACTTCTTTTAAATGAAGACTGGTAGAATCAAGCCTCCAAGATCCAGATACTATTGAAGATTAGGGATGCTGTGCACCCTCCCAGAAAGAGGAAAAAATGTCGAAGGCCTGTTGACAGATGACTTTGGAAAGAAGAGATTGTTTTCCTCCTTGAAAAATGGCATTGAAAACAGATTTTTAAAATTGTTTGGACTGCTGTATCTTGTTGAAGTCTACAGTCCATGATGAAACTCCAGTTCTGTCTTGTTATTCTAAAAATCTGCTCTAAAAACGTTGGTCTGAAAATGCCCATGATGGACCACATAAATTGTCTCTTATAAAAACTCAAAAGCTTTTCCAGTTTCATCTTTGGGGGTTTTTAATCTTTTAAAAGCATGTTCAGATTATACTCATTTGATTTTAGTGAGATTGGGCTCTGAAATAAATGGGCTGTGCACACACACTAACACATGTGGAATTCCTTTTCAGTAATCCTCAAAGAGGCTTTTTGATTTTACTTCTGATTCATCAAAAAAAAAAAAAAAAAAAGCACCAGTGAGCAAGTGAGATGTGCACAGGGATTTAGATGGCTCCAAGGTCACCACATACATTTACATAGGAAACACATGGCTATGGGAAAACTCTCCACTTGGCTGTTAAAATGGGTTCCTTGAGGTGTTTTCGCAGAATCTGACTCTCGAAAAGATAAAAATCCCGTGAAACAAAGGCCAGTTGGAGAGAGATGGAATCTGAATTAATAAGGGAGCTCATCAGCAGCCCAACAACACCATCCCAGAGGCAAATCCACAGCCCACAGCTCTGGGACTGACCCCAGCAGGGTCAGCAGGGGCTGGGTGGCACCCAAGGGAAAATCCTCATCCACCTTCCAGCACTGTGTCACCCTTGAGGATGAAAAAGAGGAAAAATGGGCTGTGGGGGCAGAGACCACCAAATCATAGGGCAGGCGTGTGTCCTCTCACAGGAGGAAGCCTTTAGCAGATGGATAGAGCAGGCAGGTATGGGAGGAGCTGGAGAAGGAATTTCTGCTCCTGGACAAGTCTCAGTCACACCTGGAGCCATGAGAGGGACTGGGGACACTCATCCCACAGCTCTGGGGAAGCAGGACATCTCCTGTGCCCCAGGGCAGAGCTGTGCCCTGCCCGTGCTGCCATTCACCCTGGAGAATGAGGGGAAAGCTCCAGCTATTGTCCAGGTCCTGAAAGTCTTTTATGAGAGAAGAATAAGCCTGAAATGCAACAGCTTTTTTGGTGGAGGAAGCTTCACGTGACTCATCCATCACAAGCTTTATTATTGCTTCAGACCCTACTGCAGGTTTACAACCAGATGTTTTAAGGACCTCGCATTTTCCCCATGAAATATTCCCTGCACCGTGTTTAGAGCTGACAGACAGGTGGCTGTAAAGCCAACCAGAACAGTCAGGGCTGGAAAGTTTTGCCTCAGCGCGATAAAAAAGTCCATTATTAGTACTTTGTGATTAATGATTAAATATTATAAACGTACATTAATAAGTATAACATACTCTCGGTATTTTATTGCTGCTTTTATGATATGACAGGCAAATCTATGAGAGCGTATTTAATGCACTCACACGCCCATACTGTGTGTGTAATTTACACAAACTGTAGAGATGGCTTAAAATGCATCTGAAAAGGACACAATCAAGGTTGGTAGGTCTCCAACATAACCTAAATTTTTCCTTATGGTTGCATCTTCTACAGGGAGATTTTTGGATTCTTCATAATCTCCAAATTTCTGCAATTTATCACAACTGAGGAAGGTAAAATTAGGGGGAAAAATAGTGTTGGAAATGTAGCCTTGTGAAAAGCTCTGCAAACTTTGAAAAAATTATTGCAGTCTAATGCAGGGGGATAGGGAAATTAGTGTCTTGTCCAAAGAATAGAATAAGAATTTTACTTAAGCAGAATTTAAAATTACTTCAAGTTCCTTAAACTCATTTTGTTGAGCTCAGACCCAGATGCGACGTTTGCCAACCTGCACTTGCTTGACTGGCCACCACCTGCAGCCAAGGCTCAGAGAGATAAAGCAGCAAACAGGTAAATTGCATCAACCAACCCCCCCGTATTAATTATCAACTTTCCTGGCTCTCAGTCAGGTCTCCAGGCAGAAGGGGAGGTGCTCTGATGGTCTCTGGAGGATGTTGGCTGGTGCTGAGGCTCCTGCAGCCCCTGGGAGGAGTGTGCTGGTACACCAGCTCCTTCTGCTTCCAGAGCACCTTTCTGAGCAAGGACCAGCTCTCAGCCAGGCCCCTCAAGCTATTTTGTCCAGCATTTACCTTTCACTTTCATTTCTCCCAATTGTTTCACATAAGAAAAAATTACCCTTCCTCGACATGTCAAAATGCATCATCATAATTCACTGACGCACTGTTAAAAGAAAAATGTGTTTCAAACATCTGGATAAATGCACATGTGTGTGCAAACAGGGCAGCCTGGGCAACTGCATCTGTTAGCAGCAATTTGCAGGGGCAAATTCCTGGCTGTAGGAGCAGCAGAGACATCCACAGATAAATAGGCTTCTGGGTCAAATTCCCTGAGCTGCAAAAATCTTTGTTTGCAGCTTATCAGTGTCATATTGAGGTTTCTCCTATCCAAAGATAGGTGTATAGTTAAGAAAGCAAGAAAACTTGAGGGCAAACTAGACAGGGAAAAGAAAACCCAAAAAAATTAAATAGAGGGTGCCATGGAAGCCCTTACTCAGTTTGGGTCTAAGTAATTTAGAGATTTTAATTTAGAGTGGTCTTGCCTAAGAATAAAGATGTGAGCTCAGAGGCCACAATCTACATGCTACAATAAAACACACAAGGTGTTCTGTTAATAAATGCTAACAAATGCAACTTTTGTTTTTATATTAAGCATTTCAGAGTTTCCCTGCCTTTTAAAAGCAGTGTTTTTCATGAATGGAGTGGAACAGTTCACATGAGGATACAGAATTGTGGATCCAGGCTCTGGTGTTGCCCCAGCATGGTAAACTCACCCTCACTAGAAATTTGGAGCATTCCAAATGATGAAAAGGGCTTTCGTATAAACTGAAGGGATCTCTGACATATTTGTCCTCAAAAGGAGGTACAGACCCCCTTCTTACACGGCACGTTCTATCTAAGAACTTATATTTCAATCAAATTTTACATTATTATCTCAGTCAATCACGCAACAACCCCAAGCCCCCAACACATTCTTTGATTACAGATGAAAAAGGACATGTACAAGAGCCACATTTTTTAGATGTAGGCTCCTTCAGTGGGATTTATTTCTCCAGCCAGCACGAGCTGACTTGGCCAGTGGCCTGACCCCAGCAGCTCTGGGTTACAGCCCCTGCAGGAGTCGGATACTCAGCTCTGCTAAAAAACATCACGTGGAAGAACTTGGTGGGCAACTTCTGAAAACTTGAGCTCAAGGGACTTGTGCTATAGCCTGCAAAGGAGATGGGGGATAGGGTGTTTTTATCTTAAAACTGTTGTAAAATGTGTTTATAATCACACAGGAGCAACTCATTTGTTTCCAAAGGAAGTGATTATCCAGGTCAGTGGAGAATTTCAGTGTTCAGCTAGTGAGGATGAGCTTACACAAATTATACTCAGCTTTTATACAAATACAAAAAAGGTTTTGGGTTTGTTTTTTCTTTTTTTTTTTCCTTTATAGGTAGGTAGTTCCTCTCCAATCCACTTGGAATGACGTGACTGGAGCAATTTTCTACTGATTTGGTTGTATTCAACAGGATTGCCTTGTTAGTGACTAGAGAAAATCCAAGTAAAAATTAAGTGATAATTAGTACAGCTTGGATGCAAGACTAAAATCTTTGGGACTGGGACCCTCTGGTGCTGCAGGATTGGTCATTTCTTTGCACAGCAGTGCATCTGTCACCCTCACAAGTGACAACAGCCTCTGGATTAAGGTGTACCCCTGTGTTTCTTTCTGACACAATCAGCGTGTATTTAACATTATGACATCCCAAAAGCAGCCTCCCTCTTCATCCAGTTCACCTCAGAGACATGTGGGCTTCAAAGCACAGATGGGTCATTAACATATGACTGTTGTTGGGCATAAATAACCCAAAAAATACCTAACACAGCTGGAGTCGAGCACATTCTGAAACACTGAAAACAAAAGAGGCAAACTTATCCACCCCCTAATTTTTGCAGTCAATAGAGGCTGCTGAGCAGCGCTGAGAATTGAGCTGCCTGCTCAGACATAGAAAAATAGAGTTTATAAACCTAATACCCTTCGGTAGCAAGTTTGAAACTGGTCGTTTTAATCCCTCTACCCTCTTTTTCTTTCACTGCTGTACATTTAAATAGTGCAAATGTTAATGCATAACACTTCGATGCAGGGAAATAGAATGTCTGTAAAGTGCCTTGGAAACATCAGCTGGAAGATGCTGGAAGAGAGCAAAGCTCTGCCCTCATTTTCCAAGGAGAGAATTCCAAATTCTAGGCAATATGCCCAGTCATGACATTTTAGGCAAAGTGCCACTGGAAAACATTTTGTGCCATCCCAAACCGCTTTTCCCTGGGATGGTTTTAACACAGCACCAGCCCTCAGTTCCCACAAAATGAAGGCTTGCCCTGTTTCCTACACAGTGTCTGTGACCCACCCAGCTGTCCCCCCTCATTGGAGCAGTTTGCTGTTCCCCTCTAGGTGACAATCAGCAGCCACCAGGGAGCAGCTGGAATTCCAGTGCAACCCCCCCCTCTGCTCCCAGCCAGGTGCAGGAATCCATCCTTCCACAAAACTCGACAGAAAGTCTTGTAATAACATTTCCTGAGTGCAGCCTGGGCATCACCTGGGGGGAGCAGCATGAAGTCACAGAGGTAGTATTACCTCTTAAATGTGTGAAATATTGATAAGGGCCGTACTTCTTCATCACATTAAAAAAGAGAGAAATCCCACCAAGAAGTACATCACTAGTTAACTGGATAACCACGTTCCAAGGTACAGAGTGTAAAGCTCAGAAAACCCCACTGTTTTCTATGCATTGTAGGGAGACACGTGGATAACATCAGAGGTCAGTTTGTCATGGCTTAGAAGAAGCTCCATCAAACTTACATTTTATTTCCTCAGCAGTTTGTTGACATTGACTATTTCTGTCTCAATTAAGTGACTGACCAGACGGTTTTGCCATAGAGATGGGCAGTGGATGGGAATGAACTCTGACCCATTTAAATTAAGTCTAATATTTATTGTTCCAGGCCAACAATGGTCTGGGGAAGCACTGCCTTTGACCTGCTGGGTACATACAATCATGTACATAAAGGAACTATACAAAATAGAGCCTGGATTGTTTGAAAGATGAGCCAGTTCCTCTGAGGTTAGGGATTCACTTCATGGAAGATTACATCTTAGACAGATTTTATCTACAGATAGAAAAATAAACTGAGTGAAGAGTTTTATCAATTAGACTCAATAAGGGTAATTATGAAGCCATATGTATTTTTGATCGGTTCTTCAATAGGAAAATTAACTTGGCCTTGATCCCACCTTTATTTTATTATTTATCTCCTACCAAGAGCATTTAGAAGAAAAGGATTCTTCTTGCCTTTTTCTTTGGTTAAACAGGCGATAAAATTGGCATTTTCAGGCGTGCACACTGGACCTGGTGCAGGTCTTTGCCTGCTGCAAAAACCCTCTTAATTACTGGACGCAAACAGGTAATGCTGGACACAAACAGCAGAATCCCAAGCCTGACACTGGCCTGAAAGGGCTTTTTTCTCCTCTTTGAACTGCACCAACACGCTGTGAGCCATAAGGCAAACTGCAGAGAACCTATAATGCTATATTAAATCTTTGCAATGCTGCATTTCTCATGGTCACAATAAGTCTGATAAGATTAGAAAATAAAGCGGCCTGTGGTACCTGCGCACCATCAAAGAACACAAAATGGCCCCGCTGTACATTGCTGCTAAAAAATATTAAATAAATTCCGCTGACCTAATTTTTTAATGTTCTCATAGTTGGCATTATATATGTATACAGGCACAGGCACATTTTTCACATATTTAACCAGTAATAACTTTTTATCACCACAATTTTGCTATTGATTGCTTCTCTAACAGTGAAATGCATCACAAACAGAAATGAATGAAGCTGTCGGGAAGAAAGTTCCATAGTAGCTTTACTGTCAGTTCCCATCATAAATAACCATGACATCATATGAGTCTTATCTACGGGTTGCTCTTACTGATCAGTGGCATCACTCTAGTAGTGTAAATAGCTTCTAATGTCCCATCTTCCACCTTCAAATAGATTCTGATTATTTATGATGGCTGTTAGGTTACAAGTCTGAGCTGTGGTTTGGATTTATTTTCTACTTACAGCTGCTGTGGATTTCAAGTTAGATAGGATTATTTTTTAGTTAGGATGATGAAATGGGATAGACTTGTCATGGAGCCTAGAAAAGCCTTCATCGCATATACTCTCTGTAGCAATTTGACTGTGAATCCAAAGACCTTAAAGGCTTTTCATTAAATAATTCAAAATGTTAAAACAGAGAGGGCTGGTTACTTTTGCCAGGTTCAGAGCAGCCTAATCAATTTACAGTTAAAAAGAAAAGGAATAATATTTTTCCTTGTTACTAAACTACAAAGGAGTTTCATTATGTAGAGAACTGTATAACACAGCCTTACAAAATTGTCACGAAAATATAACAGCCAACAGAAAAATCTGCTTGTCAGCTTTTCCCATGGTGATCATGAAAAAACTAATGATGTTTTACTCACTCACTCAACAAAAACTATTCACCCCCGGGCTAGTCGATATTTGGAAGGATGATATAATCTCTGTATTTCTTATGATAATGAAAGTCATGTCTGCCTGAATACGGAGCTCAGACATTTACTTTTTTTAATATCTATTGCATTCCCATACCCCCAAAACAGATCTTGTAATTGAGAGCAGCACATTGAGAAACAAATGCACATAGGTTCCCACTTGCCACAACAGATTAGGGGGGTCAATGGCACGTGAACTAATTCATTATTTAAATTTCCAGAGTCAAATTCCTCTCTTGCATTACATTTAGCAAGTGCACCAAGTTGAGGGGCATCCTTGAGAAAATGGGTCATTTTTCCCCAGCATCAACAATAATTAATAAATGGTTAGTGTTGTCCAGCGCATTTCTCTAAAGAAAACACCCTAATGACACTGAGGGGAAAATCAATAAGGATAAAAATGCAGCAGTGATAAATATTCTGCTACTCTTATCCTTTGGTGACCTTCTCAGGGGCTATAGATTTAAAGACTCATCCCACTACAGTCTTTTATTCCCCTCTTTACCATAATTCATCAGTTAATATGTAACTCTGAGCTGATTACGACTTATCTGTAGATGTCTTTTATGCAACAGCAGTGCACAAGTCGCTCAGCGGAACAAACCTGGCACATTTTTTTTGCTCTCCTTATGGCAATTTAGTTGCAAATGATAAAAAAAAAAACTCGAGATGGTATTTGGTGTGATAACTTGACAACGCAAAGATCTTTGGGTTTGGCCTGAAAGAATCCAAAACACGCTCCAATCTTTGTATCTGGGTGACAAGCATTTATTTTTCCATCCAGTATTTCCTCCTTAAGATTGTTCTGTTTGGTGGAGAGCTGTTGTGCTCAGAACAGCGCACACCTCCGAGCCTCGATTAAAGAGTAACCACAGCACCAGAGGTCACCTGGAAATGGAAAGTCTTTAAAACACGCCAGCAAAATCACTGCCTGGGCTGGAGGCTTTCAAAAGACAGTTCAGTAATTACCAATAAAACCCTGATGGCACTTTTCCAGTCTCTCCTATTGTCTGAGCTCACAGAGGTACGCGGCGATGCCGCGCGTTTCCACGCGTCCCCTCTCCCACCCGTGGCAGACTTTCCCCTTTTTGTTTTTTTTTTTCCTTTTCCAATGCAATAATCTGTCTCTTATGCCTTAGGTGACGTTAAAACCTCGGCGGGGAGAAGGAGGGAATGTGGCTGCTGGGCGCTGACAATGGCTGTTTTGTCACCGCCAGGCGCTGGTGGCCATCGGGAAGCGTGGACGAGCCCAGGCACTTGGTGCCAGGGGTGGATGATTTATTGCCTGAGTGTCTTCGGTGGCAATTGGACCCCTTCCCGCTGTCACTCACGCCTTGCAAAGATTTGGTCCTAAAGAAGAGGTTCCCCCCTGGTCTAAAGAGATTACAATGCTTGTCATAAAGTGTCTTTTAGAGGAGGGAAATGGGTATGAAAATGGGTAAAGAAAGGAAACAATTGGAAGAGGAGAGAAGATGGATGTTCTGTAACCTTTTCTCAGAGACCCATTTCTCCTTCTTTTTCTCCTGTCTTTAGCAGGTTTTTGTTTTGGCTGATGACAATGCGTAATAGCCTGATAAATTGATTTTGTGAGTCCCCTTTCTCATCTCTTGAGAAGACACTAACTCGTTGGGACTTCAGAGGGCTCTCAGAGGCAGGAGACAACAATTAGTTTGTTGGGGGTGTCAGAAAGGAGCTTCAAAGTTTTGCCAGGAAAAATCCTTTCTGACAGATCAGTGCTGACAACGTTGGCAGCTGCTAGGAAAAGTGGAGCTGGAAACTCCCTCCGACTCTCAGGAGCAGGGAAAAATTGCAGGGCATTAACTCTGTACAGTGGGCTGGGCACCGCTGCTGTTGCTTTTCACTGAAGCATGTATGGCAATGACTAAAGCTTTCCACAGGATGAAAGAAGATTAAGAAACATTTTAAATTAAAATTTTTCTAGGCTTTTGGTTGGTTTGTTGGGTTTTTTTTAACAAAACCTTAATACACAACCTTTAAAAATTTTCACAAAATCAAGAAAGCACATCATAGCAAGATATGCTTCTGCAGAGCTGAAATAGGTGGTCTTGATACATGTTTTAAAAATTCATCCTAGAAACACTGGTCTGTGTTTTAAAAGTGAAACCTCAAAATGGTCATAGGTTTTTTTGCCTCTTGAAAAACCAAGAAAATCCTTCATGATTTTCTGAAAACATTCACACATCAAAACCAGTTGCATCAGGGTATGTCTGTGTGCCTCCCAGTACAGGAAACCTCACAGAAGAGCTCTGCTTATAAAACCTCCTGAATTCATAAAATCCTGAATTTCTAAGCCTGGAAATAAATATATCAGCCATTTCCTTTAGGGAGAAGCCCTGGTCAGTCCAGGCTTGCTGAAAAGAAGCCACCAGAACCAGTTTGTTGACAGATCACAGATCCAGAAGAAAGCTGTGTTTCACAGGTTTTGGGGAGGAGGATCTGACACCGAAACCTGGCAAAGGCTTTGTGAACTTCCACAAAAGAAGCTGGGGACAATTAGTCTCTATTAAATTGATAGGGTCACGTTAGACAATGCAACTGCATTCTGGGAGAAGGGCATTGCACGTGTTGATATGGGCTCTGGCACATCTGTTGGCTCCCTTGTAGATGTTATGAGACACAAATATTTATGTTTTATTTCACCACAGTCAATACGGATTTTTGCTGTTAAGTGGAAGGTGCCTAATATTGTGCTTCTTGGTAAATTTTGACATAAACCCGCTCTCCCCAGACTTCCCTGTGCCATGATTTTACTGGAGATCTCAGAAAAGCAGAAGTAAATTTATTTAAAAATTTCTAGGAAAGATGAACTCTCAACACCAACACAACCTATGTGACAAATCCATAAAAAATTATTTTAAAAACTTTAGAAATCTTTCATTTCTATCATCCTATAGATGATAGAAATAGAGGTATGTTTGATACAGCTTGGTACCTACACACCTTATTGCTTCCTCTGTTTATTTCCTTGATAAACTGCAGTGAGCTGGGAATAAACCACATCCTGTCGGAACTGATCCTGCACAAAGAAATCTTCCACTGAACAGAACTTACTTGAAAAGGAAGAGGAGGGATAAAGTGTGTCAATAAGGAACTAAACCAGACCTTTCAAACCTGGAGAGAAAAGGGCACTTGCACATTCAGTAGTTACAGCCAATTTCGTGAGAGTATAAATTGCTTTGCCGAAAATCTCTTTAGGTGCATTAATGCTGTGGTAAAGACACAGCACTGGAGTAATAATTGCACAGTCATTTGCTGCCTTTTAAAATCACATCAGTCCGAAGAATATCACCCAGGGTTATACATCCTGCTAGAAGCAGTCTGTTAATATCACACACACAACAAAGGTTCAACAGATCTCGACTAAAGCCCGGATTATTGGAAAGGTGAGACGAGTCTGGTGTGAGAGCTGCAGACAAAGTTAGGCCCAGCAGACATTTCTCAGTCCATTGCCTGTTTCGAGCTGCTACTGGGAGGGAAAAAGAGTCAGGGTATGTGGGAAAAAATGCCCTTCGAGTGGGAGAGAAAATATGTTTTTTTTCTTTCAAAGATACACTAGAGCTCAATCAGGCTATTAATCAAATAGATAAAACTGGCACTTCAGTCCCTGCCGCTAACAGAACTCTGTGCAGCAACAAAACCTTCTCAACACACCAGGAGACTCTTAAAATTCAAGCACTCTCAAACTTAGCAGCACCCCTGAGAGCCACAAATTGAGAGAAATTAATTCTGTGCCTCTGCACCCCTCATTACCAGGAGAGCTGAAGTAGGTCAAATGCAAGTTAATCTCTTAAATTCCACTTTTGTACACGAATGTTAAAGCAGCCATTACTTTTGCACTGGCAAATGTCTCCAGGCTAAAGTGCAGAACTTTAATAAACCATAACAGGTTGGTATTGAATATAATTCCAGGTAAATGCCTGAATTTCTTTTTTTTAAATATTTTAGTGCTGTCCCCTGAAATGCCCACCTCATGCATCACCGCAACAAACATGTCTGAAAGGTTTAGCTGCACCTAAACAACTATTTGTGATAAACACTTCATTCTTTTGGAATTATTAAATGTGCATGAATGTTAAAACAACTCATTTTTTCATGTCAAATATGAAACAACAAAAAACAAATATGAAACAGAACAGTGTGCTAAAGATGATGCCAGGAGAGAGGCAAATATGCTTTAAAGGAAACAAGTCCCTGCTGCATGATTCAATAACCCTCTTCACACAGCAATGCCTGTGTCAAGAGATGTCTAGCAAAGTTTAAATGTTCCAGCCTTCATTTCACCTCATTGTACAAAGGTGATCAGCTGTGGATTTATAAGTGAGAAGAAACCTTTGAATCTGGACTCTTTACTGACAAAACCCACCAACACTGTAAATTTTATTTTTTTACTGATGCATCAGTCCTGAGAGCCCAGCTTTTAAACTGCTTTCCTAAGGAGCACCATTGTGGGTAGAAATACAAGAAACTCCTGTTTCAGGTGTTACTCCTGTTGAAACCTGTGTCAGAACTGCCTTGTTCTGGAGTCGTGGTCTCAGCCTGTGTAAATGCACCCACACAAGGTATCATGTTCACCTCAGAGAGTTACTCTACTAGAACTGTGATTTTTAGGTCATATACTTCATCAGATCTTGGACACAACTCCTGCTGATGCCAAAGGGAATTGCATGAAAGGGAAGAGCCTGTTAGATTTGCTACTGCGGCTTCCCCGTCTGCTGATTCATCCGTAGGTGATGTCCCTACGGACAGTTGCAATTCCATGAAAAATTATATATTCCTGTCCTAAGCATTCCAGACTTACATTATAAACCTTGGAGAGAGTCACATATCTTCAGGTCAAAGCCATACCTCAGTATGGGCTGGCCACTGCACATTTCTCCCTGCTCCTAATGCATCTTCAGAAAACACCCTGTTTGTCAGAAATTTTGGCTAATGGTCTCCAGTGGCAGCCTATGTTCAGTAGCTGTCTGCGGACGGTGGAGAACTTACAAAGAGAATAGTCAACCAGCAAAACTTCTTTAATCTATTTGAAGAAAAGAAACAAGTCCACTGCCAAAAAACCAACCGACCAACCAACCAAAATCTACAAAAACTACAAAAGAGGGTTTTTTATATTGTGATAAATACTGGTAGCTTTTTGAAATATTGTTTAATGACTGCAATCATAAAATGCTGAAAACCTGCTTCTACATACAGCCTGCACACGCATGGGGAGTCGTAGATTTATTGCCATGATCATGTGTCAGACAGTTGTGTCGATTCCTCCATATCTTCAGAAGCAAGTAATAATGACAATTTTTGGAGGTAATAAAATTTCCCGTGTCTCTCGCATTAATGTGTTTCTATCACTAACTTCTTAGGCGCATTTGGAAACAATCAAGTTCTTATTTTAAGGAGCCTTAAGATAAGGTATCTGTGAGCTCTGCACTTGGAGTAATTGATCACATTTGTTTCCTGTACAAAGGTTCGACTCCTCTTTCCCTTAAACTTGGCATGTTTCTCATTACCCTAGGCCTTGTTAGCCCGGTGGAAATGCTCTGCCGTGGTGAGTGAAAACAGGACGATGCTATTACAGACCACATCTAATCAGGGATGGCAGCCCTTCCCCATCCCCGGGATCCTGAGCACCCGGAATCTGCTCCACAGAGCCCTCTGAGGGAAGCAGGGATGTGCTGCTCTCCTGGCCACTCCAGCAGCACTTCTGGCCTCCAGGCCGGAGTCCTGCACGGTGGTTCTGTGTCGTGTTTTATCTTCTTTTTGCCAGAGTCAGGATTAAATGCTTGAGACAGTATTTCTTGTTCGGACTCAGATGTTTATTAATTTTTACCTACATTACAGTCTAACAAACTATGAGTTCTACAGCGCTTCTAGCTAACAAAGTCAAAATGGATCCCTGTTTCTCTCTCAACAAGGCCTTTTAAGGTTGAACTGTCCACTTAAGAAATGACACCTAAATTGTTTTTACTTTTAACCCAATAACCAACCACCTGTGGCCCACAATGAGGAGTTTCCTATCCAATTACAAAATCCCACCCAGACCCATGAAGAAGGTGAAAAAGAAGGAGTCGGCCTAGGCCCTAAAACTTCCATCTTGCTTTCTATATATATTACTGTATTCTAAACCCTTAAACCCTAAGTTTTGCACCCTGTGATATCACACACTTCTATTCAAACTCCACACCCACAATCCCAGTGCTGTCACTCAATTTTGGAAGCCTTTTCCAAGGCCTCAGGTCAAATGCAGTGTTTGCTTGGGGGTCAGTGCCTGTCAGCACAGAAAGTCTGGAATTCTCAGTGACCAGAGTTCCAACAGTTCTGCTTCAGGAAGGGACCACAATCTCCAGAAGAAGAAAGGAAGTGCACTCAGTCTGGTTTTCCTTCTGATGATAAAACTGTCAACTTCAAATTCAGGAAGCATCTTTGCCTTAGCTGTGAAATGCCACATGGTAGCATTTGTCTGGGAGGGGGTTTTTAATTTCACAATACAACAGGGTTTACTTAAAAACAGCCCTGTTATTCACAGAGCATTAAAAAAAAAGAAGCCATTAAACTTGCTCACAGAAAAAGAAAAAATTCAGGTTTTTTCATGGTCTGTCTTTACATTGGGTTTATTATGTTGGAGTGGATCAGACACCGCTTACGTTAAAGGAAAGTCATGGCACTGCATCTACTTTTACCAGCAGAGAATTTGTCCTCATTTATTTTGATTGAAAAACTGCTGTTATGTTACATTGTAAACGGACTGGTCCTGTTGCATGAAAAATGTGCAGCGCTGTATTTTTAATTTCCTCTTCTTTGCATTCCTTCTCCCCCTTTCCTACCAACAGTCGGAACGAGAAAACGTGAGCATTTACCAGAAAGACAGGGAAGCAACTTTACCTCTAAACTCAAAGCCATGTTTGTATATGAAGCAGCAGGGAGGATTTTAATCAGGCCTTGCTGGCTCCGAGAAATCACCTACGGACAGCACAAAACTGCTGCAGGAAGAGAGGCTGGGAGGAGGCAGGCTTTAGGGGCATTTCATTTGACTTGCTATAGACTTGTTTCTTGTAATATCTCATTTAAAGAGCCAGGGAGTTTTTTACCTACTGAGAAAATAGCCTGTAACAGCCTTTAAAAGCCTTGCAGCTGGCCAGGTTTGGTATTCCAAGGTAAAAGTCTCTTGCCACTAAGGGATCTGCAATGCTTTCACTAAGTGTTCTTTTATTCGAAAACTAATGTTGAAGTTATTATTAGCAACACTATCTTCATCTCACTGAAGTTAATATTCAGAGTTGGCTACCACTGATATATTCCAGTTTAGCAGAAAGCAAATACTTCATTAGGGAAATGTTAAACCCAGTGAGGGATCATTACCAAGTTTAATTGATGGTAAAAAAAATAAAACTACTAAGTGGGAAAGAAAATCCTGTATTCCTAGTGAAAATAGATCTCACCAAGAAGTGAAACATTTCTGGCTGTTTCCCCTTTGAATTCCTCTCTATTCTAAATATGCTTTTCATGCTCTATCTCTGCAGCTCACTGTAATCTACCTAATTTGTTCCCATGCTCTTTCCGGGCTGTCTTTCCTCTCTGACCATCTTGAGAACTTCACACATTGTCAACCTATCATAGGTGAAAGCTTTTGAAGATCTACTACTTTTCTCCAAGCCTAATAAGGTCAGCGACCTTTCAAGCTCTACTATTTCCTTTTCTATCATTAGCCTGATACGGGCATCAGCTACCTCTCAATTTTCTTCATCTCTTCAATGCCTCACTTCTTCCTTTGGACACTGTCTAATTAGGAACTTAATTTCCTCTTCCCTGATGGAGTTTTTTGATAATGGAGAGATCCTATTCACCCCTGAATCACAGAGCAGCCCTACGATTTCCTGCTCAGGGGTGTCTTCAGGTATGTTAATTAATTTTCATGGTGGCGGCTCTGCCACAAAACCACAATAGAGCAACAGGTCCCGCAGGAAATCCACAGGCAGGGAATAGTCCTGCCCAAACTCACTCAGGCTGACTTTGGAGAGAAGAACTGCAGGCACGGAAGTAGCCAAAGATGAAGCTTTGCTGCCTTGCAGATCCTGTTTTGCATTTCTGAGCCAGTACTGGCTTCTCTGTGGAAAAGGCACCACCTTTCATCAGCTTTTGGGAGATTTTGTCACATCCCCGTTCCCCAAATCCACCGTGCTCCAGGAGAGGATCTGCCCCTGCCCTATGGCCATGTGCCACAGCCATGACCTGTCCACTTTCCCTGCACACAAAGCATTGAGAACCTCAGTCACACGGAGGCAAAAAAGAATCTGGGAGGAACCCCAGTATTTTTTTTTTTTTTCAGAACTGAAATTTTTTAAGTAATTCCCAAAAATGCTGCTTCTTTTTTTTTTTTTGCATGAGCAATTATGGGCAAGGGAAATGCATTCTGTGAGAAAATCTTCATGCCAATTTAAAAGCAAAATGCTGTCCAAATAAACAGCCTTTCACCTCTTGCTACACTATTAAGGAAATTTATGATTTCTACAGTTTTCTTTAGCACTTTTACTGCATTTTTCTTTCCACAGAGTTCACTGGCTGCTCTGCCACAAGCCATGCCCTTCCTCCCCAGCCAGGGGAGGTGCCAGGGCTGCTCTGCCATCCTTAAGGCGCTGAGAAATTTTTGGTAGGAAACCTATGCCCTCCTCTGTTGGCTTGCATAGCAAGGGCTGGGAGCTGAGTTGTGCTGGGGTTGCTGGCCTCGCTTCAGGAAGATATTTGGCAACATCTAGCATGTCTGTCTGGGAAATTTGGGCAGTTTCTGCTCAGTGCTTGATGAAAGAGATGCCAGGGCTGCCCTAGGGATGCAGAGCTGGCAGAGACAAGGACACAGCCCATGGCAGCTGCTCCCATACTGCCACCCTGGGACAAGGCGGCAAGAAACAGGAGATTTGCTGGGAATTCCCTCCCCTTCTCCCCACCAGCACCTCTTTTTTCAGGTTTGGTTTGGTTTTTTTNGGTGGTTTTTTTTGTTTGGTTTTGTTTCGTTTTGGGGTTTTTTGGTGGTTTTGTTTTTTTTGGTTGGTTTGTTTTTGGGGGTTTTTTTTGTGGTTGGCAGTAAACACAAAAACATCTATTAAAAAAACCGAGACCAAACCAGCAAAGCCTACAGCCTGCTTGTCTTGTGCTAGGGACAATTCCGAGGCCAAACTGCACAGTATTGGGACAGAAGAGAAACACGATGTTTCCCTTCCCCTGGTACTGATCCTCCCTTGGTCGTTCCCCACTGTTCTCTGACGTAATCCAACATAAGACCCGAAGTCCCCAGCAGAAAGCATCACCTCTTGCTGTTAGCACAGCCCCTCCAGGCTGGGAGGAAGGGGCTCCAGGGGGCTCTGGCTCTGGATTGGGGCACCCAGGGTCCCTGCCTTGCCTGAGCATCCCCCGGGCTCCTCAGTGCTGGGCAGCCTCCCCCATAGTCAACCTGCCTGGCAAAAAGCTCAAAACCACCAGTGGCATGTGCAGCAGGGATTTGTTATTTCAATATTTCCTTGGTTTTAGTCAGCCTTTTGAAAGCCTCAAAAATTTAGAGGTGATACTCCCCCCAAACCCCTCAGCAGCACCAAGGCATTCCTCTCCCTCTCGCACACCTCTATCTCAAAATGACCACATTCCCAAATAAATTTAAAAATTGATCTACAAAGTTTCTTATTACTCTTTTGCCTCTGAACTAAAGCATCCCCTTCCCCAGGGTCAAAATCAGAAACCAGGAGACCGTGTGGCGCATCCAGAGATGTTTTGTGCCCCTGCACGCCTGTGTTTGTGCATTTTTCCCTTCCTTTCTTAAGCCGGGGTTTGAGATTTGAGTTATTCTGCAAACAAGACCCAAGAGAGACACAATTAGACTCCCCTGGAGACTGACCCCTTATAGTGCCCACCTGTAGCCAGACCCAGATAGCATCCCAGTGCAATGAATTAGCACTCTAAGCTGATTAGAGCAGCTCTGCACAACTCTATTTTATTGACACAATGAAGAGAGGACAGAAAAGGGCCTGAAATGAGAAAATCATTTCCATGCTGACTGAATTAAAAGAACAAAAGAGCTCCTTGCAGTTGCAGCATTCAATTTGTCGGAAAAAAAGGAAGCCACTTAATGGATCACAATAGATCTGAGCAGACAGATGAAATTTAAAACTTCGGCATGAGCGCGATTACCAGCTAAACATATTCTCAATCATTTCCTCCATATGCATAATTTACTTGGATTGTTTACTTCGAGGGTTTGTTGGGGTTTGGTTGTTTTTTTTTTTGCAAAAACACTCTGTGAGATGTTATCTCCTGAGTGTCTTTGCATCCCATTTTTTCCCCGGTCCGGAAGATTGTTGTGTTGGCTGGTAATACATTTTGTTGTAACACAAATTGCACTAAATTGTGGCTGCCTACGTTTCCCTTTCTCCCCTGCCTCTAGAAGTAAATTAATATTTTCAATGTATGGAAACAAATAATGCGAGATCATCTTATTCCAAAGCAGACCTAAATTGATTATAAATCACATGCATTATTCTGCTCTGCTTCCAGGAGAACAAACATGCTGCAACTCCTATTCTAGCAAAATATATTAGTTTGTGCCACTAGAAACAGCCTTCTCATTAAATTTAGGCTTAAGCTAACAGTAATAAGACAAGAATACAGACTATTAAGGGGTTTCTGTGAATGATATATATAATTACTTACAAAAGAGATAAGCAATTTACTTTAGCATTTTCAAATCAAAATCTATTCACCCCTATAAGGAAATATACCTTTAAAATAAAGCTGTGAAATAAATTGAAAACATCAGTATTTTAAGCTCCCTGTCCTCTAATTACGTAAAAGCTTGAATCTGAGTCTGTCCTAATTCAAAAGTGAAAATCAACTGCATCTGTAAAAATATTTGACTTTCCCAGATGATGTTTATACTTTCTATACAATAAAGTATTAAAATAAGAAAACGGTGAGCACAGTCCTGGAAGTACATTGGCATATAAATAGCATCACATCCCTGCACATTCCTTGAAAGTTAAATATTTTGGATTATGGAGAACGGAGCCCCTCTTTTTCTACACAAAATTTTAGAAGCTTATATCTTGTTACAATATTTACAAATCAAATATCTCCTGCGGACCCAAAATTCAAAACAAAAGTAATTTTCTGAGCCTCGTTATGACTTCAGAACATCTGAATTCAGATCATTTGCATTGATTTGCCCTGACATATATTTTTGTTTTCTGAGCATGTTTTAATCAGTTCACTTGACGTCCTTTTTACTATTCAGTTTGCAATTTTACCAGCTTGTTTGCATCTAATTTTGAGGTTTAAAAAAAAGAAATGTAAAGGAATTATAACTGCTTATAACTCCCCTGTTTTGAAGCTGATACCCTGCTAAAGAGAAAACCAAGCTGAGCATGGGCAAGGCTTACTTGTGCTGGCTGCTATTACTGATTTGACTAAGCATTTCACAGGGGTAAATACCCAAATCATTCGGGGAATGACTGACACACTCTGACATGTGGTTAACAGCCTTACCCTGCGCTTCGCCTTCGCAAATCTCACTGATGCCAATGTAACCTTCCAAATATTCCAGATAATCATTTTCCCCCTACTCTTAAAAAAACTTTTACAGCCACGTCTGAACCATTCAAAGGATCCCTGGCTGGAAAGGTTACTGTAACCATTTCTTTTTAAATTTTTTTTAATCTTTTTTTTTTAACCTCCCCACTGATTGAGCTGAGAGTTTTTTATATGTGTGTGCGTATATGTATCTATATATATAAAATAATAATAATAATAATAAAAAAGGCCACGTCTGAAGCTTTGGGATATTTTAGCAAACTCAACGTAGTGTAACTTTGCTGACAGCTTGTCACATTTCACTGACTGTCTGTCTGGGATCCTGCGATAACATCTGCATTCACTCAGGGCGAGAGCTTACCCTAAGACAAAAAAGTGGGTCCTGCCACATAATGCTCCATCATTCTGTCAGTTCTGACATGGCATCTGAATTTTTTTGAATCACTAAACACTTTTGGGACTCTGGTCCTTATTATCTTTCCTTAGTTTCTATACTCGCTCGGCAATGCTGAAAAATGTAAAATGTGCAAACAAGGTAGTGGACGGCTCGGGCTTTTTGTCGTCTAATCCTCAGCCCCTCATTCATGCTCACTGTTAATCTCTTAAGACATTATAAAACTGTTAGACAAAGAAATGTGAATACCTCTGCTTCTCAGCAGAATGGGAGGAAACCAAGGAAAATCTGGATCATGCTAAGCTTTTCTTTTCACCACAAAAATGGTAACTTAAACCTGTTGCATCAAATTATTTATAATTCCCAACACTAAGGCCGGTTTTTCTTTTTCTTCTTCAGCATTACGGAGCGAGCCTGGCAATATCACAGGAGGAGGAACGGTACCACTGAGCCTTTCCAAACGCGTCAAATGTAAAAGTTACGCATAAAAAATTCTGCAGAGCCCATCAGAATATGGGCAAATTGGGTTTTAATCCCTCTGCTGGTTTTTTTGCTCAGCACGGCACAGGGCTCACCACGCTGTCAGGGCTGCTGGAGACCACTTTGGGGGATTTCTGTGCTGCAGAAGGACCAGGGGCTCGGAGGTGTGGGGTTTGAAGGTGGGGATGCTGGATGGGACAGGGCATGGGTCCCTCCAGGCTGGCTGAGATGGGACCAGGGCCCCACTTCACATTAATCCAGCTCTGTTTGGAGCCGTCTGCTATTTCAGGTCATCATTTCACTCCTTCTGACTCCCACTGCTGCGGGGGCATTAGCATGGGGACAAAAGCTGCTCAAGCACCTATTCTAAACCCATTCAAACTCAAACCCACTAAAAATCACACCCAAAATGATACTGTTGCAATCGGCTAAATTTTATTCAGGAATGCTGGGGGCTGAAAACCAGAATTTTCGTTTTCTACTTCTGCATTGTTGTCATGGGTGGTGGGATCAGATAGTCCCGTCTTAAAAATGCTCCAGAAGCACAAAAGTATTTGAATGCAAATGCCAAACAAATCACTCTCCCTGAGCTAAATACCTACCACGAGGGTTTCTTTACACACAGAGACTTCTGTTAAAGTCATAATCTTCAAATAATTATTTAAACTATTGTGAAATCTGCCTAAAACATGTTTTATTCATCTCTGTTTGCATTAGTGTGAGGGGAAAAAGGCTTTAATGAGGGAAGTTGAGATGTTGCCTTTTTTTGCAACAATGCCAGCCATCAAATTGGTGAGATGACTTGAAAAAAATCAACTTTTGAAAGGGAATAATAAGGGTCCATACCGGTAGGAGTTGAGCTGCTTTGCCAAGGGTGAAACTGGGTGATATTTGAAGCAGAGGGAAGAGTTTGTGGGAAGGAATGAGCAAACTGTGTCCACAACAGGAGGAAAGCCCCAAGCTTAAATGAACTGAGGGACACCGAAATCTTGTCATGAGGAGAGCTGAGAAAGGAAAAGGCGCAGTAGAAAACTAAAATATATGCAGCCACTAAAAGGCCATCAGAGCCTGGTTAGCAAACCATGTGCACAGCCAGTGCTGGAGGCAATTATGGCACGGGCCTGCTGAAAAATAAATTGAGGAAGATGAGGGCCAGATATAAAAGGCAGAGATGGATGGGGCTTACAAAAGATTGGAAGAAGCTGAGAAGAAGGGAGTTTTTCACAAGGCTGAACAGGAATTCCTGCTGATTCCAAGGTTTTGGGACAATGTGGAGAACAGCAGCATCAGATATGAGAGGAGGAGAACAGGGATGAAGGAAGTAAAGAGAAGTGCACAGCCCAGCGTCAGCACGCAGATGAAAATGGAATTTGAGGCCACAGATCTACAAATAAATAATAAAAAAGGCCTCTTCACACAGTTTTAACTGGGAGAAAATGGTAAAATACTGTTCTCTGTGCAAGAGAGGAGGTGTGTTTCAAAGGCAAGGCACTGAGCACATTGCTGCTCACCCTGGCCATCAACACCATTTTGCTCTGCAGGCACAGAGGGTCTGGTAAGGTCATTTCTGGGTTTAGCATTAAAGAGAGAAAAATTGTTTTCTCTCCTCCTTGTTAACTGCTCACTTGTCTGCCTACACATGTACATATTCCAAACAGGTAGATGCTGAGTTAAGACTGGAAAGAAAAATCACTTTTTCTATATTCACATGCAAATTTTGCCTTATTTGGAGGTTATCGCTAGATCAGTACTTACAATTTACCTTCATAGAATATTTTCTGTAAATGCAGTAATGCTGAAGCCTTCCCACCCCCAAACTTCCATTTCCCCCTCCAGGAGGGCTTTACCTTTTTTTTTGCCCCAAAATCAACATCACTACCACAGTTTCGCAACACCGCGACCGCAAATCTCTTAGAAAACATTAATATCCCGATTTTATTTTTTTTAGTAAAACAGCCGCGTAGCAAATAGCTACATTTTTGGAAAGCCCTTTTGGCCACATGAGGCCGTTCCAAGAAGATAGGAGGGCGCTGAAGGTTCCTTTTGGAAATCCTGAGCAGCTCCACAGCGGGTCTCCAGCACAGCCCGCTCCGCGCCTGCTGCCAATACACTTCATCAAGTTAAGACTAAGAACAACACTTTGGGAAACCCACTATACACCAGAGCTCCCTTAGGCCGTAGGCTTCACCTGATGAAATGTTATGCTTCTTGCGGGCTCTTTTACGTCTTTCCACACTAAACTCGAGGTCTGTGCTTTAAAAGGAAGGGCCACTTAACGTTTGTGTTTCTTTCCCAAATTAATGGGTATTGTGTGCGCCAAAGTTAGCGCCATCACATGAAGTCGGGCAGGATTATGACAACCTCTGTCCTCACTCCTGTGTCTGTCACCTACCATTCAGCCAGGAAACGTGAGGGCTGTCATGACAATAAAGCTCCATATTAATACTCTCTGGGGTAGAAATATGCTATTAGCCAATTACAGTTTTCTGTTTTTTTCTCCAAATGAAGTATGCTTTTTTTATATATATGATTAATATATCCTAATCTGCAGGCTCTAGCAAACAAAATATGGGCATTTCATTTTGTTTTTCAAGTTCCGTGACGTCTTTATTAGACCAAATGCCCAGATTGCAATGCTATTGTTAAGCATCAAACCTCAGTGCTGTGTCCTCTGAAGCACAGTGTTCATCTGGGTTAATAAGCATCTTGCTGTACATCAACTCCTGTGTTCATTTGCTTCTGTTTAATGATGACCATCTCCTCCTGCCCACATGTCTGCCCCTCTCTCCACTGCTTGTTGAGCCATCAAGACACACCTTTGTTTCATTTAGTATGCAATTTTCACCTCTGACCCAAGAAACTAGTCTTAGGCTTCCTGAACTTTATTGCCTGTTAATAGACTGCTGGCTCTCTTTTCAGCAGTCATAGAAATGGTGGAGAGACATTTAATTGAAAAGAGGGACAAAGCTAGAGCCTGAAAGGCAAAGTCAGTAGGGTTTAAACAAAAAAAAAATAAAAAATCCAGCAATAATATGTTTGAGGAGGTTTGGATATTCTTTACAAGTTCGTGGCTCTTTACACAAATAAGAAAGACATCATTGATTTAATTATCTTCCCGGGGAACAATGGTGTAATACCCTGAATGGTGCTAAATGATTGATCTGGTAATTCATCTTCTGCTAACAGCTATCTATGCATTTTGTTTCTCTCCAGTCCTCAGCCCGATGACATTAGCAGCAATGTCACGGAGCAGTGCTGGGCTTTCATAAAACACCCACAGATGCTCTTTCCTGCCAGTGTTTAGGGACACATGGTTATAATTTTGTCTGTATTTCTTTGTCGTAGATTACTTTTAACTACATCTGTTCAATTAAAACAGAAAAAAAAGAAAGACACAGCCTGTGCCCATCAGCTTTATATCAGAAGAAGCCTTTAATGAAATAGGGAGATTTAATTTTGTAAGTGTTCTGATGGGTGTGAGATGCCTTTATGTTTTTTCAGAAGTTCTGTTTGGTGAATAGTTAGGAAAGGACATTATTACAGCATAAGGATATTATTGTATACAGAAAGGCATTATTAAAAGTGATTTATTGTCCCATGTTAGGAAACTTATAGGAAAAGTCTGATAATATATTAAACTTGTTTATTATGGACTTCATATAATTTTTGAATAATGCTGCTTTTTCTTTTGACAAGAGCAATAAACTCTGCTGATATAGACATACGTTGATTATCCCAAGTCAACTGTGTTGCTTAAAGAAACATGCCCAAACAATCAGCTTCTGACAGCTGCATCTCTTGTTATTTACAATAGCCATCACAGTAATAACTCACCATTTCTATATTAATAAGGCAGAGAAATTTATTATGATGGTATTGAAAAGTTATTAAGTACTGCATCCCAAGTGACAAAGTACCACAGCACTGTCACTATCCAAAAGCAGTTGCCCATCCATCACAAAGCTTTCCAGATGGTCCTGCATCTTTATCGCTCCCAGGTTGGTGACATCACCTGTTCACCCACTCAAAATTGATGATGAAAGCAAACAGATCTATCTTACTTACATTTACCAAATCAATTTAATTTTACAGGCCGTGGCTTAGTGACATATTGACTGTTTTCCTTAATGGCATCTACTGTACTTAATGCAAAGAACTCATCTTTGAATCCTGGCTTGCATAATGTGGCATTTCATAATAAATTTTTTAGAACGTATTTATTTAATGGGAAGAATTATGATTGTTTGTCAGTTCTATTAGATGCAATTATTATTCTCTTCAGTTTAATATTTTTTATTTTTCTTTCTGATGTCGTCTTTCTTAACGGCTAAATTCAATTTACCCAGTTTTGTCTTTTAAAGGGATGTCTGGCATATCTCATTTATTTTTCTTTGTAATTTGATAATCTCAAATCTGCTCCAATGGCAGCTTTTGTCTCTATTATTTTAATGCTCTTACCCGCTTGGACAGAATGTTACCAAACTCAAAACCTACCTTGGCGGTGTTTAAATAAATAAAAATCTCTTTGTTCTGAAGAGAAACACAAATTCCTGAAACATCCTCTCGGTTCTGCTCTGAAGAAGGTTACAAAACTTCCTTCTCCCCTTCCTACTTCTAAGTCCACTTGACCCTTATGGTTTCACTCTGCTTCCCTCAGGAGTTAATGCCCCTCCTGATTAAATTAAAACCTCAGTGGCTTTGTGGGCAATACACACACAGACCTACAGAGAGGTTTCTGTGGCTTTAGACCCTGCCGTGAAATGTGCCATTTCCTGCCCTCAAGGTCAAGGACACGGTGGAGCATCCACTGTGGGTGGAGAAACAGCCATTTCTACACAACCCCATTCCAGGTTTCATTGGGACAAAAGCTTTTGTGAGATTTTACAGCTGTGCCACGCCAACAGCTGCTCAGCCTCCTGCACTGGCTAAAAGCCTCTTCCTGATGCTGTTGCCACGTTGACCTTGGGTTGGCTCAGAGCCTCACCAGCCCCCTGAGCACAGCCCCAGTGCCTGGGGGGGGAGTGGCACCTCCCTTCCAGCAGCCACTGCAGCCTCTCAGCTCCCTTGTGTGATATTAATCTGAAGGTTTTCTGAGAGCAGCTCCCCTGGCCAGCCCAGGAGGGAGCTTTGCAGATCTGGTGCTCCCCTCCTAGTGAGGAACAGCTTTGCCTGACCGAGGGAAGGTTGGGGTCTTTGACCAAAAGAACAAAGTGTCACATCTCACCAACCTCATGCAAGACTCTGCTTAATCATACTAATCAAAGAGTTAGAGGAATTGAAGGGTGGAGGTAGGGAATAATAAAGACAACATGGACTAATGCTGCATGATTCCCCCTTGTCCTCACCACCTTCCATCCACACAGAAAAACCCAAAGGACCAACAGCTCCCCTTGGCTGTCAATACATTTAATTCAAACCGAACGACAAGTCCACCTGCTCATACCTTGCTATTCAAGGACCTAATATTTGCTCATTTGCAATTATAAACTGTGTGTTCTCCGGGCAGGGAGAAAGCTGCTGATAAGCCCAGGGAGCTGCCTGGACTATGGTGCTGACATCCACTCTGAGGGCAACGCTCTGCTCATGGAGCAGCATCCGCCCGCCTCGCTGCAGCCGTGCCTGACTCAGGCTCAGCCTCGCCACAAGACCCAGATGCCAACAACAGAAGAATTCAGGCTGGTGACACTTGCAGCCGTGTCCCTTTTGTACACAGCTCTGGAGGGGCTGTCTCAAGCACCCTCGTGCACACTCAGCCCAGGCAGGACACATGGGCGTGAGCTCCATCCCCTGTGCACCGAACACTGCGTCCCTTACAGAGAGCCCAGCACGGCAGCTCAGCACGTGCTTAGCTCAAACACCTGGGTAATCCTGTTGATGATAAGCTCGTGCCTAAGTGCTTTATTGGACCCCAGCCAGAGTGCTCTATGCCTTGCAAAGCTGAGCTCCAAACAGGATAAAACATCACCTATGTGCTGAAGACAAGGTAAGGATGTCACCCCCACCTGCAGCTGCCAGGAGTGGATGATCTGTTGATCTGGGGGAGATCACGCTCTCTGCAAGGCTGGATTGGTCTAGTATTGATCAAAAAGCAGCCCCACTTCCCACTATAAAACAAATCATTCCTTTTTAATTCCAAATAACTGGATAGCCCACATCCTTGTTTCTGCTTTTGCTTCAATAATAATTTCGCAAAAGTCCCTGGAGTCTCTATACTGCTGCAATCCATATGAAAGGAGAAAACCGAGGCAAGGAATCTGTATTATACTTCCCTGCTTTCCAACCACCTGGCTGAGTGTGGTGCTGTTTTGCACGTTAATGCTGTTGAAAACAATTCAAGGAACAGCCAAGACTTGGTCTGTAAAAGTCACAGACCAGTGGCAGTGTGAAAGTGTCAAACAACAGCAGAAAACCAAAGGGTTTTTTATTTAGCACTAGGACACGCTCCATATCCCAAAGAAAAATATTCACAAGTGATGAAGTCTTTGTTCCTTCTATTTTTCTTTTTGGAAAAAAAAAAATTATCTACTGCTCTCTCCCAGAGTGATTTTCCTGACTACAAGGGAGTTATTTCCCTCAGCACTGTCACTGTTTATTAAGAATAGCTTAACTCGAGTTTTAAGATGTGTGAATTCCACATGAAGTTATTTAGAAGACAAGACTTTTTGCTCTGTTTTTATTAAAAACAAAACAAACAAATGCTGCTTTCAACATTCTGGCATAGATTTTTCCAGAGGAGGATGCAAAAATAGGGGCCAACATCTGTACGTGGGAATTGGTTGGTAACTCCCGCTGATTACAGTAGAAGTTTTTGGATGGTAAGAAAACAAAGCTATTGGTTTAGGTGCTACAACCCAGATTTGGGAGCATATATATTAGATTTCATCTCTAAAAGCCTACACTTTTTCTCTTTTTTAATGTATTATTTAATTTTCATAGCAATGGATAGTACACCTCAACCCCAGAATGTCAAATAAATTTAATTTTTAAAACTGCTACAAGAAAGCAAAAGAGTGCAGAATTAAAGCTTCAAACTGCAACTATTCCGGTCCTTACAAACTAGTGGGAAGCTTGTACTCCAGAACAATTTTTAGGAAGCTGTGCAGTTTTCTCCAAGGACTCACATGAAAAATGTTAGAGGAGACATAAATAAATAGCCAAATGGCCTCCTAATTTCCATTTAGAAGTAATAGCATCAGCTCAAGCATACTCTACCAAATATGAGTTGTTTTTCAGCCTCACTGGCATGACAGGAAAATATACTCTGCTCTATAAACAGATTATATGCTGCTTTATAAAGCTCTAAAATATTTTTTTTTTTACTTCTGTCACAGGTTTGATTTATTAGAGCTTATTGCTCCTGGTTTTGCCCTCCTAGTAAAGAAATAAAAGTTTAGGATCAAAAGAGCTGTGAAGAATTTGTTCTTATGAATGAGACTGAGTTTGCTAGAGCAGCAAGAGGCCTGAATTTGGATATTGGCTGTCCTCTGGTCCAAGGTAGGTGTTTGTGCTTTGAGAGCCTTGCTTTGAAATCCTCTCCCAGTTGTTTTTCATAGCGGGGCATGAACCACGATGAAATCACTGAATTTGCGTCCCCTCGCTTTCGTTTAAAAAAAAATAAAAAATTACTGCCATCCCCTTAAGAGCTTGTTTTCTTTGTTGATTAAGCAGCAGTCAATTTTCCCTTTTCAAACAAGCACCAAGCAACAGCCTCCCGACCCCCTCGGATATTCGGGCTGCCGGCAAATACTAAAACCCCCCGTGACAAACTGCAAAAAAGCTCGACCTTTCCCCTTGTCCAGTGACCCCCTGTTCGATTTGTACTTTAGCTAACCAATACCTGATTAGATAATGCTCAACTCCAGCCCCGCAAAATGAGATAAAATTCAAATTTATGGCTTTTCATTTAAACTGATCTACAGCGCTCTAATCATGACCCAAGCACAAGTATATCACAACAAATTCTTTTTGTCCCGGAGTGTGTTTTATGGCTGAACTGTATAAATGGACACAATAGACATTGTTTCCTTGGACTTGCTCTGACAGAACTCTCTGTTGATCCCATAGGGAGCCTTGCTATAGGGGAATGTAGGAACAGACTCCATGAAATTCCTCAGCCTCCTGCAGAAAATTTTTCTTCATCATCAGCTGCCTGGCTGCAGAATTTAACAGCAGCAGTTCCCCCAGCTTCCACTTCTCTCCCAGGCTAATCCCACTATCAACTCAGATGGATATCAGTCACAAAAACTGGAAGTCAGAAGTATCCCACAGCTGGAAATACCCAAAACTATGACAAGCTTTTGAAAGGGAAAAAAATGTCTTTTCCAAAAATGTAGTTACAGTCCAAATTTGTGTGTAACTGTAAACTCTTGTCTCCAAGGTGAATGTAGGGCTTTCGGTTAAAATTTTCTGGTGTAAGATTTTAGACTACCTAGAAATAGTAAACAACTGCAAAAATGGAGCAAACGTTTCATAACAAAAAGGATAATATGTGCAGCATCAGAAAAAAGCTGAGAAAGATGTCCATCTTTCCATCCAAAACTATTTTAATGTTTGTTTTCCTCAGAGAAAAAAAATCTTCCTTCTTCCTTCATCATCTTTGAAAGCCAAACACCATTGTACGTTCAGTGCTCCAGCTTAAACTCAGATAAAATGAAAAGATTGACTTTTTAGAACCTTAATCATCCTCTCTGCAGTCAGAGGGGAATCTATTCAAGAGGTAAGTCTACAAAGAGTAGCAGTGGTGCAACCCCACCATGCATTTTGTGGAGTACTGCAGACGAGAAGTAAAGAAATGAGTATGTCTGGACACAGCAAAACACTTTCTTTGGCCCATGGGACCAGGAGCAACATGAGCAGGTTGGGACATTTCTCCTTCTGAAGTCACCAGCTGGCTTCTATAGCAGCGTGAACTATCCTGGGAATTACAGGTAATCAAACATAAGAGAGTATCGTGTCACAATCTGCAGCCATACAATTCACTCATCAAACAAGTGGAAAGATTTCAAAACCTCCCATGCTACGAAGTCACTTTAAAACCCACAACCAGCTCCACACAGAAACTTTGGTTCTATCCTTCCTCCATTTAAGATTAAAATGGCATTTCACCTTGATTATCAGCAACAGCAGAATGAATTCTCATTTGTTAACTGACTTGTTGGCACCTGGCTGGACATACACCTTGTTTCTCAAAAGTGCCCATTTAAGCAGAAAACAACGGCACCAGAAAAGGTTAAATTTCCATGACCGTACTTAAACCTCAGTAAATGAGAGTTTTCCCCACAATCCCACACTGCCTTTAGCACTGCCTGAGCCCACACACCAGTGTCAGCCTCTTTCCCCCTTTAATATCCAAAGCACAATGCAAGGAAGTGGTGGATTCCTGAGGAGTGTGATGATGAGCATCTGGGGTGGAATGACCATCACTGGAGTTCTCTCCAGAACTACCAGGTTCCCCCACATCTCTCCTTTTTTAGCCCCAGCCATCACTGTGTGCCATTTTACTCACTGTATTAACTCTGGTAACCAGAACTCCTTCATTTCTCTTCAACTACAGTAAATATATTTAACCCACTTGTTGGGAAAATATTCCGTTTCAAGTTCCTCTAAGCGCCACAGAATACTTCTGGGTGAGTGACCAAATTGCAGAGGGACTTGACTGCTGATTTTGTGTGATTTTGCTCCAACACTTTTCAATAGCTTGCCCCAGCTGTCCCAAATAAATAACACTATTCAAATGGCACGAGTCCTGCAGCTTGAAAGGGATTCAAGCTGCCAGCTGGGTGTCCAGCACTATCAAGATATTCTTTTCTTGTCTGAATATCACAGACCCCAAAATCTGAAATGTTTCAAGCAGGAAAACCAGTCTCTAATATTGTAACATATTGCCAGTATCTAAGGGTGTGAAAAGCTGTATTGAGGGTTTCCCTCAATCTTAGTGGGACTATCCTGTCCTACACCACTTGAGTGTCCGGTCTAAAATATGCTAATTTTGGGCTAATGTTAAACCTGCAAGTACAGCCATGTATCAACAGTTTTGCTTTAATTACTGTTATCAATATTTGAGCTTAATTGTGGCGTGGTTAAAGGTCAGATTTTATGGTTTCCTGGTGCCTTTTTCAAATAATCAAAATTTCTCACTGGCAATTATATTGCATCACAGTCTGTTAACGCAATAGAGTGCTGACAAGTCTATGATTTCTCCTGACACTATTCTGTCACATTGTCACAGGTCTCACAAGAGTTTAAACAGCTGGATGGAAAGTTTGCAGTGAACTCCCCAAGAGTTTATGGACAGTTAAGAGCAAATCAAGCTTCCATTTTCCACCAGATCTGCAACGCTGTGCTCCACAACGAAACTCCATTTTTCCTGGGAAAATGAACTCCCATCTCTCCAGAGGTCAGGCGTGCCCCTGGAGAGCCATGCAAACCCTGCATGGCTCCCCTTATCAGAAACCAAAGGAAACGTGCAGATGGAAAGCAGAGATTGTGCTCTGTTCCTACAGCACATTGTTAAAACAATGAATAAAACCATGCAGGAACATTTGTTACATCATAACACAACAGCAGCACCGCTTGATGTTTGAATCCCTGACCTGACCATGGACCAGCAGCTCAGACAGACCCTCAGTGATACCACAGTGGGGAAAATGTTGTCCCTGAAGGCAGAGAAAGCAGGATCCAACACCTGTACTCACCAAAGGAGTCCATGAGCTCCTTCAGGAAAAGGATTTCCCAAAGCATCTGCAGAAGTAACATGAACTACACCATTCCCATGTGTGCTGGGTGTGGCACTAGCATCCAAACCTACTCCACCAAATGAATGGCACAATTCCCATAAAGTTAAATGGAAGCATGATCAACCCCCCAGCTTTTGAAGCCCCCTAGCAGTACAAAGTTGTTCAATAACAAGTTTAGCCAGACAACACTAGACATAGGGGCTATTTTAATCATCGTTGACAGAAAGTGGCAATTCACAATTCTGAAAGCAGCATCCAGTTTCACTTCAGACCTATAATGCAGTGATTTTGCAAATCCCTCACCCAGAGACATAATGCAGGACTATAAAAGACCTGATTAAAAATGGTATAGAAATGTTCCAACAACACTTTTTCCTCACTTTCCTCCAAAGGAGCATCATGTGACAATATCCACCCAGACAAGTTTCATGCATGAAGAGCGACATTAATTTCTGACTTCTTTTCTTTTTCAATTCACACTCGTCTCCATCCAGAAAACCCCAAAAGGCCACAAAGTAGTTTGTGCACATAAATATGCTTTGGCTGCTGCAGGATAAGACTGAAGTTCTGCAAATATTTCTGTGTTTATATATAGACACACAAGAACTCAACAGACTGAAAGAATGTACAGCATCTTACCTCCCAGCCGTAACAGGGATCTTTCAGGTGTGGCCGCTGCTCGCCTACAAAAGGGCCAAATTTTTCCCCTGCTTCAATCTTCCTTTTGGTCCATATCCCTAATCCTGCCCCAGGAATGTTGGATTCTCGGAGCTCAAACTCTGAAGGAATGGGAATGTCGTCAGGAATGTATATTGGAGCCTTGTAAGGAGAGCTCTCCTTGGGTGTGAAAGCCTCGCTGGAGGTTGCTGGAGAAGACGGCTCTTGGATGCTGATGGATGTTGGACACTGGACATTCGCAGCCTCTCCATCAGCTTCTGGCACCTCCCCCAAGGGAAGTTCTGGAAAGCTCTCATACAAACATTCATCACCTGGAAAAGAAAGCCAAACAGTAGGATTTGAAACACCCTGCGCAGATTTTGCACATGAAACCCTTTCAGCCTGCACATGGAATAAAAGGGACAGTTTGGGAGACTTCACTGACCACTAAACCTGCAGCAGAGCCTCACCCTGGATGGAGCTGGGCCTTTTCTCTCGTGTAGGCCTGGGGGTAACACAGTGTTTCTCAGTATTCCTGACATCAAAAGTGGTTGGCATCATTGAACACGGGCGAGGGAATTGCACACAGATGTAAAGGCAGGCACACCCCACTGTCCAGTCAGGTCTGGATACAGCGCTGCACCCCACACGTGCTTTGAAACTACAACTGAAAGCCAGCATTACATGTTACAACTGAAATCTAAGAGAAGTGAAAAGCAGGAAAGCTTCACTGGTCTTGCAGAGAGACAGATTGGACCTAAAGTAGCCAAAATTAAGTTTGATGGCCTCCAATTAGTCTTCGGAGAAAGGATCCAGCCTACCACACAACTCTTGGCAAGAGCTTCAGCTGATGTAAATCAGTGTCTTACCACTGACCTCCAAGAAATGCAATGGTCTAAAATAAGTTCAGGATCCAAACAGCACCTTATAGAGAACATGAACCTTCTCTTCTTACAGTTGCAAAAAAACCTGGGGCAGATCCAAAACACATTTAAAAAAAAAATCTCTGGGGCTTAGCCAGCAAACAAAAAAAAAGAAAAAAAGACACAAAAAACCCCCTCACTATTTCTGACAACCTAAAATGTAAGACTGATTATAGATTCCTTTTAGTCAGAAACTTTGAGTTACTTCAGCAGGGGCTTTAGCTGCACCAGCAATACAGTGTTCAACCCAACACCACATGTAAAAGGAGCAAAATAGCAAAACTAACCAAAAAAACCTTCTTCACTATTTATATCCATTTAACTTATTCATGTTCTTGGGGTTTTATATACACCAGAACTTATTCTGCTTAATTCAAATAGGAGGTGGGAATACTGTTCTCCAAGGACTGAAACTGAGAGATCAAGTATTTAAAACCTGAGCTTGAGGATATTTGCATAATATGGTTGGCCCAGAAATGAAAGTGTTACACTGGGTTTGGCTTTCAGAATGACTCTGTTTCAGTGAAGAAACAGGAAACTTTAAAAATGTTCTTTCAATTTCTTGCTCATTTAAGAAACTATCCATGGTAGATTAGCACCGTATGCCTTTTCCACTGGAAACTGGTCATAGCCCATTGTCTCTCACATCTTTGTTGCAGATTATCTCACGGGTTTCTATCTGTACTTTCATGCTTCTGGTACTGCCTAAGACAAACACTGGGACATAACAAATCATTGGAATAGATTGCTCCCATCACAGGACTGGCAAACTGGATTCTTCATCTGTGAGCAATTTATTCACAGCCATGAACTGTTTTTCTTTCTTTTATGTGGCACTGGCTATGACCTCATACATGTCACAGGAAAGTTCAGCTACCCGTCCCCTCGGCCTCCAGTTTGGCAGACTCTGCCTGCACTTTAACAACTGAACCCAGCATTGATTAGTTTGTCACTTTCCTAATACCTGGCATTCTGAGAAGTAGAAAATGCTGACTGACTCCACCATTTAGCTGAGAAGGACACAGGGAGGCATTTTCCATTGCTTACGGTTCAGAAATCCTACCTGTCATAGCTGACTTTGGCAATGATGCTCGAGGGCTTGTGTAAGCACTGGTGCAGAGAGCTCGATCTGGGCCTACCACTTATGAGCCCATGCCATGCCTTCCTGCTCCCAGCACCACTTATCTGGGACTCCAAGGGACAGGAAAGAGGGCATGGAAAGGATGGAGACACAGCTTTATGGATGCCACCACTCGGTTTTTCCTGCACTGAGACAACCCCTTCAGCATCCATCTCTGTTAGTTACACCACGGCACTGCTGCTGCCCCCAAGCACAGCTGTGCTCCAGCGTGGTGGGACAGGTGACAGAGGTCCATCCACACCTTCTGAGCATCCCCCAAAACCTGAATGTGTTCCCTGACTTTGCAGGCCAGCAGCAGTGCTGCATCCACTCAGGGCAGGCGTGCTCCCGTTCAGATGTCTTCCCCCAACTGTTTAGATTGCAGTCCTGCCTAAAAGACTTCAGCTGTTTGTGAAACAGAGGTAAAAAAAAAAGAAAACCCTAACCCATGTATACACATGGGGTGCAGGAAGAGAAATCACACAAGGAAAGTGATCTGGATGATGATAAGCACATGGCTCACTGGAAGAGGGAGGCCCAGGGGTAAAAACTTCAGGCATCTAAATCCCACTGATTTTCTATGACAGCTGGGTGCCTGACACTCAAACTCCTTAAAAAGCCCATCTCCCACAGTCACTGCTGTTGTCCCTGTCCTGCCAAGCAGTATCCTGTAAAACCAAGGCTCTCTGTGTCCCACAGTCAACTCTCCTTCACAGAGTATCTCAGCCAAACAATTTAAGTCACAGCAAGTAACGACCTGCTCTGTGCCTGTCCCAAAGGGCCACCTTCCTCAGCTCCACTTGCCAGCAGTGCCTGCCCACAAGCCAGCACAAGCTGAGCCTTAAACATTTAGCAAGCACAGCTTTACAGATGTTTCATCTTCCCCAGGGACAGTCTAGTTTAATTTCTCTCTCGCAGACTCAAAGGCCTCAGTTATACTTATCTCAGTCATTCTGGCTACGCTCGTTTTTTAGCCATATAGGGTCAAACCTGCAGCTGATAAATTGGCCTCTGAAAGCCTGGCAGGGAGACAAGTCCGTTTGCTGGGTCTATTGTGCCTCCTTTGATTTCCAGCAGCCACACCCGATGTCGTCGTTAAACACGGGCTTTCAGCTTGAAAGCTCCGGAAAATATAATATGCCTCCATGCCCCAAAGCTCTAAGTGTGGGTAAAATGGATTGCTGAAATAGTCCTTTGCCTGAAATAGCGATGTATTCTAGCAAAAAATATATTTTTAAGCCTCAAAACGGACACAGATTTGAATTATGACTGACAAAGAGATGGGAAAGACCATTAAGACATATTTGTGAAATTAATGATAGAAGCAGCTCTGTTAAAATCAATGTACATGAACCAAGGTTCTGGTCTTCGTTTTCAAACGGTGTATGACCATTTTTCTTAAAATTTACACCCACATGGATCAGAGGGACTTCCAGCAAAACCATAGGATACTGATTGATAGAAAACCTTTGTAAGGTTAGAATTAGACACAGGGACTGTGCAGATAAGCATCATTTTCACAGTGAACTGCAAATTGTTCACACAGATAGCGCTACAGTTTTGAAATTCAAGATGGCCTCTTTAAATGCCAATAATTAGCCCCACCATAAATGGGATGAAATAAAAAATGAGGCCCCTGATAAGGGAACAGATGAGATTAGGTTATGTGGAAGCTTAGATATTAGTCTCCATGAAATTCTTCACCACTATTTTACAATAAAAACATGAGCAAGCTTCAAAGGAAACCCAGGAGTAAAGGTTAATTGCTACTAAAAGGTCAGGGTGGACACCTGTGTTTGCACTTTTGTCACAACCTTGCCCACCAGAAGGAAAGAGCCCACGTGGCTGGGGATGTGCCTGACGAGGACGGCAGAGCGACGTGCCAAGGCTGCCACTGTAGCTCCAAGGCCTGGGGTCATTCCAAGACTAGGAGAGGCCTTCTGTGCATGGCTGAGAGGAGGAGAGGACTTCCTTCCATTAGGATGTTTCTTAGTTCAGCCCAGTTTTCCTCTCCAGGAGCAATTAGGTAAGAGGCGCTGAGGGCCGAGGCAGAGTTGAACACAGCCCAGTGCTGCTGTCAGAGGATGGGCCTCATGCTCAGCAGGGCTGTGCCTGCTGCAGCTGAAATGCCACTCCACGGCACCTCACAGTGAGCAAACATGCTGGCCTGCTGCACTTATCCATGTTTCAGGGCAGCCTTAAATTAAAACTTCACACAAAGTCTTCCAGGGATCAAGTCTACACCCAGATCCCCATGGCCAAAGCCAGTCGTGGCTAACAGATAAACATATCCATATGGAATCCTGCTTTTCCTTTCCTCAGGTTATTTGTGTCTAAGGAGATACATTCCCAAAGTGACAATTGACTGATAAACACTCTAGCACATAAATGCAGTTCTCTGCACTCGGATTCATGCGCTTGCCCACCAGTGATTTAACCATAAGCAGGGTTACTGCGGAGGAAAGAGGCAGGCTGAAAGCAAAGGCATCTAGAGAGCCTAATTCAAAATGCCATCACCTTCTGAGCAGGATAAAGCAAGAGCTGAGATAAATTTTAGAGTGGCTCTTTGCAATGAGAAGAGCCACACGGTTTTATGACTGCAGCTTCTCAAAGGTGAGATGACCCCTAGTCCCAAAGATTAGACACCATGAGGACAACAACTCTATTCCATCACATGTCAGGAGCTTTGAGCTCCCCTAGCTCTATGGACCATGCCTTATACAAGCCTTCAGCAAGGATGCATTAACGATGGCTTTTGGATGGTAGGATCAGGTGAATTCCTTCTGCAGGAGGTGAGGGTGGACCTGAATGTAACACAAATTCCTAAATCAGATCCTTGAAAGAGACCGGTGGGCAGTTATATTTGTTTGACCTAGTATCACCATTCAATGCAGAGGAAATCAGCCTGGAGTATTTGCAGGGATATCTGAAAAGGAGACAGGCATTTCCTGTTGCATACAAATGGACACCTTTATCTGAATTTTTGTTTGAACAATTACTAAAGAAAAAAATCTAACATGTTACAGGCAGAGACTGATTGATTACAAAATACATCTACATCAGTCTAGAACACAGGAGGTCAAGAAAAGCAGCAAATTAAAAGAAGAAATCCCATTAGCTTCAAAAGAAGTTTTTTAGCCAGTGAACAAAATGGGAGCCACCTGACTGTCCACACGAGGTAGGCACAGCTCAGAGGGGGCCAGAGGAGATGTAAAAAAGGCTCCTTAGCTTTAGAAACATTTAGAGATTGGATTACTATCTCCAGGCACAGGAAGGACTTCGGCCAAGGGCTACATTACTCTGCTTGAACACTTTATCAGTCAACGTACCTGAAACTGGTTTGTGCTGCTCCCTTTTCACAGAACTGTTCTGTGGAGCTGGACCTATTCATGGTTATTTATTATTATTTGTATTGTAGCACAGTCTGGTACCCCCAGGCAGGACCCCATTGTGAAAAGTATTGGGCAGACCTAATCAAGTGAGATTAGATTCTAACCAGACTAGAGCCAGTAATTCCCAGTTAGGTGAAAATCATAAAACGTGGGAGAGAAACACTGTTTTACAAATGGCAAATCCCGCTGTACAACAAAAGAGATTACAAACACGTTTGGAGATAAACACAGCACTTGAAGCTGTTCTGAATCATTACTTCAATTACCAAGGAAAATACTTTCACAACCATTAGCCTTCAAACACACGGGGATTTTGCATATTTGTATTACTTGACCCTAACACAAGCATGAGAAAACCAAAGCTGTCCAAAACTCACTCAAAAGGTCCAACCCCAAAACCCACACATGCAACGAGAGCAAGGGGGACCAAAGCACCCGTGTGGTGGCCCCAAAGGCCAGATTCTGATTTCTCTTACACAACTGTTAAATCTAAAGTAATTACTTTAGACTTCCACCGAGGAATAAAAGAGATCAGCGTCTGTCCCGGAGTTAACCAAAATTACTCAAATTTCTTCAGATTGACACTAATGTAACAAAATGAGAGGAAAATGTGGTGCCCAGATTTCAGCCTTGCCTTCATGCTCATGACACCGCTGATCGCAGAGGGCATTGCCCCAGCAGAGCTCCCACACCTCAGCCCTGAGCCGCAGCGAGCGGATCCTTCTGCGCGCCGGCAGAAGAGGGAGTTGTAGGAAAAGCTGCGCGGACAAAGGCAGGGGGAAAAGGCAGCTGGAGGCGGCCCGAGCACGGCTTTGGGGCTGAAATACATAAATCACCAGCTTCTCATGGTGCTGCACCGTGGGCAGCAGTATCTACATGAAATGCAAAGGGAGATCAGCCAGGGTCACCTCTGGAGCACCCCATGCCGAGGAGTTTGGGTGGCTGCAGTCTGTGCCTCATGGCAAGGTGCACATCGGCAAGAACGGAGCAGATAATTCACATTAAAAAACCCTTCCTGTGTGGGGAGCAGCTTTTGCTTCTCAAATCGTAGTGGCTGCAGAAAACAACCCTGAAACAAGAGGCTCATACTGGCAGCAGAAGGGAGCTCCTGATGAGCACCGAGCACTCGGGAGAAATCTGTCCACAGACAAGAGAGAAAAGCAGCTGAACGCTCTCTAAAGCATCAGGTCTTTAAGAGAGGATAATTCCAGCATTGCCAAGTGTTGGTACTAGACCAGCAAAGTTATAATATAGTAACTGTGTAGGGACCTGCCTGTGGTCTCTGGCAATTCTCACCATCAGCCCCTACAATAACTAGTAGCATTTGGTGCTCTGTCTTGTGTCATTCATGTCTAATTGAGCAACACAGTCAAAAGCATCTGATGGGGACCAGACGCTGGCTTTTAATTAGGGTCCAGCACTGAGAGACTGTGGGTCAAATTCTACTTTCATTTGCACGGGAGCTGCTCTCCTTGATGTGGGGGGGAAGCTGCACCTGCATAACTGAAAAGTAAAATTTGGCTGCTTGTGTTCCTGTGCACTTTTCCATATAAATTACTGTACTACATGCAGCAACAAAGGTTTATAAATGTTGGCTGGCACGCACTGAATTTATTTACAAGTTAAGTCTAATTTTTATTTATAGTTCCAGTACAATCATCTCTGGTAGAAATATTTATGTTATCTGTACTTCTGGTCTGTTAGAGCCTACCGCAATCATAAACATGGCTGAAAAATTATTCGCAGTTAGCAGGGTTTAAACTACCCATTATATCACTAGCTAGTGCCAATAAACTTTGGTGCTGGTTGATAAAGTTTCCTCAATGGAATAAATATATATTTGACTTTCAAAACCTTTCCTGGGTTACACAGAGTGGGGGGTAAGAGAAGAGGGAAATGCCAGCTGTAGGATTTGATATACTGAGAGGCAGATCTGCAGCTAGCAAGGAGTCTGGAGAGATCCACACGGGCTGGGAGGCAGCCTAAAGCATGCTGAAACTCTAACTAATAGCTTAAATTTGTGTCTTGGTAAGATATTTCAACTGAGGGGAGCTGCAGCAGCTAACACATACTCACTAATTCCCTTCATGACTCTCTATACGGAGTAGACCCAAGGGGGGGAAAAAAAAGTCTGCCTTGAAATTTTTAGCCCTGAGTACTGGTTACTGCTAAGGGAGGAAAAATGGATTAGGGGAACCAGCTTTTGTTCATTGTTTGATTGCCATAATGGTAAACATGACATATATTCTCACTCTGACATGGCACAAGAAGAAGCCAACCAGCTCAGGACAAAACTAAGGACAGAAGGTTAAACGTGAATTAGTGAGACCAGCCACTTATAGACAGAAAATACCGATTAAGAGCAAAATTTAACTAAATCTGTATCAGCTGGGGTAAAACAGAAAAGGAAATGCACTTGAACAGTCCCTGCCACAGCGAAAAACTATTGCTGTAAAAGAACATTTTTAAATCGAAACAATTACTTAAACCTACAGTATTATAATCAACATAAATGAAACTTTATCTCGATGTAATAAATCAGTGTAACTGAACTTCTTTTTACTCATTAGTAGACCTTTACTGTTTTAAACTGAGATGTGTCACAAAGTAGCACTGCAAATCACATGCCTCTTTCCAACAGAAAGCAGTAATAAAAGATGACTATTCTACCAAATTATAATGAAGACAGATAACAGAGTGAATTATAAAACAAAGGTTATAGATAGAGACTGAGCCTTGTAGAGGTAATGACTTTTAATTGGATTGAGTTTATCATATTTTCAGAGGTACAGCACAAGCAGAAGAAAGGATTAGAATTATTTCCACATTTCATTATTTGGCATAATGAGAAAACAGAGGGAGGTCCACATCCCTGATGTGTTTGGTAAGCCACAGGAGATGTTGAACATGTCAGTATCTGGTAGAGTACGGTCCTGAGACACAAATGCATTCGCTCCCTTATAATGCGGCAAAGTGTAATCACTTGAAAAGAAAAGAAAAAAAAAAAAGGAAAGGGGAAAAAAAGCCAGGTCATGAAGTTTTGTTTCAAAAGCACATTATGAATAAAAGGGAATTTAACCCCTTCCTGCCAGCAGGCACTTTAGCACTAGCCTGCAAACACCCATCTGTCTGCTTTGAGGAGCTGAGCGATTCTCACTCTAAGCACCAAGAGCTTAAAAAGAATGAACCAGTGACAGCTCAGTGACCTCATCCTCTCTCTCACACCACCAGGGCAAAAACACCCTGGGGACGACACTGGGGAGGGGACCTGCACTGCCTGAATCCCAAAGAGACTGCACTCCACCTGGGAAGAGGACGGAACAGAGACCAGTGGGGAGAAGGCAGCTCAGAATACCCCGAGTTGGAAGGGACCTGCAAGGATCATCAAATCCAAGCCCTGGCCTTATGCAGGACATTCCCAAAATACTGGGGATAAAAGAGCAACATCTGAGAGATTAGCAGAGAAGGATGTACCTGCTCCTGAGCTATGCCCAAGTATTCCAGGGGGGGATGGACTTTAGGGGAGCTGCTTTTGGCAAACCGAGCTGCTGCAGAGCAGAGTTTCGCACCGGCAGCCAGACAGCTTTTTAATTAAGCAATTACAGTGAAAGAGTATTAATTATACTCGAGTGACACTGTGATGCAGTGTAGTTAAGTCCTTGAAGCACTAACAGAAGTACTCATAACAAATACACTAATCAGGAAAAGTATCGGATAATTAATCCTACAATACTGTCCACTTCAAAAGCTCAAGGTCTGGCAAGACTGGCTTCCAGCATTTGTTTCCGAGGAGATACAAGGCCACAATTTTTCCTGCAAGCAACTCCTCAGCAGAAGGTCACCCAGTAACATGCAGGATGTACTTAGCTGATTGGAAAATCATGAATCTCAAGAGCAACTCTACTTCGTATCAGGTGTATGCTGCAGCATTCTGGGGTATCAGTATATGTTTGTATCCACTATTTTTTTTTTTTCCCCAAAAAACCCCTTTGGAACAGTTTTATTTCATCACATGTGTGTACACATTTATTCCTGTATGACCGTGCTGTTTTGGGTGGGATTACTCTAAAACTTGAATGAATTTTTCTTCCAATTTGTCTCCATGAAACCCAGGGCTTTGGCTGGCACACTTTGACAAGTTCTTCTCATTGATATGTCACTCAAAAAACCCCACACATTTTTGGAATGTGATGAACAAAAATCTTTGTTTCATTTTTTTTTCCAAAAAAAAAGCTTTCTGAACTGGATTTATCTACATTATCTCCACCACCAATTTGTTCCAGACTCTGCTCATTCCTCAAAGCAACTTCACAATTTTTTCTGACATAATTCTACCTGTGCCAGCCACATATTCTAAATAAACACTAATTAACTTTTAATCTCAACAAAATATTAATGGTTGATAAAATATATTTGTGTTTCCTGCCCCATTTCAGAAAGTTGGTCTGTCCCAACAAACTGGATTTCTCTTAATGGCAGTGGGACTTTTGTCTGAATTTACCAAAATGTTTTTTTCAGTGGTGGTGCAGATAAGGTTTGCCCATGGAACTGACACCGTTTACTGCAGGCATCCAAACACAAATGGGAAAAAGCTGCTTGCTGCCCTACAGCAAGCCCCAAACTCCATGGTAGGATGATTTCAAACAAGGATGAAGGCAAAAGGAAACTACACCCATTAAGTACAGCTGAATTCTCAGTTACCTTTCTAAGACAGTTTGTTTTTCTAGGAAGCGTGGCATACATGAGTGCAAGGAGCTACAAGAATCTGTAGCAATTATTTTTCTTGGCCTTTGTATAAGAGGACAAGGGGAAACACCAGGGTTTTTGCAGCCAAGACATCTACACAGAGATAAAATGGGGGCCCAGCTCCTCCACCATCACAGGCTTCGTGTGCTTCAGCTCAGCTTAAGGTGCTGCACTGCCTCAGTACCAGTGGCCACAGCTCCCTCCCCATGCCCTGTCTGCACCCTCTGCTGCATGAAGATGCTTGCAGAACAGAAGTTAGCTTCCCCTGAAAATCCTTCCTTTCCTCCCCACTCTTCCCCCCCATTTTTCCCCTTCCCTTTCTCAGAGATGTTTAATTTTCTTTCCCGTGTTATTACCAAAAGAACATGAAAAAGGAAAACATTCAGAGAAGTTAAAGGAAAAAAAAAATCCAAACCCCAAATATTAGAGCTCTGAGTTTTGCTGAGCAATCAGGAGACTTGTTTAAAAAAGGAAAAGTGTTTGCAGAAATCTGGCAAATCTAGGATGTTGTCACCTCTTTCCTATAAAATTCTTCCTCGTGTAATTTGGAAACTCCTCCAAGGGTGTTTGTCTGGCTGTACTTTTACCTAGCACTTCTCTGAAGGGTGAGTTCTCTGTGGTTCAGTGCTTGGAGGTTTTTAACACTAAGAGCTTTCCACTCTTGCCTCTCTCCCATGCTGGTGGTCCATAGTGATGTTGGGAGGTGCCTGTTCTCTCTTTAACACGTATTTTCAACCTCAGCCAAAAGCACTTTGCTACTCCCTTCACTTGGACACAGAGCAACACCTCGCTCTGCTCACCCCTTTTCCCTTTTCTGTGGAGGAAAATGAGCAAAATGGATTACATCCATCTGCGTTGCTGAACTCACAGGGGAAACTTCTGGAACTCTCAAGGACCAAGAGACTGCCCATGTCTCATGTTTGGAGAGCTCCATGCAAGCCAAAGCTCCACACAGACTGATATCACAGACACAGAAACAGCCGGGAGTTTTGGCCAGCAAAGCCCAGAGTTTTCCAAGCCCGGCTAGCCAGAAAAAGATCAGGAAGATATTTCAGCACACGCAGGACTAACAGGAAAGACCTCCTGGGCTCTCACCTCCCTGGGTCCATCAAACCACAGAGTCTTTGCTTATACTGGGAGCAGGGAGCTCTGACACTGCAAACTCAGTTGCTTTTGCAAACGTATCCAGTAACAAATTCCCCCATTCCCTCTTGGGTTTCCCGTTTCTTCCACAGGATCATGTTATCTCATTTGCCTCAGATGAGCTCCATGGTGAATAGCTCATCTCTCCCCAGTGCTTTGAAGATGCAAAGCAGGACAGTATGGAAATGCCAAGTGTTCCCGTAGCACCAGTAGCCTGCTGGAAGTGACAGTCCTTATTCTGATCACATCCCCCCTCCAAAATCAACAGTGACACCAGTGTGAAACCAGAACGAGACCCCCGCTGTGAAACAGTTAACATCAGTTAGATCTATTTTGACTTAAAAAAAAAAAAAAAAGAAAGAAAAAAAAAGAAAAAAAAATTTGGGACTACAGTTTATTTTACATGGCTTCCTGGTCAAAGCCTCAGTCGTTTTGTAGATATTTATTAATATATATTAACTGTAAAGAAAGTTAACTGCTAATGTAATTTATTCCCTTCTTTGTTCCATACACCTTGTATTGCTTTCTCTGAAGCTGTTGATCTTGGAGAATCAGAGGGGTCCTGGGGAGCTGCTAACAGAGAGCAATAAATCAGCACTCTGAAAGCTTCTGGTTCATCCCAACAACTTGGAAGAAAATTTGAAAAATAATCTTTTTCTTTTTTTTTTTCTTTCCCCTTTCCAAACTGGCAACCTTCACAAGCTCTATTGTTTTCATGTGCGGGCTGATATATGACAGCTTAAATAAATACATAGTTCTTAATGGAGTAAATTCAGCCTTGGTGTAATTGGATGCCATGCCATTAGAGACCTTGGCCCAGGCAATGCTCTCCATCCCCAAGGACCTCACAGGACCCTTCAGACTCAAACTAACAGGAGGTTGTTATATACTTTAATTCTACCTATTATGTCACTGTGGACTAATCCTCTGTTATAAAGAGTACTTAACTTTATATCTATTTATGTTTACGGATATGGATTTAAGTACTGTTTATAATGACAAGGATGTATATATACAACATGTATATGTAATATAATATATATATAAACACAGAGACACATCCTAAATCATAGAAGTGGTGGAGTCCTTGAGCTAAAATGGCTTGAGAAGCTGAGGGGGTTTTATGTCAGGAAAATAATGTGGCTTTTCCTGAAATTGTTCTGAAAGTGACTTGAATCCCTTCAGTCCAAATTAGAGCCAAAAAATGCTCAGAAATTTTCAGGCTAGACCATTACACCTCACAAAGCCACACGTGGTCATACAAGAGATCTTGTGTTAGATACCCCTCACTGCAGCACCAGTGTCTCTACCAGGAAAGAGAGAATTGTAGTGATACAATTTCCTGCTCACAGAAGAGATTTCCAAGGTAAGGAAGAAGAAGGAACAAATTGCATTTTAAACTTTTCCCTGGTAAGCTCATTAGAAACTCAAGTCAAACAAAAAACTGTTCCTACAGAGCACTTTTCAGAGCAAGCATCCAACTGGTATTTAGCTGACCTTCTCCAGCTGAGGTGAACCTCAGCTCAGCAAGTTTGGTAGGGCCATGCATAACTCCGAGGACATCAGAGGAGAAACATCCAAACATTGTCCTGAGAAGGTGCTGAAAGAGCCCTCAGAGCACATCCATGTCTCCATCTCACCCACCACAGCTATGGAGGTGAACAGAACCAACCCGTGGTCACCAAACAAATCAGGGACATGTTTGGAAAATCAGCAATTTGTCTGGACTTGGCGTCCCTTGGTCCCTCCTCACGGAGCTGCAGTTCATGTATGGACCACAGCCCACATGGGAAAAGATGGAGATGAACAAATGGAGCTCTCCAAGGGCTCTAAAATGTGGTGAGCCTTGCACAAAAAGCCCATGTTGGGTATGGAGAGAAGTTGCATTGCAGTGAGGTCTGTGGAGCATGGAAAGGTCAGCTGGAGGAAGGGAAATTCAGGACCAAGCACCAGGATGAGCCTGGCTATGGGATTCCTCCCCAAGGAACTCTGCTCAGAGCTGCCTGTGCTCCCTTCACACCTCATCATCCCGCTTTTCCTGTTGAAGCCAACACCACTCCTCCCCAAAATCAGTGGAAGCAGCAGAATCTCACTTGTACCAAGCTTGAGGGAGCACACAACCAATAGCCCAAAGCTTGAGCAATACATCCAAAAACAAAAAAACCCGAACCAAGTTCTGCAGGGACTGAAAGGAGCTTTAGTCTCTTAAAAGTGCCTGCAGAAAGGACATGTCCGGGGCTGAGACCACCAGAGATGCTGCCCAGTTCCCAGACTGGGCTGACAGGCTCCCACCATGCTGCAGAGCCCATTTCTATCCCCTGTGCCCACCAGGGACTTCATCTCAGCATTAACCTTGTGTTGTCTCACCAGAGGCCAATGCCCCAATATTTATGCACCCAGAGGGAATTTTGCAGGAGAAAAAGGGCTCAACGTGCTTTTTGTCCAGGTATTTTAGCTGAGAGGGGTAGACCAAAAAAAAAAAACCATTTGTTGTTTAAAGTGCAAATCCCAGCAACTACTTTGAACGGGAGCATTTGGTAGTTGACACATCTGCGGATGTTTTAAATCATAAGGGCATCCACTCCATTTTAGTTTTAATGTGTTTGTGTGCGAAGTTCTTTGTCATTCCAGCCCACCTGTCTCAGGGCACAGAAATCAAAAACAGGAGTAACTCTCGAATTTCACCTCAATTTAATCCATCATAGAAAGCAGACTGGTTTTGCACTGTATTAAAATAAAAAAAAAAAAAATCCACCAGGACATTTAAACAAAGTGACACAGATCATCAGCAGATCAACTGAAAATGACAGCTCAATCAAACAAATGTATGTTGAGAATTTCCACAGGGCAGCTCTAGCTGCAGCCAAACCAAATTTGTTTAGTATACATAAGTTAGCTGCTTAGAAACATTCAGTATGCTGCTAGCCAGATGATGACTTTCCCAGATAAACTTCTATTTAACCAAATATCCCCCCACCCATGGAAGTGCTGGCAGGGCTTTAATGGATTCTCTTCTGACTTTGCTCTGGTGGCAGGATTGTACCAAACCCACCCACATGGCCCTTAACTAAAAATAACTAAAAGCTGCTTTAAAATAAGTGTTATAACCACCGAAAGGCAGACAAAACTCTATAATCCTGATGGAGTGCTTCTGGTTGCCAATTAATTCACAAAGTGGCATGAAGGTGAAATACAAATTATGAACTTGGGAAGCACCAGAGAAAACTGCACATCCTGTGTCATATATCAAGTAAACAGAGACGAGGGGATTTGTCTGATTCCTCTTTTAAAGTAAGATATTCCTCTTGAAATCAACGAAAAATCTCCTATTGATTCCAGAAATGCCACATAAATCTCTCGCTGAGGAAATGTATTGGTAAGAGCTCCCCTCTGTGATTCCTCCCTGCTTTAGAGCAAATTTTCTATGGTGTCATTTATGACAGTCCAAGTTTAAAAATACTTTTGAAGATGAGGAAGTAATTTGGCAAACTTTGTTTAAAATTCATTAACATATACAAGGAGTTTTATCCAGACTCAGATGCTTGAGCAAAAGAGGTTTTGGTTCAGACAACAGCAGAGCTCTGGGAAAAATCAAAGCATTGGATTTTAGCCAACCTAGAAGGATTTTGTCCATTGCTACTGAAATTAGTGGCCAAAAGCCCATCTGATGTGAAATAGCCAGACTTTATTCAGGGTGAGAATTTTAGGGACCAGTGGTGCACTTGTACACCCAGCACATGTACACGTGTGTTTAAGGGGTGACTGTCCAACCCTATAACTCCAAAATGAATAAGGGACAGAGAATGACTGGCTAACACAATGATTTGTAATAAAAGTTATAATTTTGGTGAAAGTTTATATTTAAATATTTTTAGGGGTTTTTTTTTTTCAACTTCTGGTTTGTTAAAATAAATGACTCAAAAACAAAAGCTACTAGGCAACGCATATCCGCTCTTCAAAGTTCTGTCAAACAAAGGAGTGCCTATAAAGCACATATTCTGATGGACATCTGCTTGCTATTTAATATTTACCAAAAAAAATAATACAAATGCAACAAATTAGGAGGCCTGTGATGCTGGAGCATCCCGAGGAGCAGTGTTTACACAAGGATCAGAGGGATGTGGGATGGCAGTGGCGAGAAGAGATGCTTACAGATATGTCACAGCTTATTTCCTGAGGGAAAAAAATGCACCAAAAGGTCATTGTAAGTGATGTAACCACCCGAAATAACTAGTACCCAACCTGGAGGTTGCCTGAGAAAGCCAAAATCAGCTACAGTGTGGCAGCAACAAGAGATGTCTCATTGCAGAAGAGGAGGCACAGGTGCCCCGGTTGGAATGCAGAAATCCCAGTGCCCTGTTCTCATCATCGGTGTCAGAGGCCCACAGACCTCATGAGATGAATAAAAAGAAGTTTAAATTGTCAGAGTCTGATGGGTCCGGGGAAGAAAGAGAAAATTCCTTAAGTGCCCGTATGGTGGGAGGAGTTGGCTGTACACAAAAATGCTCGGTGTCCAACACTGTATGATTTCCTTAAAAAGTATCTCTTTGGGGGGAGTTTAGCTCATGAGTTTTGAGTGCATAATTGTGCTTTTGCCAAAATTTCCACATTGACATATTGCTAGGGAAGAAAACCATGGGAAAGCAAGGATGAAGGATGACAAAACTCAACGTATTAACCCCCAGAAGGGTTCCTGCTGGATATTGGTTTTTTCAAATGCTGTTTCTCAAAGTGCAAAAGAGCCACCTGATGATACAGTAGCGAAATCACAGAGCTCAAAGTTCATATTATTTTGAGTGGTACAAGATTAAAAATAAGCTTTTCCCCTTACACTGTCCCCGAATGTAACACAAAAAAAGGTGAAGTTATCCATGCAACTGGAAAACAAACAGGATGCAAACTCCCAAATTAACACTTGGAAGAGAAGAGAAGCAACTGCAAAAATAAACAGAAAAAGGAGTTTAGACAAATGAACCTAGTCTACCCAGAGCAGCAACAAACAAAAAAAATAAACAAAAACAAAACCCAAAACACAAAAGTAAAGTCTCCTGAAACTCTTCCAAAACAACAACAGGAAATGGTAAATTTTCCTTGATTTTAGCAGTATGGCAGCTTTCAAATTTTATGTCTGGAGATGCAAACCAACTCAGATGAAATCCATGCAACTCCAAACATTGCTATCCTCTTTTTCTCTAATCCCAACAAGCTACACATAAAATACAATTCCAGACTAGTCGAGCTGCTGTGTGCACTCCACTGACAAATGCATCAAGGGTGGTGAGATTATCATTGGTAGTGGGGAAACCAAAGATCAAACCATAAAATCTTCATGCCTATGGATAAGAGGTTTGTCAACTAAATAATCTAATTTTTATTTATGTGAGTAAAGCCATTTTATTTTTAGGGAGTTAAACACACAAGCTCCAGGAGACAAACAGAGCATACAACCCAAAAAGACACCTTTGTCACACTGCTCCCTGAAAAAAACATGCCCAGGATATATTTTATATATGTATGGGTAAATCTATTTCCTTTTTTCCCACTGGCCTGGCTCCCTGAGGAGCAGAGCACCCATCCTGCACATGGCAGCAGTCCAGAAATGCACACAGCTGCCTCAAAGTGCACAACCAAACCAGCAAACCCTCTGTAATTTTCCCAGGTTATTAGGAACCATCAGTAGCATTTACAGCCCTGATTCAGGGCTAATTTAACCCACCCCAGACTAGAACTGAATCAGCTCACAGTGTGCATTGAGAAGTTCAATACAAATAAAGACGATTGTGGAAGTTAACATAGATAAGAGCTGGAAGCAAGAAACTCAGCTTCACGACCATGACCAACACAAGGAGATCTGCAGAAATCAAAGCACAGGATGCACTATGGTTTCCACTGCATTCCTCAGCCTCAGGGATCTGCCAATATTTTGCACGTAAGCACAGGGACCTTCAAAAGAGCCGGGTTTGTCCCAAGAAAGTACAAAACAATCACTACAAAGGCGAGCAGTGAAAAATCCTCCTCCTGAACAAACACGCCGTAAAAATGAAGTATAAATCATAAAACCCAAATGAAAACAACCACTCCCCCACCCCAAAATTGCCCAAATAATGGGACGAGGAAGTTTTCTCTGATGAGATTAAATACTGCAAAGCTCTTTTCAAGTCCAGTAACAAACTACTTTAGAAGCAGTGGCAGAAAGCAGCGCAACACTGAGCAATGCAGGGCAACACAGAGGCAAAGTGAGGATTGATCCAGAGCCCTGGGACAAAAGCTTTGCCTCCCCTCAAAATGCATGGAAAAGGCTTCTCACAAGTGTGCCACCTTGCCTAACTCCACTCTCAGGGGTTTGCTGCTCAGGTCAGTGGAAGAAAAATGAAGCTAACAAATGTTTTTGAAAACGCCAGTTCTTGAAAGCAAACTTATTACACTGAGGACTGAGCACCATCAAGCACAAAACTCCGGCGTCGCAGCTTGAGACAAAATGCCAGACCTTCACACAAAGCACCTCTCCAAGATTATTTCCCCAACTCAGCAGAGAATACAGCGAAATAAGTCATATATCAACAGGAGCAAAGCAATGCCATGCTCAGCAATGAAATTCCTTGGGACAAAGGGTCTCCACATTTATTCTACCCCACCATCTCTCAGCATATCTCAATCTCACAGGAGGTCAGCTGCCTACCCCTCGGCCTGCCACGTTCAACCTGGGATGCAAAAAGTCTGCCAGCAGCAAAAAAAGGGAGGGAAGATGTTAAAATGAGTCTTACTGTCTTTTGCCTCGTTTTCATTCTTCTCAAGTTATGACACCCAACAAAATGGGCAGATTTCTATGATTTGTAACAAAAGGGGTTACAAACATGGACAGCAGACCAGGCAATCCATGCCTCCTGTTTTACAACCACCAAAAGCAGTGGCCTCATGGTGACCTGCTCCACCAGGACACTGGGGCACCAACACGGTGTTTGGAGGCACCTTTCACACAGCTCTGTCCGTGTGGAGCCCTCACTCCATCACTCCCATGGAGAAGCTGGTCCTGCTTTTCACCCTCTTCTCACTAGAAAGCTCATTCCTGGCCTCGGAATATTCATGGACACTTTATTGCCCATTTGTACTTGTTCCAGCACTGTCCTTTAGCTTAAATGGTTTGCTGGGAGTGTTTGTCACCTTCAGTATCAGACATAACCTCTATCAGCCTTCATTTTCTTCAGCTGCACAAGCCAAGCTTTTTAGCCTGTTCTTGTACTCAATTATCAATCATCAGCTGCTCAATTAGAGACGGTGCAAGTCTAAGACCCAGGAGCCTCAGAAAGAGAAATATCCCAGCCACTGTGACAGAGACAACACCAAGTTGTGTCAGGAGCAAGTATACAATGAATGCATAAATCAGGAGAGAGAGCAGGGGCAAGAGGAGAATTGAAAGCAGCATCTCCCCTTTCAGTGGGTTAATGTGACTTCTTCTCACTTTGCTGCAGAAATCACATCCAGGACAAGTTGCTTTCAGGAAGCAATTACAGGGAAGCAGCAGTGCAGAAGATGGATCTGTTTCTCAACTCTTCCACATGTCACTTCTCAGGAAGGAGCTGGTCATGGGGTTCAAAACTTCAAATCTAAATATTTCCAAAGGAAAACGTCCCTAGATCTGAATCCCACCTACTGGCCGCACAGGATGGGCAGTTGTACAAACCACTTGGAAGCATTTTATGGACCAATCCAAAGAACATCAATTAAATTCTGATCTCTCTGCTGTTAAAGGCAAACTACTGATTGATTACACAGGGCAAGATGTCATCTGTGCTCTCTGTTACACTATTGCCAGGCTCTGTCATACAAATTTCATGTGTCCCATGGATGTAGAGGACAAGCAATATGAGCAAAAGCTGTAAAATGCAAATGCAGGCAGTTGAGCTAATGTTTTAATATTTTTTATTTAACCTTAATGTATTTTTGAAAATTAATCATAACTGAAAATATTTTCAGCAATATTTATTTTTAGTTCTGAATACAGGTAACTCCATCATATAAATATATATCTGTGTGTCTCAGGGCAGAGAGGAACCTTTCATTACAAAGGCCTTTCTTGGAAGAAACTTGATCTCTACTAATATTAAAAAAAAAAGTTATTTTATAATATAGCTCCCTTCCATAAAAAGTTTCCAGAGATTTATTTTCATTCCAGTGTGAAAAAAACCCAAAAACAAGCTTCTGTAGAAAATAACCTCCTACAGGCAGCTGCAGTGATCATGCATTTATTCAAGTCAAGATAAATATGCTCTAAGGAAATAAAAATTCTTTTTAATTAAAACGTTTCCTGGTATCATTTTATTTGTTGGAAGTGCATTGACAGATGTGAATCTGCAGCAGGTGCATGTGACTATTTCTAACACTCACTAAAGAATGGGTAAAGCCATTTTAACTCCTTGCTGTATTCCCTCATGTCTTTGCTTCCCTTCTAGGAGAGGAGGAGTCTGTGCCTACCCACACCCCTCAGAGGACAAATTCAACCCTTTTCTACTAATAGATGCTGAGGTTAACACGAAACAATTCAAAGCTTCTCATTAATTACTGCTAATTGTCATGGCAATCTCCTTCCCTCTGTTTTACATCATGAGCAAAAGATTTTTTTTCATTGCAGGATAGGTAAGAAGAGAGATGCTTGGGAAAACATAATTAGCTCCGCTAATTAGTGCGATCTGATTTGAATATTTCTATTTGCTTTTGTAATTAAAAATATTTTTTTAAAAAAAGCAGCTCAGTGAAGTCATCTGCACATGCTAAATATTCAGTTCATAAATTAAGACAACTAGGCTGCAAACCTGTTTTTCCATTAAAAAAATAAAGCCAACTGATGGCAAAACGTCCCCCAGACAATGCTGTCCACAAACCAAGAGGGAAGAGACCCCTCTCCCAGTGGGAAAGCTGAGAGGACACTGCCATGTCAAACCCCCACAACCCAAAGTCACTTAAAAGCACTAATAACCTAAAATTAGATTTGTTTTTAAATGAAACAGTTGTGTCTGCTCCCTTTGCCTTTCATCAGCAATTAGGTCAATTTGCATTGGCATCTCTGATCACACCATGGCTGTTCCCACACCAGGGGTGGATTCAGAGCAGTACGAGGCGACTTTTAGGGAGGGTGGAAGATTCGTGCAGGATCTGTCCTAGAGCTGTGTCAGAGCTGTGTTTTACTAACTTTAATTCCAAACTGCTGAAGAATTCCGTGAACCTTTTCAACCCTCAAAGTTTGGAGGTTTGAATAGATCAACTGGATGGGGTTTACCTCCTTGCACCATTCTAGGAGGATATATCTGCATTGAATCCTTCTGGGATGAACAGTGAGCTTTCCTCTCGATGAGAAAATGAGTGAAACATTCCTCTGTCCACAGAGCACGTCATGGTAGTGATTTCCTTAAAGCTTTGGGTTTGGCTGGAAAACCCAAGCCCTGAAATACCTACTACAGTTTCTGTGACTATTGTGGACCAAGAGGATTCTCAGAGCTGTTGAAGAAGTAAAAATAAAAACACATTAATTTACCCAACACCCCAGCTTCTACTGGGGCTGCTGTGCAATCAGAAGAGGCCAAGAACGTTGTTTTACCCCACCAAAGCTCACAAGCCTGTGGTGTTAGACTTGCACAAACTGGGTGAATAAAAACAGGTAATGATTTATTCAACCTGTTTCTGTTTCACATAATAGCCTGAGCAGATTATGATATTCTTTTACATGCTCCCAAATCCAAATACACTTCTGGATATTTTTAAAGTCACGACTGACTGGAAATATTTGTGATTTTCACTGTTTTGTTTAGCAACGAGCAGTCAGAGCTTCTACCCCCCGACCCAACGAGCCCCCAACCATTTCCAGCCCAGGCTGATGCAGATGTGAAATTAATGTTCACCTTCTGCTGGTAACTCTTACCAGCAAAATAATAAATTCAGTTAATAACGGAAAAGAGTATTCATGGTGCTTTCTTGACAGTGCTCATTCACCTCTGCACTTGTTATGGTAAAACAGAGTATTTGACACTGCTCACTTTTGGCAAGGCTCCACCATTCAGACAGTGCTGCAGCCACAGGCTGGAACAGATCCTGGGCAGTAAAAAAAAAATTAAAAAAATAAAAAAAAAATTCCAACCAACATCTAATTGTAAAACACAAATGATTTCCTGATGGAGCAGAGGCTCTCTAGGAGGCTGCAGCCCATCTCCAGGTAGGCTCCCATGCCCCGGGGGTGGTGTTTCTGTACAATAGCTGTGGCCACCAAACAGAAACACCTTCTCCTGCACAGGGTGAAAGCCTTTGGTTGTTCTTCTGAGCAGGACACAATATGGAACGTGACTGGGGAGTTTTCTCCATAAACAAACCAAACCTCTTTCCTTACAGAGCTGCCTTTCTTCTCCCAAGACCCACTAAAAGCTTGGAGTCTCCTTGAATCTATTAGAAATCTTTCCTGGAGAGAGGAACCAGACATTGTAAATGAACCTTGACTTAGAAGCCCCCTTGTACCTGCAAATATCCCACAGATTCCAGGGGCATTTTATGTCCTGCCTATTTACCTGTCATGCTAGTTCTCACCCTATGATTCATTTATTTTTAATGCTTTCAGCAGTTTTTACTGATACTTTTCAAGGTGTTAGGGTATCCCCCCTGTAGCACTTTTGGATTTCCTTGCAGGGCTAATACACTGTGGCAACACACAGAGAATATTGTTAAGATGCTTTGAGAAAAGTTTTTTTTAAAAAAAGCTGTCCCCCATTACCTGCATACACAGAACCATGTGTAAAGGACTAATAACTCAGACCAGGCTCTCAAATGAGCCTAGTGAGCACAGTAGGAGGCCAAATCCTGAACCAACTAGAGGGGACTTTGACCATCCCCCTCCACACAGGGCAAACACAGAGTCCCTCACAGTGTGGTCTGGATGGTCCTTAAAACCATGAAGAATTAAGATTCCCATCTTTGTGTGTCCCAGTGCTTGCTCAAACATAGGACACCTTTCTTCCCTACACCCAGCTCCAGGTTCCTACAATATTGCTTGCACCAGGGGTGTAAAACTGGTGGTTTGGGTGTATGTGGCAAGTGAGGAGGATAAAAACTCACTGTTGCCCACATTTCATTTGATTCAGCCCTGGTTCCCACAACCAGGGATGCCACCATGTCCTAGCAGAAAGAATCGGCCCCCAGTTGGTCCTTTTCCTGCTTGTATCTCCAGAAAAACCCTGACACTGTAGCAGAGCTTGTTCTTGAGCTTTAGGGGATTTTGTCATGCTCCAAAAAAACCCCTTTTTGAACAGTAAAAATCTACCAGGAAAGAGAGAAATCCCCAAACAGAAAGCTACTGGAACTCAGCCTCATCTGAATTCGGACCTGACGATATTGTAGCCACTCTGCAGGGCTCATTGTGGCACTGTAGTGCCAAAACATTTCCCAAAGTCCCAGGCAACTCCAGAACTGGCTCTGCACAGTGCCCTGCCAGGCTGGCCCCGTCAGACCTCTTCTGGGGCACCTGGCACAAAGTGGCCTTGCCTCTCTCCACAAAAGCTGCCGCCACGCTTTCCGATTTCCCCTTTTGGCAATCCAGTGTTAAGGGCAAGACCATCTAAGAAAACAATGAAAATATGACACGATATTCAAACAACTGCACGTTCTTAATTATCCGAGTGGGTCCCTCCATCAAAAGTCTTCATTATTTGCTGCATTTCTTAAATAACAGGGAAAGTCACCGCTGCATTTCCCAATAATGTATGCCCACAACTCTATTTTCCCCATCTGCTCTGCTTGCCTAAGACTGGTCATTTGTTACCTGCTAGTTCCAATTGATTTCCTTTTGCCTCTGCTTTCCTTTGCCATGAGTGCAGGGAACAAACAGCACGATTTATACCAGCCATCCAGTACCAATCATTAGATAACAAGGCCCTTTACTGAAAGCATTTAGAGTAAAACAATACTTTAAGTTTACCTTTGCTTTCACTTCCTTCTTTATTACTCCAGGTTCAAAATAAGGCCAAAGAAGTTCCACTTACACGGGAGATTAGACAATCATCCAATATAAATCCTTCACATCCTGTACAACCTACAGGGCTCGGATTCTACTGCAAGTGATTAAATTTCTTTTTTGAATTGGTTTCATGAGATGCTCAGGCCTCCTTCTCTTATGCCCATTCGCCACCTATTGATTTGGATGTGGAGAGAACAGCTCCATTTTTTGGTGGCTTTTAACCCACAGAATTCCAGGCATGGATGACTTTTGGGCTTCGGCTCATCAAGCTCGATGGAAAAACAGAGACAGGGATTGGGAAAGACCTCCTGGTTTCCCTCCTTGGTTTTTCCCACCTCAAACCAATTAAGGAGCAAGTGAAGTCACTTCACAATGAGCCTGGTTTCATCCTCATTTCCTCTGCACTGTGGAAACTTTTATCCCCCTGCACAGAAGATAGCCGGACTAGAAGAAACTAAATATGAGACAGTAAGCCCAAGAATGTAAAAATCAGCAAGAAACTCAAAAATTCAAACCTGCCAGGTATGCAGTGGGACTCTTTTGGGTGACTTGGTTCATCACAAGGAGCTAATGCTGCATGGCTGGACAAAATGCAGCAATAATTCCCATAATAATTGCCGTGTGCATACATAACGTATCCACACCCAACCTTTGACAGAGCCAGAACTTTCCACTGAAACAATGTAATTTTCTTTTCCTAAAGGCAGATTATGCTCCAGTAAAACTTTAATAACCTTATTCCAGCAATAGCTGTTCTACCTGGTTGAAATTCAGCGCCAAGGGAAGCGGTTGATATTCAGCCACCCGAGGTGATAGGAGGAGTTTGGGTATTTTAGGAGAGAGGCTTTCTGGAGAATTGCTGTCTCCTCTCACCCCAGCCATGACCAGAAGCAGAGGGTGATGCAGAGAGAGCCATGCACTTCTCTACACACGCCTGAAACTGCAGAAGCAACAACACCCAGAAAATTGAAACCTTTTAGGTCAGGGCTGCCAAACAGCCTGGTTCCCTCTGTGACACTGAACGGGCCGTCTCCATTACCTAATTCTTCTGGAAGTTCAGGGAAAAAATGTCTCCCAGTGGAAACTCCTGACTCCTGAGCACTTTGGCAAATCTGGATCTTGTTTAGGTGCCTAATTCAGGGCTGAGCAGCAGAGGACTAGCAGGGTGATAATAAAAGAAAAGATTGCAGCAATTTATCACCGGGGAGCAGCACAAAACCCTTCCCAATTCTTTTATTAAACAAACTTTAATCAATATAGTCTGGTTTCCTGAAGTTAGACGCAAGCTGGGAAATCCAGATTTTGATTTCACCAAATAATTCACGGCTACATCTCCAGAAACATGATGGAGAAGCCTCCTTAATTTTCCACAGAGTTATTCTCCTGGAATAAAATTGATTCTGTCTCTAGCATGGTAATGCATTCTTGAATCCTGCTTTATACATTTTGGCAGATGCAGCATAGCAGCTCTTTTAATATTTTATTTATATTATATGTAAGACAATATCATTTATCACAGCATTTTGAGACAAGGGTCAAACACTTCTTCTGACAGAAAAATTAAAAATCCTTTTCATTGAATATTTATACGTTCTACCATAAATAAAAAAAGAAGTTTTCACATAAAAATCTATTAATTTCAAATCCAAGTGCTTTGGGTTTTATGCGAGTGCAAAACCTTTGTAAGGGACACATCCAAACCTCAGTGAATCCCTTGAAAATGCCCTTAAACCCCCAGGGGCTGAGCCTGGGCCCTGTGGCATTTAGTTGTCAAAAGGGGAACCTGGGTACATACACTCATGTGCTAATAATTGAAAGGTCAGTCCCATACACCTTTCATTCTGCACAGGGCTGTACAGGCTGGAAATTTCATCTCCAGTTACCCACGACTCTCAGACTGCCTGAGCTCATGAGAAAAGAGAAAACTGGTATGATTCAAAGAACTCTTGTCATGCCCAGGTTTTAAAAAGTGCTCGAATTCCAAATAAATCTGACTCTAAGGTTTTTGCCGAGGCCTCTGTGAACTAAAAGTAAAAGGTTGTTGTCGAGGTACATCAAAAAACCCCTCTGATTGCAGCCAACTGTCCATCCCTCCTTCAGCAGGGGGGCTGCATGTAATTTTCTGCCTTCAATTAAGATTCACCACTAAATTCATCTTCTTTTAAAACCACATTATTGCGCCCTATGGTATCACATGAAATGCACAGCAAAGGTTTGGGAATTCTTTTGGAGGATGATGGGGAGTGGAAGTCCATGTTAGAGGCACAATGGAAATAAATGCATAATTCAGTCCTTGCTTTTTTTATTTGTCCTTGGCATTAATGAAGAACAAATTAGCTACTCTCCTTGGGTGTCTACCAGAAATAATAGTAACAACTAGAGCTCTTTCCCCCCCTCAGTAATATGTTCCTTTGTAGATAAGCACTGTGAAGAGGTAAAATTATGTCTTTTAAAAGTTTACTGTTTTCTTGTTCTAAGATGTAAATGATAAGGTTGGGACTGGGAAGTAATTCAGAAATATTTATCCCACCGAGACAATAGCGGTTTTGTCATCAGAAGAAAGAATTGGTGGGTACCAAAATGAAACAAAAAGACAACAGCATTAACCGTGGCTTGTGCTACACCCGTAAATAAGAAACACCTTTCCAACAGCTCAGCACACAACAAAGCCTGGGCCCTGGCTGAGGGATGGGAATACCCACCCCAGAAGGTGACCTGGCTGAGGGAACACAGCATTTTTATTGTTACTCATACATGTGCAATAAATACAATAAGACACTGGAAGCATTTCCCCCTCATCCAGATGATTAATTTACAGCCTGTTTCATCAACCTTTTATGATGTGTAACAGGGACTTACTTATAAAGTAAACACCTTTGCATCATTTCACAGGTATGACATCCTGACCAAGGCGGTTCTTGGTTGGGAGGAAGCATTCAGCCTGGAAATGGAGCTTACTTTAAATAAATTGACTCCAAAGCATTGAAATCCATGATATAACCAAGACAAAGAACCAAAATAACACCTCTCAAGTGAAGACCAGCTTGTGGACATAGCTGAAAGACAGATCTACCTGCAATGCAACGCACTCGTGTAATTAAATCAACCTGCCACTCTCTCATCTATTATGTAGATGCAGAAATACTAATAATAATTATCCTCACATATCTAGAAAGACCGAATTAATGGTTCCAAGCAGCAAGAACTTGTTTGTGTTTGGATCTCTCTCTCACCAGAGCTTCTTTAACTAGCTCCTGGGTAGAATTCATTAATTTTTATTAACAGGGAAAACATTTGTCCCCGTGACAATATTTGCATTGCCTGAATGATTTTCACCTCTGCCACAAGGTGTACTATCGGCTCATACATCACGCGATTACTTGGAGAGCAGAAAGACCCTCAGTCATTAGTGAGTGAATTAAAGATGATCTAAAGAGCTATTAATCACAGTGACAAAAGCCTTAATGTTGCTGTGACCCTGGTGGAGCCTGGGGACTAAAAGGGAAGCTGAGGGAGAGAAAATGGAAACATATGTTTTCTCCAAAATAACCTACCTTAGGAGAACTGTCAAAGATAGAGTCCCTTCAAACTGAGAAATTCTGCCATACCACTGCTCCCAGGTTTTACTAGGACAGGTTCTGTAGCCAGTCTGTTATATTCTTATTTACAGTTACTATAAAGAATTAAGCAATAAAAGATACATGGTATAATCAGACCTTCTTTTTCATTGCCAGGAGTTATTTGAAACCAATATATTTAGAGCAAACTGATACTTGTAACATACTGGAGGATAAACAGCGATCACTTAACTCACAGCATAGTTCAAACTAAAGACTTAGCATCCACATCCCCTGTGGAGAACACCAGGCAGTAAACTCTGCTTCTGCATTTTCAATTTGAAACCGTACTACTAAAGAAATTCAAGAAAAAGTGAAGGCTTTCATTTGCTGACACCAGCTCAGATTCAGCAAGGTGAGTCAGATACCCAGACACAAAGCTTAAATCACAAAAGTCAAATATATCAATATTTCTATTAACAGATATTTCTAATCTTCCCAATAACCATTTTAGGCACCCTCAGTTCCAACCTCTTCCTATTGGCAGTGGCTTAGTGAGTTGTGTCTATAATAAAGTTGTCTCTGTTTTGTGGGCAGTAAGAGACCAAAAATAATAGTAACAGAAAAAAAACCTGCACATACAGATGTAGAATGTGAAACACTACACTGTATTGTAATTTCTTCAAATGTTACAGTCTGCAGACAGAAATTAAATAAACTGGTATTTCTCCATCTGTTTGCAGATGTGTTGGAGCAGCTGAGCTCCTGGTACCCTCTGCTGTGCTCTCTGTGCCTCATGGGCAGTACAGAGTTCCTTCCTGCTAAGTGTGCTCTAATTCTGCTTCCAAGCCATGTTCCCTAAGGCTCTGACCCACAGCTCTTGGAGGCTTCCCATTTGCTTCATCAGCTTTGAATGGATACAGAGGTGCAGGGAAACATCTGTAATGAGCACAGTGGTCAGATATTAAAAAGGAGTTTAAGGAACGCAAGGAACCTTCCACCTTTCTCTGCTCTTCTTTCCCTCCACCCTCTGAGCCTACAAATGAGACAAATTCAGCCTCCCAGAATTCAATCAAGAGGGTTTAAAGTCTCTTGTTCCCATCTCAGGCTCCAATCCCGTGCTGGACTCCACAAAGATGAACTTGTTCTCAGACAGGACTGCTGGCTTACTTTTTATAAAACTCTTAGTATTTAGTGATGTGATATCTGATCGGTCTAAAGTAGAACTTTCATCTCAATGAGAAAGGGCACTACATATTCATCTGGTGTCAGACCCATACATAAACAAGCTTCCTCAAATGACAGATCAGAAGCAAGAAGTGGCCTCTTTCTTCTAATAGCATCAGCCCAGCTGCAGATCTCAGTGGCGCTTATTCTCAGCTGGTCTGCTTTCAACTTTCACTTCCCATTTAGAAAGCTAAATTGGGAGTGCTTTAATCTTCTGGGTTCGTTTCCTTAATGAGAAGTGAAAGGTATAAGTGGCAGCAGGTAAAAGAGATATTGAAAGCTGTGGCAGAGTAGCATTTAAATTTTAAGAAAAGCTAGATCACAGCGTTTTCTAGCATTCCTTTCTTCTATGATAGTAAAAAAAATACTACAAAAGCCATGAAAAACAAAGTTTTTTTGCTGGGAAGACAGCACATCAGCAGAAGGACAAACTTTGAGTGGGGCAGAGAGGAGAATGTGGATTTTGTCCAGGAGTTTGCTGCAAAACTGCCCCGATCTATGACAAAGATGTTCCTTTGAGCTCACATTTCTCAAAGAGTGTGTTCAGCTTCAAAGTAAGCAAAGAGACTCTTGTTGCTTGTAATGTCCTCGACACCTCACAGGATGAGGCCTTAGGAGCAGAAGACAAAGCTGTGGTCAAGAACTCCCCTAAAAGCTTCATCCTGAAAGTATTTTCTGCTAGTGGAAAACATCATGGCTTGGCTTGTTCAGTTTTCATTTCCAGATATTAAAAAAAATTGTCACGTCCCTGCATCATTTCTTCCTTCAAACACCTGAAGAAAACTAAGAGAAAAGCGATCTGACATAACATTCATCCCATAAGAGGCAGGTGTGATGCCAGGACAAGCTTCACCAGCCTTAATCTCTCAAAAGAACACATTTCATTGCTCATTCCTTCACCCAAATACTTTTCCTGCTAATCTGTGTTTGTTTAGGCAGAAAGAAATTCCTATCCATTTTGGTCACAACCAAGGAGTCTCACAGAAATCCAGGCCCTGGGTTTCGATATCTGTGCCCACTTGATGATATCACTTAGGTCAACATTTCCAGAAGTGGCCACTGAGTGGAAGGACTCCCTTTCCACATGTGCAGCCTCAGCCCCACTGCCTCGGCACACCTGGGTCCCCCAGATCTGCTCCATCATTACATATCTTCTTATATTTCCATTCAATAATCACACAAGAGATATAAAATAAGAGTTTCACTGCTTTTGTGTCTCCCCTTCCAATAAGTCAGAGATGAAGTGACCTGGGGGAAGAGTTGTCAGATAAAAGTGTTAAATCTCAGCAGCAGAAAGGAACAATTGGGGCATATTTTATGGATATTACCCCAAGTCCATTAGCCATCAGGCTCTACATCATGGAGCACACCACTGGTGCTGCATTCCCATGGTGAGCAGTCTGGAAAAATAGGTTTATATTGTGCCAAGACACCTGCTAGCACCCTTTGCTGTGGTCCCCACTCTGTCCCTGAATTTTTCATGGCTAATTAAGAGGTAACAGCACCCAATTTCCCACTGCACTTCAGGTGTTTGGAGGAGTGCTTTATTGTGTTTCCTCGCGTTTCCCCTGGGTTTTGTTCCTACACATCCGATCCATGTGTTACTGACTTAGCTCATTAAATATAAATTGACATCTCCACTACGCTGAGTGGAGTATCCTCAAAATCCCTTAAATATCATCGTGCCTTAGAAGCAGCGTGGAGCAGGCCAGAATATCCTGCGTGAGCGAGAGTCTGGGAAACAAAACTAACAGAGGTTCGTTCCCCTAATACACGGAAAAAAGGGGATCCAGTGCAAATGAAGCATGGGATGGTAAATAAGAACTGTATTCGCTTGCAGTCATGCACTATAGCCATTAAACCTTAAGGTCTTAAAGGTACCAAGCAATGCATATGATAAATTTCTCAAAAACATCCCAGCCATAACATAGTTCCTGCTGATTGCTCATTTACCCATAATGCATGCTGTCATAGCAAAGCCTGACAAATGACAGCCAAAGCTCAGGTTATTTTTTACGCTGACTGCCAAGCCCCTCACCTCAGATTATTCATTTATTAGGGCAATCACTGAGGTCTGGGTACTTAATATTGTTTTCACCAAATATGAAAATGATCTACTTGCCTATTCTTTAGTTCCTCCTAGGGCAAGCCATTTATCATCAGCCCTGGATAAATGACTGCTTCATTATAGCCATAATTTATGAGATGTTAGAACTAAAGAGCCACACCTAAAGACTTAAAGCTTTAATATGGATTAAAATAAGATAATCAATCAAGCATATACAAATTCTCTTTAGAATTATTTCTTGCTTTGAAATGGCTTTGCATTTTTAGAATGGAAGTAGTCTTAAATTTCTTCTTACCCAACCCAAGCCAAACTTGCTTAAATGTCCACGAGGAAGTCCAGGATATAACCTTGTTGGTCAGCCTTAGATACTGCTTGGCGATCATTACATAATTCAATAAACCTGCCTTTTGGGTTAAGGTCATTTTTTGTGGTTTTGATGGCAGAGTTTTACCCCAGACTGAGAAGATTTGCAGGCCTTCAGTCCAGAACAAGTGGGGAAAATGCAAAGTGATGCCAGACTCCAGCATTCTCCATAGATACTGCCATGCTTTTCATCTTCTCCTGTGGAATTTTGCTACTCTGGTGTTACAGAAGAGAGACAGTGGAATGTTACTGTTGAAAAATAATTACATGGTTTAAAGGGGGTTTTCTCTGCCTGAAACAGCATTTCACACCTCACAGTTTGAGGGAGAGAAGCTTCTTCCTCTAGCTGGGGAATTAAATATCCCTCTCTTCCCCAAAACAGTGTTACAGCTTGAAAGCAAAAGTTGCTGGTTTGTCTTGATTGTATATTTGCCAGCACAAAGCCAATATAAATATTATTCCTCAAGCAAGCACCTTGCTTGAAACACAAGCCTAAGCCTACTTAACCACTTAATCCTGCATCTTCTGAAGCCCCTGTTGGAAATACAAAACATTTTAGATTTTTTGAGCACGTACCACCAAGACAAGGATGCAGCCATGGTTTCCACTGCCAGCCAGGCACGCTGTGGGCACAAGTCTCAGGCAGTGCTGGAGCCCCAGGGACTACAGGCAAGATGAATGAGCTGCCCCAGGAAGCCCAGAGCAAGCCCGTGGCAGCAGGCAATGCAGGATGTGATGAGCTGGCTGCTGGGAGAGGGGACTCTGTTTTCTCCTGAACCAAGCCACAGCCCTGGTAGGTGACATGGACAACCTGAGCATCTCCCTGAAGCTCAAGCCTGGAAAATGCACCCTGAAGAAAGGGGGCTGAGGCACACAGAGACCCTCTACTCTGAGCCACAATTACAAAAAACGAACTTTCCCAACGGCAACAGCTTCTTGCTCTCAGGATAAGTGCCTGTGACATGTGTTTTACTGGAGCAGATTGTTGGGCTGATGATGAGAGAATACACTGCAGCCTCACTCAACATAGCTTTAGCCAATGAGGCTTCCTCAGTAATGCTAACACTGATTCAAATTTAATCCCAGCACCAGGCTTTGTTAGCTAAAGGACATTTTTCACTTTGGCTTAAGTCTCCCTCTCACACGACTCGGTGTCAGCACTTCAGCAGGAATAAAACAATCCCAACTCTGCAGTTCCCATGTGTGAGAGCTGTTTGAGCATATCTGTGGAAGGAAATGCTTGATACACACATTATAGATGCAGTGAAATTTAAAACAGCTACCTATCTATGCAGTTATAAACATATAAATGTATAGGAATATATTTGTTGGCACAGGTACATGTGAGAGTTTTTTTACATTTATGCAAATAAGCAGCTAAAACACAAGATTATAGGCGCAGTCTAAAAGAACTTAAAGACTGTATTTTCATCTAGGGCCCCAAAAAGTCCATTTCCCTAATTATTTCAGGAGGTTTTAACTGGAAGTTCAATAGAATTGAGGCACAATGCTGTTCTCAACCTCAAATGTGCTAAGAAAAACCCAGTTCCTCTACATGAGCCGTTCCCCCTGACCCAGCCTCTAGACATGGCAGGGAGGTGATGCTCCATGGCGATGGAGAAGCACATGGACCACGTTTATCTCAGTGCCACTGGGCTGGGGGACACCACTCCCAGCCAGGCTGCAACAACCCCTCCCATCCCATTTCCCTCAAGGAGACCAGCACCTCTCCAAAGTCAAAATCCATCATCATCATCATCCTCTCGTAAAACAAATTCTCTCTCAGAGCAAGAGGCTGTGTTCCACATTCTTCGCCAAAATAAATGTGAAATCGAGTTAGAAACCCTCCAAAATAGGGTTGGTAATGCAAATATTGACACAGCAAAGAGGAGGGAGTGCAAAGCATGGCTGGACAGACAGTCTGAATACAAAATATTTCACAAAAATGTCATCTTTATTTAGTGAGTGATGAAATCAGCAACTATTTTAAAAGATTTATAATTTTCGTAGCCCAGACACTTATGCCCCCAAGTCATTTAATGGGAACGTGAAGCAAAAAGCAGTTTTCACAAGTTATGTTTGGGATTAAATGTGGTGAGCACTCTCAATGCCAGCCTCGTGCTGATTTCCATGGAAGCTTTGCAGGAGCAGAATTTCTAGGAACAGGTAATGAAGCAATGTTCTCCCACACTTGTATTTTTTTTACACAATGGCTTTATAGTTACACAATGTAATTCTTCTTACACGAGGCTGAGTCACCACCAGCACACTGAAGGCATGCTCAGGATGCAGAATGGAATGTACACTTTGAGAAAACATGCAGAAAAATAAAATGGCACTTGTTTTCAGTGCTATCAAGTGGCACATACACCTTGGTGGTCATCTTGGGCCAAACCCTGCCCCCTGTAAGGCCCTCTGGTTTGGTTCACCAGGAATTCTGCAGCCCAAGTGACTGCAGAAGTGTTGGGTCACCTTGTTGGCTGCCACATGAATTGCTGGTCTAACCTCTGTGGAGAATCCTGCTTCTCTTCTGCTTTCAGGAGGAATAAACAGCATTTAGAATAATAAAAGAAGGACATCTTAAAGTGGAAAGGTTCTGTTTGTCAACAGCTCCATTGCTCAGGCAAACACACATGGCTAAGGGGATGCCCCAGCCTTGGGGGCACTTCACCAGTAGGAGTGACACTCATTCTGCACTGCTCAATGATGAGCCAAATGTCAGGTGAAGGAGAATTAGGACCAAACTGTAAAGACATTAGGGTTTTCAAAGACATCTCTCTAATTACTGGTCCTCAGCATCTCTGTCTGACTCAGGTAGCTCAAAAAGGCTGTTGTGGTGTCTCTAGGTAGACAGAATCTGCCAGCAGCTCTGCTTGGATCATGGAAGTGTGCTACAACATCACCCATAGCCCACCTAATGGGCCTGCAGCCCCTAGAGAGCCTTGTGCCTCCACAGCCCCCCAACTCTGCAACACCAAAGCCAGTTGGTGTCTAAACAAACCCACTGCACCTTCCCTACAAAGCTCAGATGTGGGCTTATCACATTAATTATTATTAATTTACGCTGCTAAAAATACCCCCTTTTACCCTTGTTTTTTAATGAACGCTGTTGTTCTATTAAGCTGAAAAAGTTGATGTGAACAGAACAAGAAGCAGCTCCCATGCAAACTGCTAAGTTACCAATTAGCTCCTTAAAACAATTGAAAGTCACAGAGCCCCCTCAATGCACAGAGGCGGTTAATTAATTAACATTAGATGTGATTAATAATGAGTCTTGTTTAATAGTAAATATCTGCCTGCAATGCCTGCATGTCAGAACAAAAAAGCCTTCAGAGAGCGGGCAACTATATTTATCCTGATTGCGTTTGGGATTTTAACATGTTTTGTGCAGGCTGACAAATGGCCTATTAATTATCTAATGTTGTCTGACAACAACAGCTTGATAAAGATGTATGTTTTTGAATTGGTGGATGAAAACTGCTGGAGAAGAGCCCCACAGGGGCCTTGCTGTCCTAAAACTGGGCTCCAAGCCATGACAACAGGCAAGACAAAGCCCTATCTCCTGCCACAGCCTTCGGAGATAAAATATGCCTTGGCATTAGGAACGTTTTCAGAAAACTGCTTCTGCAATATCTGATTAGGAAAAGGAGGAGTATGTCTTTACTAAATTGGGGTTAAGGCATAATCAATATCATATATGGAGTGTCTGGCCTATTCTGCATAAACACAGGCACTTCATATTATTAAGGAGTCTATAATGCAGAGGAAGCATATGGCAGGACATTGCAGCGCTTTCTATTCTTTTTATTTAGAACTTTATCTTCCAACCTGTTTGACAGCTGCTCCTAAGTGGTTTCACAGTGCCAAATTATTTTTATGATTGTTTGATGTTTTATTCTCCCATTTCAGTTAATGAGATAGGATCCCACAATGGTCATAATTCAGAGCTGTCAGAACTAAAAAGCATGCTTGTGGCAAGATAGCCTGATGGTAAATAAGGCTAAAAGCTGCGGATAATAAAAACTCTCTTATCCGAGTCTCCTCTGCAATCAAAACTTGGTTTGGATCCTTCTTTCCTTTGTGCTCTCTTGTACTACAACCTTCCCTTTTTGGACAGGTAAACTATCAATCTTTGGGTAATGTCACCCTTTTAATTCTGTTCAACCTTTCCTTGTAATGAAATGTGTAGGATACACAGGAAACGTTGAAATGTCTAAAGATATTGAGTGCTATATTATAATTAAAGGGCTGGAGTCCTGTTTATTGTGCCAAGGGAATAATTTGTCATATATGCTGAGAAGAAACAGTTCAACAAATGACCTTTAAGAGTCCCAGGAAATGGGATATCTGGCATTCCCCAGGGATTTTAACAAAAACTTTCCAAAAGTTCACATTTTAGATCCTAACTTCCAGGATGAGAACTTCTGTCTCTTTTATTCTCGGATATTTTATATAGGAAGCATATAAAGAGCATGAGATATAAATAAATAGTCTTGGCTGTTACAGCACAGGACTGAGAATTGGGGCTTCTTTGTTCTTATCTCTACCTAAGAATTTCTGCATGACCTTGTAATTTCATTGCCAATTATCTCAACTTCCCTAGTTAGAAAATATCTGTAAAATACCTTATCACTCAACGTAGACAAGTCTCCCAGAATTTTTTTTCAGGAATGCACCACACAATTCCATTCTGTAGCTCAGATGCTACAACACCTCTATTTGTGACAGGCCAGATGATCAAGGATCCTCTTTGCTTTCAGAATCAGGAAAAAAAAAATTGTAATCAGTGGATTAGGAAAAGATCCCAAGCAGAAAACATTTGAAGAAGTTGCAGGAATTGCACTGGTCCATTTATACATGGTTAAATGCAAACAAAAGTTTCCATTATTTGGAAAAAGCAAAATCAGGCATGCAAGAGAAAGAAGGGAGATGCAGGCAACTTCTCTAGGTGTTGGCAAAAGGGAATGTGGGACAGGGAGGGGCAGAGCACAGACTCCTCAGGAATCTCCTCTGGAAACTTTCACCTGTGGCTTGGCTATTGAGGTGACCTCCAACAACTGGAACTCATAGAAAAGCCTCTAACATCCACCAGAACAAATTCTGATCCTCAGCACTGACAGCCAGGCACCTCTAATGAGCTCACTTCAGAATGAACAACTTATATCCCCAATGTGCATCTCATTTCCTACTGCACATTTTCAACAAGAAATCATGGAAATGACTGTGAAGCAACCAAAACAAAGCACAGCAATAACCAGTCAGGTATGCAAACCCATGTCTAAACAAGCCTACTTTTTTTTTTTTTTTGTACATGTTTTAAGTCAATTCTTTAGGTCCAAATATGTGCCTATAATAAGCAAGAAAACTGGACAAAGCTCGTCTCGAGTATTCCACAGTGCAGGTCCCACACACAGTTTGTGGTTGGAGCATGGCAAATCCACATTGCTAACATTTTTTCCTCTCCCATTATGAAGGCCTGGCATGATAAAAAAGGGGCACAGCACTGTAGGGGCTGCCCACATCCAAATCCAAGCACAGGAGAGCTGATTCAGCAATCACCTGGTAGGTTCTATGCAAAGGGTGTAAGAAACGCTTCCCTTTGCATCATTTGCCCAAACTAGAGCTAATAAATGTTGCTGTAACTGTCAGATCAGATCCTGGGGATCCGCCAAAAAGCCGTGGGAGCAAGTCCAGAGGAGGAACATGTAGGAGCAAATGAAAGCCAGTTGTGTTCCTGATGTCCACAGCAGTTCTGAGCAGCACTTGTGCCAAAGCACTGCTTTGGGCAGAGACACCTCGGCCACCCCAATTCCATCAGCCTCGGGGAAGGAGAAGGAACAAGAGCACAGCCCATCCCTCTGCCAGCCCAGGGAAACGCTGGAGATGCACAGCACAGGCAACCCTGGGGCTGCCAGAGCTTTTGCACATCCTTCCCAGCGTGGGAAGGGCAGGAATATCACGTAATTTTCACATTCCTGAGGTTGCAGGCTTGTCGTGTTAGACCATCATCACTATTCAGGTTTTGACATTTTGTCAAATAGCAGAACCCAAAAATCCCTTGGCTGCAGGGGTCTCACCCAGGGCTCGATGCAAAAGATCTCAAGTCACCAAGGCTCTTTCCATAGACTTTCCATCTGGGTTCACAGCAGTTTCCCTCACTTCTTTTGTCTCCAGCTCAGGACAAAGTATATTGATATTGATTTGGGACATGGGGGAAAGGAAGGGAAGAAGGAGGAAACCTCAGTGTGGATGGCATAAGGAAACCTGATACAGCTTTGCAAAGTTCAGGTACTCCTTTTTTCAGTCACAAGGAAAGAAAATTGATGATGCCACAAGTTTAATGCTAATTGATTTATTACCTGCCTAAGCAAATCCTGGGCAATGCAATGGCAGGCTTAGACTTAAAGCAAATGATTTACAAGATAATGTTTGACTCTGGGAAAGGGTAATCAGATCCAGATACAATGGATGATAGGATAATTGAGAAGAAATAAAAGAGGATAAATTGCCATGTGCTAATGAGCTTACAGGCCCTAATGGGGAGGACATCAGTTTTAACACTCGGGTTATGAGCTAGGAGCAAGGTTTTTTTTTTCTTCAACAGCTAAAGATGTAGTGCTGAAACAAACCAAGATTAATGGTGTCCCACTCACTTACTTAGCCATTCTTTACACCTTCTGCAGCTTCCTGCATTAAATGTCTGGCTGTTTTTAAACCAGGTTTATCCAAAGCAACTCACCTCACCTGGAAACCATATTACCTATTTCTAGGTTAAGGCAGGTCTGTTGTTTGGGGATGAATGACTCAAAACAGCATTTCTCCCCCTTGCAGCACTGGCTGCCTGATGAGTTTGCAATGTCTTTGCAGGTCTCTTTAGGATCATAGGAATATTCTCAAGCCTTTATACGGTCTCACTGCACTCGGGTTTTGAAGCAGTTGCCAGAGCAATGCTGTCTCACATCATGATTCATTTTTATATTTTTTTCTCCCTCCATCCCACATCACCACCTAGAACCAGGGACAGTTTATTGGTATTTCTGATTACTGCTGTAGCCATCTAAATTTTTCAGCAGGATGGGGTCTCTCCAGCCCTGATGTAGAAATGCACTATATGAATGGTGCTAGCCACAGAGTAATAAAAAGACAGTGCCGTGTGCTGTTATTGGTAAGGAATACAGAAATGAAGCACTTCCTTAGAGACCAAGCCCATATTCCAGGGCAAGGCTTCCAACAAATGAAGTTTAATATGATGAATTGTGGTACAGTTCCAGAATGAATACAACTCTCAAAAATGCGGGTCAGCTGAAGCTTTTACGTTACAATGTGCTCAATATGTCCAATACTCAATTTAAAGAGAAATATTTCTAGTTAATATGCACAGATGCATCTATAGCCCTTCTGAGTTAATACATGGGGAGCCTTTTCCCTTTTTTTGCCATGCCACACCCTTTAGGCATCCAGGCACTAATTACAAACCCTGTGCAAGCTCAGTGCAGGTAGCTCCTTCCCTATGGAAGGGGGAGGATTCCAACAGGAATCCCTGTGGACCCCAGCAGACCACAACCCACAACCCAAGGGAGTAAAACCCCGTGAGCAACTTGTGAGCAGAGGAGCACAGGACAGTCTGCCCCCAGCAGGGATACATGTGCTCCAAAGAGCAGCTCCAAGCTCTGCTCTCTGAATCACCTTTCATTGTCCTGACCCAGATTTTAACATTTGCTTTAGAATTAGAAGCACGGATCAGAAAACCACAAATTAGGAAACACGATGGTTTGGTGCTGGTACCTGGTGCCTGACCCTCTGTAAGGAGAGATGTGGTAAGAAACTGGTTCAAGCACTTCTGCAGGAAACCAGGAACCAACTTGTATCCGAGATCATCCCTTTTCCCCCACACACCTTATCAAGTATCCCCTGGAGCTAAGCCATTGTCACCTTGAGCACAGAATGACTTCATGTCAAAGTAAACAAAACTTTCCTAAATTCTTCCACTGAAAAGTCTCTGGTCTAGTTGTAAAATAAAAAAGAACAACTAAAAGGGATAAATATTAAATGTCTTAATGTATTACAAGTCTTAACACATTAGCATGTTCCTTCAGGGAAACCAGCCTGGAGCGGCGAGCTTGAAATGGCTGCAATTTGTACCAAGGATTGTTCTACTTGAAACAACTTGCCTTTTCTGTTTGAGAGGAACACACAGTGTGAGCTCCCCGTTCTGCTATCAGGCACTTACTGTACAAGCAAACAGGATATGATAGGTGTGACTCCAGTAATTGTCCCTATTCACTCTCACGGATAAAATATGGGTTTAATATGCCAGGATGAAAAAAAAGGTCAACTGAACAACTGAATATCGAAGAGATTGCTTGTTTGCTTGCAGGCATTGATGTTAGTTTTAATTTTATCTACTGATTCTTTAGCTCTGAGATAGAGTCACAGCAGATCCAGCTCCCACTTCCACAGCTATGGCAGTTTTTCTGTTGATGTTGAACTAAATCCCAGTGACCTGCGTATGCAAACTCCTTTCCCTCTGTGGAACCTTCTAACATTTATCCACCAAAAAAAAAATTAATTCTAGGCATAAAATTAAAATAAACCTTTGCTCTTCTGAGATGCCAGCTTCAAGTTTCTGGTTGCCTATCACACAAGTGCATGTGCTGGTGCTCTACTTTCAGCTTCAGCCCCTTCATCCAAAACCCTGCCCAGCATCAAATGTGTTTCCTCACCCAGGAAAATCCTGTAATTCTGCAAATGCCCAGCAGAGCTGAGGTACATTCCAAGGAGCCTGAGCTTTGCTGTAGGCACACCTCACACAAAATTCTGCCATGGCTCACCCTGTCACTCCCTCCAATGACACCCTGCTCCTCCCTTCACTGCTGTCCAGAAATACCTTTAATGCTTGTGCTTCTATTGAGCCTCACATGGGAGAACAGCCAGAAGTTTTAGCAAGCAGAGGCACAGAGCTGGACACCAAAACCACTCAGTTCCTGTTAGAAATGCAGCATTTGTGCCTCTCATTGCCTGACTGTGCTTGTACTCAAATGAAGAGGAGGACAGGGAGACTCGGAGGGAACTGCTGCTATTTGCACATAACTGCACAAGGCTTTTGAAATGAAAACGACAGGAGGCCAGAATAAAGCAGGACTTCCTCTGCACCACAGTGAAATCACCCGTGTTTGAGGGGCAAAGGACCCCACTGGTCAGAGGTGAAAAGCCACTGAGCCACCAAGGAATCCCAGCTATAAAAACAGGAGCTGGGACCCTTGTGCATCCACATGGCAATGCTAAAGACACAACAGATCCTCTTTAAGTGCTGTCATATTGATGCTCTTGGCCTTAAATTTCATCTCACCTATGTCTTACTTTATGTCTGGAGGTATTCTTATCCTTAAACATTATTAATATATCCGAATATTTTTGTTTGCAGGTCTTGTTTGGGTTTTTATTTTAACCTTATTCCCTACTGCAACCAATTCCCCAGCCTGCAACAACCACATTGGGATCAAGGACACACACACACATTCAGTGGGAGCTCTACACCTTTCTTGTCTGTAACAGACTGCTCTACTGAGGCCAAACCTTCTATTTTGAAGGACTTGGGAGAAAAGTCACAACTTTTCTCCCAAGTCCTTCAAAACCTCCATCTGCCCCACTGAAACATGTGACACAACCTTACACTCACTGAACAGAGGGTGTATTTTGGGAGGCTCCAGCTCTGCTGGTCAGCACTGTGCTGTCCCACTGACATCTGTGAAGTGTGGCTGCACACTTCCCCCTCCTGCAGACCAGGGCAGCATCCCCTGCCTGCAGATATCTGAGGAAAGCCCCTCTGCTGTAGGATCATTAACATACCTCACTGTCTGCAGCGGCGCAGGGCAGCTGCCGTCCTTCCCACCGTGCTGTGGCAGGAAATATTTCATCCTCCCGCAGCTGTGCCAACATTTCCAGAGCGCCTTGGCTCTGGAAAAGCAGACTTTTTGACCCTGTAATTTGGCATGTGCACAAGGAAGAGGCACAAACAGGCTCATACCCAGGGTCAATGCACGCTCACCTCAGTCCCAGTGTGACCAGCACCCCAGAAGGGTCCCCCAGTGCCCAGACCAAACAGGCAGAGCTGGTGCATGAGCAAAACATTGAGCTGCATCCTCAGCCACAGCATGGCACAGGCACCAGGGAAGGTGCCAGCTCAAGTGCCCTCTGATAGGGTTTGAACACCAACAAACCAGAGGGATCCTGGGCTGACACACTGAAAGGTGGATCAGAAAACCTGGATTCATGTCTCTACTCCATCGGTTTTCCCACAGGAGGAGGTAGTTCCTAACTCAGCTGATTTTTAAAACCGCCTCTTGCCTGCTTGGTGCCTCAGTTTCCCATCCATGTAAAGGGGATCATCTTCATTGCCTTATTTTATCCCAATTCATCCCTTCAGACTCGCATATTTCAAGACAATGACTATGTACGTGGAGCAACTGGTGCAACTCACCCTGACCTCACCACAGGCAGACACCTTGCTTACCAGTGATGACAAAATGATAATCTTAGCACTTTCCACTCCCATAGATTTCAATTTTTTTCAGCTGATCTTGTTAACGCACCAAATGTATTATTAGCTACCAGAAATACATAAAATTTAAACTGCTGAGTCTCTTTTGAACTTTTTAAAGTAAACATCTCAAACCCAGATCTTGAATATGACTCCAGAATTTTTGGGGAGGTGGGAGGATTTGAAAAATAATTTCATCTGAGGCGTTAGCTCATACATCAGTGATTTCAGCTTGATGCCACTAGAAGTGAGCGAGATGCAATGTTTTGAGAATCAGAATGAATAATGGAAACATCAGCTCGGCCCTGACCCTGGGTGTGGAGGCACTGCTGTGCTGGGCTCCAGCCCCTCTGCCTCTGCTTCAGCCAGCAGGTAAAGCTCAGAACAGGGAAATGCACTTGGGGGTGGGGGAAAAAAAAATAGAATAATAGTGTAGAGCATGGATAAGCCATACACAGATATTGGTAATTTCAAATAGGTACTTCTCAGAGGAGCTGTACTGCACACCTTTGACCTTTAACTGGAGTGCTCAAACATTGCTTGTAATGATGACTACCAATGAAAGTCCTATGCTGTGCTTGGCTGCACTTTCTATATGAGTGCCAGCAGTAAGATAAATGATAAACTGGTTCACTGGAGTACTAGTGGTTTGGGGGCTATTGATTTTTGGTCCATTCTCTTTAAAAGTGAGATCTAAAAAGTTGACAGAGGGTCATTAATTTCATCATATACTTGTCGACTCATCCATAACCAATCCAGGGGCTGAGTGCGCTTGTCACTCTCTGTTTGCACTTTATTTGTTTAGGTTTTCTTTGTGATTCTACATTTTTTCCCCCTTATTTCAGCTTTGTGTTTATGTTCCTGCTGTTATTTCTTTTTCCCCCTCCAAATGAGAGCCTCACTTTGCACTTCTACTGAAAAATGCTCTCTTATAATATATTTATATTATAAATAAATTCAGTGGCTTCATTATCAAACCTGTGCTAGGAGAGGAAGTCACCTCCGTTTAGTGTTAGTATTCATTTAAAAAGAAAAAGAACTGCTATAAAATTCATCAATCTTAATTGTGCAATCTGAAGGATTTTGATTGAATAAACACTTGTCTGAAGACTTCAGGGTCTTGTTTGAAAGACACATTAAGAAAAGAGTTGGAGAATGTTTCCCTTATGAAGCTCCATAGGTCCCTGACAGTGTTCTCAGGTGACAGGGAAAAGACTGAATTCAAATAAACATATGACCATAATTAGTAGAGTTCCCTTCCTTGTCCTTCTGATTAATCCCTTAGCAACTCTTTGCAATGCATTAACTAAGAAAATATTTTACCAAATCTTACTATTTAAAAAAACCCCAAAAAACTCCTGGCTTGTCCTAGCTTTCATAGAGTGAAAATATACAGAGAATTCTCCATAATTATTGGTATAAAAACAACTGGATACGAATATCTAAGACCAGAGGAACACTTTATATGTCTAATGGATAAACACCCACAGAAGGAAGTTATTCATGTGCAGGAACTGCATGCAGGAGGCAGGTTTTACCAGCTTAAGTTAGTTAAGTGTATTTCTAGGTAATAGTGTCATCTGTCTCCCAACACCAAGTTCATCTGCACTGTCTTTCATTTGGAGCCCAACAGGAAAAGCGTACGCAGGAAGTAAAAGAAAACGTGATTAACTACTGCAGGCGACGGCAGAAAATTCCAGCATTAATAATATCACAACTTGCCAGTAAATCTCTCTTTTATAGGTAAAGAAATACATTTCTACTTTAAAGTGTGTTTTTATATACCCTTGAGTGCCCAACTAGTTAAACTACCAAGGGAGCTCTACATGATTTAGAAGTTAATCCTTCAAATGGCTAACAATTGAATGCCTCAGCTGTTTGTAGTTTCCTACCGCTGGCTAATTTCATTTTTGTTTCATGTGTTCGGTGGCAAGCTTTCATTGTTCAGAGCTCTGACACCGAGGTTGTAAATGTAGTTAATTTAGTTAAAATGAGGCTGGGAACATTCACACAGTGCTCAGCTTGTTATGACTAGGCCTGGTAGAAGTTGAGGTAGATATGCCTGGAAACAAGTGGAAAACAAGTGGAAAAAATAAAAGGAGAGAAAGCGGACAAAGGAGGTGATCCAAAAGGAAAAAAATAATAAACCATATTTAAGGTTACTGTTTGAGGGCCAAAAAAATCCAGATATGTTGAAATACTGAATCAGCAAGCAATTTACCTGTGGGTTTGGCCTTCTGGGCCTACCTTTATCAGCTCCTTCGCTTTTGCCAACAGCAAAGCCCATCAATCCCACCCTTTCTCCAAACCCCATTTTGTCTGATTGGCACTCACACAGGTCAGAAGGGTCATAAGTGCTCAAAAATATTTACAGCAGTTGGTGCAGAGCTCCTCAGTGCCCATGCTGGGAGCACAGACTGAGCCACAATGTCCCTTGGTGGGGTCCCAACTCTACCAAAGGGGACTCACCTAAATGCCACGAAATCATGCCTCCCAAAAATCAACACTTTTTGCTGGCTTGGTGTGAACAGTTGAATCTGTGCAACCAGTGACCACTTTTGCCATTCACACCCCCAAATATATGATGCAATAGAGGTTGAAGACCCTCTTGACCTCAGCAGAGCCTGTTCTTGTGGGGAACAGAACCCCCAGATCCCACACCCAGGGCTGCAAAAATGGTGCCAAAGCCAAAGAAAGGCTCAGCAGCTCTGGCACCTCCTTGCTGCATTTCCCAACTTGAGCAGGCAGCTTCTTAAAATCCTAATTACAGTCTTGATTAATAGATATTATAACACAGCTCCTGTTTGCCTGTAATTATATTTGACACAGAGATACAAATCAGCAGTTTAACACCCTGGAATAGGATTCATAGGATTTTATAGGATTATGGACATATACATTTTTATTAAAGCTCTATTGGTTTCTCTTTTGCATTCATCAAATCTCTCCCTTTTCACAGAGATAAATATATCTCTTTTTTTTTTCCAGAAAGTCATTAATTTCGGAGTTTGAGAAAAATGAAATAGACGAAGTGGGTAATTTTTCACACTTAGAATAATTTCTCTATGATATTATGACTCTTTTTCTTGCACTGCTCTGGGAGATTAATATGGCTGTTATTTTCTCCACTAATTGGCTTTACAGATAGCCATGGGAGATAGCATCTAATAAAGCCAAATGAGAGAAAAAAATGTTAACAGCACTAAGCTGTCCCATAACAAGGGGGTCTATTCATTAAGAAGCAATATTCTATTAGAGAAGATTTTTGAACAGATTTTTTTAAATAAGTGGAGTACACACTAAAAACAAAAAATGGAATAGTCCTGACTGAGCCTTTCCCTAAAGCACTCCAGGTATGTAAGGCAGCATGAACACATACACCTGAACCACAGATGAGACATCACCACAGGGTCTGAATATCTCTTATCAGTTAGGGACAAAGAGTGTCACCTCTAAAATAAAAAATTAAAATAAATAAGGAGTGTCACACAATCATCACGAGCACTTCACTTGAACCAAGTGCTTTATCTAAAGCTGCAAAGCAGGGAGAAAACTATGTCTGAACTCTGGCTAAAACAAGCCAGCAACAGGTATTGTGGTAAGAGAACACTTAAAAATATGATGCAATTCTCCCTTATTGACAACCAGAGCATTTCATTAGCAGCTTGAAGAGAGAAATATCTCCTATTCCTGCAGCACAAATGCCCCCTCCATGCACCAAGCTGACACATCTCACGCCATTTAGCAGTGGCACACCCAGACCTGCTGTGTGTGACACCAAACTCCACAAATACCTCGACACAGGATCCTCCATTTTGGAGCAGCACAGCCGGGAATTTCTGCAAATATTTTTCCAACCTAAAACCGTTGTGCTCAGCAGCCAATATGTTAAATCAGCACTTTGAAAATAAAGCAACTCTAGATTGCAAGGAGCAAATGCTTCCAGTGTCTCTTCCATCAAAGCAGGCCAGTTAAACACTTATGTATTTAACCAAAAATCCCACACAACACTAGATATAAATTCTCAGCGTGATATTTGAGAGGGACATTAAAGGAACAATCACTCAAGGTGAGTTTCAGCTTGTTGGAAGGCAGGATCTAGTCACAGGGACTCTGGGCAGCTGATATTTCAATTCAGTCCAGTTCTGCCTGGCCTCCAGGTCCTCCACCTGTGTGCAAGTGAAGGTACAAAAGGTGTCTTGGCAGCTGCTGCTTCTGGGACAAGCCATCATTTCTCCACTAAGTCTCCCCCAGGTACATTTTATATTTCTAAGTATTATTGATACTTTAGGGGATCAACATGGAGCAATTCAGGTTCCCGTTATAGTAACTGCTGAAGAAATTTAACAATATTCTAAAACAAGAGAAAAGGTTTCATAGGCATAAAGTTTCATGGGCGTGGATTTGTGTCTCTGGCCTTCATTCCATTGCTGTTATTTCTTTTCCTAATCAGGTCTTCCACTATTTAAATATATAAATGGGTACTACTGAAAGGACCAAAGTAAAAATAACTAACAAGAGATACATTGAGCACTAAACCTCTAGCCTCATGTTGGTCACTCCTACCAAATGAGAAAGGCAAGATGTCTGTGGAAGAAGGGAAAAGCCAAAGTATCCACAGCAAACAAACAATCAACATTTAAGCACACAATTTTAGACCTAATGATTTGTTCCTTGGGTGCTTTGGTATGATAAAATATTGAAGGTCACCTTAAGATTTAAACTCTGCTCACAGTTGCACAGGCACAGCTCCCACACACCCCACTTAGTGTAGTAACTGTGCCACTCCAATCATGGGGATGAGCATGGGAACACAGCAGAAGCAGCAGAGTGCCCCAAGAGCTTCCTGTGGATTTCTCCCTCCTGCTGTATCCTTCTCCAGTACAGATCCCTCTTGAAAAATCATCAGGCAAGAGCATCACATTCAAATATAGACCTTCTTCTAGAGTCACAGCCACTCAGATTAANAAAAAAAAAAAAAAAAGAAAAGGAAAGAAGTGAGAAGGAGTTTAAAGACATCTTTAAAGCAATTCAAAGAAAAAAAAGCCATTAAAATTTCTACCTGCCTGTTTTCAGAGCAGCCCCATGCAGCCAGAAACCAGCCGAGGGTCAGGACACAAGAGGCCAGTTACCATTTTAACGTTAAGAGAAAAGTTTCTTTACAGGTGCATAAAACATAGAGTGAGAAGCTGAAAGATTGTTACTCAATTAAAGTGACCAAGTTTTATAAACCAGGACTAGAGGAAGTCTAAAACTTTTGCACAAGAACTTCATTTAAGTGCCTAAACTAAATAAAATGAGCAAAAATTACCTACTTGAGAGGTAAAAAAGGAGCTTTAACCTCCGCTACAGACACCAGCCAACAACTCCTGAGCCCCCACAGCCAACTTTATATCTGCCTTTCACAGCTGAATGGGGGTGAGCTGTGTAACTTGAGCACCTCAAAAGTCCAGTGGTGATGAGCAGACTGAGCCCTTCTATGCCAGGCAGGGGATACAGCTCAGGCTGCACCTAAATTTAATGCCCTGATATTTAAACCCTACGTATAAAAATGTTAATACACATATAATACGTATTTAAAAATGTAGATTAGCATCAGTAATCAACCNCAAAAAAAAAAAAAAAAAAAAGACTTGGGGCCACACAGGTGCAACCCCAAACCCCCAAACATGTTCACACCCCATGGCAAAACGAGCCCATTTCTGAAACTGATCCCTCTGTGTCCCAGTGCAGGTGGCTGTGAGAAGGTCAATCAGTGCCTGCCCAGGGGACACCTCCAGCATGGCCCTTCCCACCCTGGGATGATCACATCTACCTGGGAAAATACCCCCTCCATCACAGCCTTGGCCAACAATCAAGGAATTGCAGGTCCCTCTTATCCAAATGAGAGTGGTGCCGATCCCTGGGCTGGTCACTCCTTCAGCTGTCAGAGCTGCTGCCACCAACCCTTCAGATGTCACTGCGAGTGACACTTCTGGCTGCCTCAAAGGAGCAGATAATTAATGTCATTTTTTAAGCTTCTGACAGAAAGCCATTCTCATAATGTTGAGAAAGTGGTATTTTTATTTTTTTTTTAATATCAGGCGCTTTTGTCCTTGAGACAGCACCTGTTGTGTACGGTGGGACCCATTCCTTTTCTCTTGGGAATAACAGGGAGGATTTTGATCTCTCCCATGACTCTGCCATGAGCATCAGCAAGAGTTTTTTACCAGTGGAACTGAGGAAAGCAGCAGCCCCCACGCTTCTTCTTGGAATATCAGCCACAACACAAACCAGTGGTAGCTGCTTTTCCAACCAGTAGGGAGCAAGGATTTCCTATCTAGAAAAAAAAAATCCTGCATTTTTTATTGCAAATACACATCTAGGAAGTCAAAATATACAAATTAAGATCACGGATATCAAAATACTGGACACAGAGGCATTGTTATTGTACTTAAGGCTGTACCAATGTTTTTCTTTCAGTGGTTTATTACTTGGCTTAAAGCTTTGCTCCTGGCTGAAAACTGGCACAAAATTTGAAAATTTGAGAAAAACCAGCAGACAACTATAAAACTCTATAAAGCAGTGAAATATTAAACATCCCTTTTTACCGTAAAAATAATATTTTTATTTGGAAGATGAAAGGAATTTCTAAAAGATGGGGTATTTCAGCCAATGCTCTCTTGTGGAGAAAAATATGTTCTTCTTTGCCCTGTCTTCCCACAAGGTTGCTAAAAACTCAACACATTTTTAAAAGGAAAGTTCAAGCAACAGAGCAAGAGAGAGAAATAGGAAAAAATGCAGCCTGGAACAACCAGAATTTAGGGTGTAGTTTCTTTTTTTTTTCTTTTTCTAGATAAAGCAAGGCAAAAATTAAGTCTACCTAGATTGCAATGAAACACTTGATGCAATGATACTTTGAAATTATTATTTAAGATGATAAAGATGAAGATTTGGGAGAAAAAAAGACTTTTTGGATGGGTAAGAGATGGCTATGAAAAGAAATACATCACATTGCAGGTGGCAGTAGTGAATTTGTCAGAAAAAGTAGGAATCAGGCTAGCAACAGAAAAGACAAAGGACAGCACCATCAACTTTTGAGAAAATAAGAATATTTAGGGAGAATCAGGCTACTTCAAGGACTGGGCTGGATTAAGATGACACGTGCTCAGGGATGAAACCAAACAAACCTGCCCAAGAGCAGAAGCTCTAGAGCTGGAAACACGAGAGGAGGCAGAACTCCTCCTTTGGGCGGATCATACCGAGCCTAAGCAATTAATGCAATCATAAAATCACCATCTTGAGTGACTCACCAGTGATGTTTCCTGACAGAGGAAATTCACTTTGCTGCACCTGGCACTGGTGAGAAATGTGTCTGATAAAGGCAGGGACAGTTCTGGTCACGATGGTTCAAAAAGAATGAGCTGAATATGAAGCACGAGGAAGGACTGCCAAAGTTATCAGTGAAACCAGAACCAGGGGAAAGGAGACTAAAGCATCCTTCCTGCTTCAGCTCATCAAAATTAGGGTTAAGGGTACATTTGTGCACCCTCCATTAACACCTAGGGAGGGTAAGCACTGGA